>JAGSMR010000124.1:192500-670667 GCA_029286605.1 Sericinus montela | reverse complement strand
AATATCTATCCTAAAGAATAAGTAGCAGCATCCTTTTGTTTTTCCGTGTTATGTACTATTCTGTTTTTCTCACTTCAAGCCATCCCTGGTGAACGAGCAGTTGGGCCAGCTTTATTTGGATCTACAGTTAGAGGGTGTTGCGGCAAGATTGACCCTCGAAGAGGGTATCACTAGTTCAAGTAGTTCTGGTGAAGACCTTATCAGAATAGTTAAGGTATTATTTTAAAAACTAGATTTTAGTTTTTTATTTAAATACAAAATTAAAATCTGTAATTTGATCTAACAACCGCGAATCGGTTACTGAGTAAAATAGCGGATAAATTCAAGTACCTTCATATATTAATCATACAAATGTTTACCCCTAGCGTGATTAAACCAATAAAGCTTAGATTCAAAGGCAGAGTCACACAACTAGTCTATCGGATTGTCGAATATCATATCCTAAAGAATAAGTAGCAGCATCCTTTTTTGTTTTTCCGTGTTATGTACTATTCTGTTTTTCTCACTTTTAGCCATCCCTGGTGAACGAGCAGTTGGGCCAGCTTTATTTGGATCTACAGTTAGAGGGTGTTGCGGCAAGATTGACCCTCGAAGAGGGTATCACTAGTTCAAGTAGTTCTGGTGAAGACCTTATCAGAATAGTTAAGGTATTATTTTAAAACTAGATTTTAGTTTTTTATTTAAATACAAAATTAAAATCTGTAATTTGTTACTGAATAAAATAGCGGATAAATTCAAGTACTTCATATATTAATCATACAAATGTTTACCCCTAGAATGATTAAACCAATAAAGCTTAGATTCAAAGGCAGAGTCACACAACTAGTCTATCGGATTGTCGAATATCATATTCTAAAGAATAAGTAGCAGCATCCTTTTGTTTTTCCTTAGAACCTGACCCTTACTGCTAGTACGCTACTCAAATATATAAATATTTAAAGCTTATGGACATAGAGATATCTAGATGAATGAAATGTGAAGTGAAAGATTGTGAAATAATTTTGGGGATAGTAGGTATATGAAAAGTTGTTATTGAATTGTAATATGAGTTCAAAATAAGACGAGTAAAACTACAAACTACGCGGTTGTGGGTGCAAATATTTAACCTCTAAAGAACTGTTACTTACAATTATCAAATGGAATGGTTTTTATAACTTATTGGAATGTTCTTATCCGAAATTTTACAATTTTTATTGACGGCAAAAAAGCGAATAATCCAATAATTGCCTTCAATTGCTCATGCGTTTTCTCTTTAATTTTTGTTTTAATTTTATTTTTAACTCCTTATCCACTTTTTTCTTTTTGTTTTTCCGTGTTATGTACTATTCTGTTTTTCTCACTTTTAGCCATCCCTGGTGAACGAGCAGTTGGGCCAGCTTTATTTGGATCTACAGTTAGAGGGTGTTGCGGCAAGATTGACCCTCGAAGAGGGTATAACTAGTTCAAGTAGTTCTGGTGAAGACCTTATCAGAATAGTTAAGGTATTATTTTAAAACATACATTTTATCAGTTTCACGCCTCAGAATGCGAATGTCATAGAGAATATCCATTATTATCGTCTTACAAAGTCTCACTTTTAACTAATTTAACATTTCCACTAGTTATGAATGTTTAGTTATAGTTAAAGTTTTCCGTTATAACACTATGATTGTTCTTATATTTAATTTTACAATTTTTTTTCTATATTCTAACTTTACCTCTAAGTCTTAACTTTCTTTAAGTATTGCTTAATTTTGAACCGGTTAATTTTCGAGATATTATATCGCGAGCCACCCATCCCTAGGTAGCCATTGTTGTTACTGCACTCTTCGTAACATTTTATAACATCAAGAGAAATAGTGCAGAAAACAGAGTCCTCAGAAGTAATGGCAAGACAGCTGTAAGAAGTTACTCAAATATCTTTAATATCTAATAAATATTGGAAAGTCACGGTAGCCCAGTGGCTGAGTGATCGGAATTCGAATCAAGAGGCACGAGTTCCATTGCCAGGTTGTAGGTTCGTACTAATGGGTTTTTTCAAAAACTTATGTTCAATATATATATGGTTGACTTGGGTGTAAAGACTGCGACAGCCTTACCACCTGCCATGCTGACCCGAAAAATGTTTTCGTTTGAGGATAGATCGAAAGGACCCAATTGTCTTAACCTCCTTCTACCCCTGTTTTGGGAATGATGTGAAGATATTTTATCCCGGCGTAATAATTTACCTTATCATTTTGCCTATGGCAATAAAATTCCTATGGATGGTTTCTGGTACTATAATTACGACTGGTATGGTATCTAGTACGACAGCCAACATCTTTTGAAAATCGAAAGTCAAAATTGTATTTGGATGTTGATAAATTATGTTAATTATATTCATGTCTATTTCTGTGATTTCCTTTTTTCACAAAATTTTTTGATATCTCGCAATATACTATAAAATACCTATACCGTATAAGTATGGCTTTGGTCTAACGTATGTGGGATGTGCATTAATTTGTTACTTTGAAATGGGCTAACCTTGTAAATCTTAAAAAGCATATGTTTAGTTAAATGCGTCACCTATCTCTGTGTCCCTATGGTTTTTCGCACAGATATTACAATAACAACTAAAAAATATAAGTTCAATATACTATTGGCAACTTACGTAGTGAAACACATTACTGTGAATAATATAGGGACAAAATCACATACATTAAGCAATAATGTACCAAAAAATACCACATACGCACAGAACGAAAAAGTAGATTTTCTACATTTTAATAAGTTCTGGCGTTATTCAGCCTTTATGATAATATCTCTGTTTAAATATAAGATTTAACTTAACTTAATGCTACACCTTCATTAGATCAGACCTATGAGTTCATATGATAGTCATGGGAAGACTGGGAAGAGGAATGGGTGTGGGTCTCCATCATCTCACGAAATAGAGAGAGATAGATAGATAGATAGATAGAGAGACAGAGAGATAGATAGAGAGATATAGATAGAGAGAGAGAGAAAGAGAGAAAAGGAGGAAGTGAGAGTGCGATAGAGAGACAGCGAGAGATACAGAGAAAGAAATAGAAATAGAAAATTTGATGAATGAAAAGCAACATTTTTGAAAAGACGTAGTAGATGTAATTTATTACAAAAAAAAAACCTATTTTAATCAATAAACATGTGATTTCAGGACCGAAGAAAAAAGCGCGAGTTCAGTAAACTGGTGATGATCTATGAAGAGAATGCGCCACTGCCTCCACCGGAAACTTCACCGCCTTAACACGTCGTGAAAACAAATATGTTTTAGTTTATAAACTACGCACAACTGGAAATGTTTGCGAACTTGTTTCGGTATCCCAAAATCTAAGCATAGCTAAGTGATTTATTTTTATTTTGTATAGATTTATATGATGAAGTCAATTTTAAATATTAGTTTATTACACCTGTTTTGTTTTAGTTTGTGAAATGTTTAGTTTTTAATTTTATCAAGGGTTACTAATGGCATGAGCTTATGTAAATTTATCATTCTTGCTAATGATTAATTTGAAATCGATAATTTAAACTCTTGTAAAATGCTATCATTTAGTATCAAAAAGTGGAAGGGATCGAGTACACAAAGTCATCGAATGAGATAATTGCTATTTAAGATCATAGTTAAGACGTATGGACACGAGCAACTCAATGCCTTGACAAATAAACTTACCACTATGGTAACGTAATCACACACAATTTACGTATTATATAACGTAAACTTATCATTTAACGTATTTACAAGTTACTACTGCCATTAACTATATCGGTAGATAATAAGGAAATAATTGAATAATTTCACAACTAAAATTGAACTGTAGAGAATTGTTACTGCCCACTGTAATATGTAATTGTAAATATATCAGGAACTAAAATTACATTGCAAAGTGAAATAGATTTATATAAAGCATTTATGATACAAGATTTTCAGATAATTAGGAAATGTCTAAGGAAAAAGAAATTCAGTTCAGGCTCCGAAGCACGACTGGAGCTTACTCCTTAGGAACGACTATAAAATATGTAGATTGTTAAACGAGAGTAAGAGAATGCATTTTAATATTAAGGAGATCCATGATACATTTATTTTTATTAGTAACATAATTTATATTCATCCTAATTCATAACATGGTTATGAGAAAATAACTTAGTGCTGCCATGAAACCCAGTGAGCTCTGTGCTGGGGGATGGATACGCACAAACATAACGCATGATGTAACAGAGAAACTTTCATTTTACTCCATATACATTTTCATACCGTAGCTTTATATAACAAAATCGTTTCTTAATGAGTAAACTCCAATAATAAAATAGTATTAATTATAGTTAGATTAAAAACAAAAAATTTCATGAAATTTCATGAAGTTGCAACTGGCGAATCGATTGAAATAATTTTACAAACGTAATTTTTACATGCGAAACTATACTTTGACCCAACTTTCCTAGACTAAACACTGATTATCGAACGCTCATGAGCGATATGATAAATAAGTAGTAGGAACAATTTTTATCCACATTGTAGTGGTTTCCAGACTACAGAGCTCATCCCGTCTATGAGTGAAACTGGATTTTTCGCGTCCTCTTTCATTGGACCTATTTTCGATAGAGGACTAAAAAGTGAACAAAATCTAAACTTAACAGACATGGATCGCAATATTGTCTATAAAGACATAACTAATTGGTGGAATGGAATATTAAATTGATATTAATTATAACTTAGAATAACATAGAGGTAAGAGATTAATCTATTTAACGAGTTAGTCATCACTTATTTTTTTTGGCCTTTTGAAAAAGTTTCTTAGTCTTTACATACATGGGATTAATTAAAGTATACTTTAGGACATTTTCGTGTGAATTAATTATGCATTAAAGTATGTCAGTATAGAAAGAAAATTATTATTCGAACATATTGAAAAAAATAACCAATATTTTTGTTAATGTTATACTGTTTTATACTTTATAGAGTTTAATGGTATATGAGAATAGTAGAGTTTTTAATATTATATATATATTTTCATATACTTTGGATAATTTTATCGCGTTTTATTTGTTATTTTTATATTTGTTATGTTTTTTTAGTTACATATTACCTAAATAAATTTTATTTTATATTTCATTATAATTTTTGTGATAATAATTTGTAATATTACTTTTGATCAATAATGAACATATAAAGAATAAAAAACAGGACGTTTTGTTTATACATTACTTTGATACTATTGTAATTCGCACTAATATAATTTCTTGAGCTCATAAATATAATTTTTTTTTATCTCGTTTATTTATCTTATGTTATCTATTCGCCTATGGTAAGGACATATCGAGCAAACATAATTATTAAAACAATATATATATATATATATATATATATATATATATATATATATATATATATATATATATATATATATATATATATATATATATATATATATATATATATATATATATATATATATATATCAATGTAATTTATACATTAGTCTTCTGTAAGTGTTACTATCTAGTGGACAAACAATACGAATTTTGACTTTTTAGACGCTAGAATAATAATATATACATAAAATAAATAAATAAATATCTTCACGCAGTTCCCAATACTGGGGTAGACAGAGGTGTAGTCTAGACAATTAAGTCCCTTTGACCTAACATTCACCGAAGATATTTTCGGGACATGTTAAAAATTTTTGTAAAATTTATTGGCATGTATGAAATTACAGTTTTCATTTTTATATTAACATACATTATTTAATATTATAACGGATCATGTCTAAGAATAGCCAGAGAGAACAGATCGTGACAGTTTTTGTTTACCTTTCGCTTCTATCAGTTATGGTTTTTAATATGTACACTTCATACTCATAATAACTAATTGTGTGATTTAGCCGATGGACGACTTTTATTTAGTGATTGAAAAATGCTGCTGTTACAAAGTTACTATGATTTTTTTTTAAATAGATATATAGATAGGGACAACATCACATACATTGTTCCGATCCCAAAGTAAGAAGCTAACTATGATGAAACATGTCAATAAATTGATTATAACGTACAGCATATCAACGAATTATCTTGAAAAGTAAACAATAATTTTCATATTATGGAGCTTTTTAAAATTATTTAGATAGTACAGGGCATATTAGGAAGTATAGGGCGTGATATATTCTGCTAACTACAGAAAATTCATATCTGTTACTAGGTAAGGTAATGAATACCTATACCGATATATCAGCGTAAACAATAAAAACAATAAAAATTGTAAGATCTTAATATTGTATTTAGGTTTGATAAGTGATGTAACGCATTAATAAATAACGTTTTAAAATTATAAATAAAACTTTTATTTCTTCAGGTACCTTTTTTTATTGCATTCACACAAGTTTTTATGTCACATCACACACTTTTATTTATTATATTCCTCTTAAATCAGATAAAATAAATATTACTGAAACAATTGGTAACAATAAATATTGATAACAAAAGATTCTATCCGTTAGAGGAGGGCTCTTACCAATGAGATTTTTCATAACTTGGTACGGCTTGCTATCTGTCACTTTATCAATAGTAAGCTCCGATGATGGGACGAGAAAGGACTAAATTGTTTAGAATAAATCTCGCCGTGCGGTAAAGGCGCTATAATGTGGCACCCTAAAGTCTGGTTGCGGCGACTGACGGGTGGCGGGTTAACTGGCAGGGGACTTCGAATCTTGGAACGGGTAGTATTTATGGTGCCATTATCAAATTACAGAACTCGTCTGATAAATTATTTTTTTATATTCGTGATGAATGAATAATTTTAGAGGTTCGCCATCACTCTCTAAAGCTCCATTAAATATCTGAGAGAAGGCTAAGTGTATTTACGAATATCTGCAGTTTAGTATCGACGTATGATGTTCTAATCTGCTTCCCGTAGGAATCGTAAGATGGCTAGCGACCGGTGGTCGTATAGTTTCTTAAAAATATCAGACCCAATTTAAACAGGCTGATAAAGGGCAACAGGGTTTGAAAGGAAAGACTAAAGAAGAAGGGAGCATGACGAGCATAAGTCCTGTCACGTACTTTTGAGTCGTAAAGTGTCGTAAAGTGTCATATATACACTATGACAATCATCATAGTACAAATAGTATCAATGCTGGCGTGATTCTTCATTTTTATTCGATTTTTTACGTCATTAGACGGTAGCTGAATGGTTGGGTGATAGGAATTCGAGTCAAGAGACCCGAGTTCGATCCACAAGGCTCATACCACAGGGTTTTTTTCAAAAACTTACGTACGATTTATATTACTTGAGCGTATATGACTAGAACATAAAGACGGCGACGGGCTCAACACCAGTCACATAATCCCAAAAATGTCTTTGGTGGAAGAAGGGTCGAAAGGACTTAATTATCTAGACCTCTATTTACGTGAATTTACCTTATTAATTGCTTCCACCACCATCTGTCTGCATATCTTTCGTGAACTAGCTAAGTAAACGTGCTCAATACGTGAAAGTAATCTTTATATGACAGTTATTTCGGCGTTTTGTAAATCTCACGAGATGTAGTTGAAACCGAGTAAAATTTAAGTAATAGGTATAAGTTCCAGAAAACCTCAACGGAAATTAAATAAGCAAACAATGTCTGCTATGCTTTGTAGTAACGTGATGAAAACCTTGGAGACCCAGTTTAAAATTTTTGGTATAGGTTTCTGGACTGCGACTGTCGATTTTAAATGTTTGCGAAATATGGCTTTTTACCAACACCCATCAAATATGATAACCGAGTCACAATAGCCGAGTGGTTGGGTGGTTGGAATTTCGAGTCAAGAGACCCGAGTTCGATCCTCAAGTGGCCGTACCAATGGGTTTTTCTAAAAACTTATGTACGAATTAATATCGTTGGCTTGGACATAAAAGGCGGCGACGGGCTCATCACCTGTCACATTGTCCCGAAAATATCTTCGGTGGAAGGTGGGTCAAAGGGACTTAATTGTCTAGACTAGACCTCTGTCTACCCCTGTATTGGGAATTGCGTGAAGATATCACAATTCTCTGTCTCAATTCAGTGTCTCAATTCTTCAATTTATTTACAACGATTCGTTAACCTAGTTGGTTGGTTGATCTTGTCTTCGAAGGTACGAGGTGAGGGTTTGATGTCTGTTAAGGGCAAATTACTAATGGTCTGTATAGAAGCCATTGATATTTATATGTACGTTTAAATATTTATGTACTGATTTATATTAATATATATGTATTTATATTATTGTATATACAGTGGTAGAGCCACGCGTCAACTTTTGTTGTTGCATGAATGGGCCGGCTCGACCGGGGAACTACCACGACCTCACAGAATACCGGCGTAAAGTAGAAGTCTAACAAACTTCTGCGTTTCGTCTGGTGAGTGCAGGTAACCGGTGGCACTCTAAGGGAGGCAACGCATCTGCTAAGCCTCTGGTATTGCGGGTGTTCATGGGCGGCGGTAATCACTTACCATCACGTGAGCCACCTGCTCGTGTGCCTCCCTTTTTCTATAAAAAAAAAATAACGTACCGTTCACTTGGACACAAATATCGCGTTCGTGTGGTTTCACCCCCAGTCCCAAACAAGCATTGCGGTGTTCCGACCCACTTTTCACCAATTGTCTTGAAAAGGACTTGATTGCGTGAGCCTCTATCTACGCCTTTTTCAAGGCGTGAAGATAAAAAACGACATCTTTTTGCTCATGCTTTGTCTGTTTAGTATACAGACATTTCCGAGGAGCGGTTGAACCAGCTTGTATGTCTCCAGTGTTTAAATAAACCTCTCCGATTTTTTTGAAAATACAACTTAAGTTTTCCAGCTTCTCCGTAATGCTCACACTATCTCCCTCACTGTGTTCTGCTTTATCTAAAGCTTACTGTTACGGAACAAGATAAAATTATTAGTATTAAGTTATTAGCATTAACTCCCGATAGCCGAGTGGTTGGGTGGTTGGAATTTCGAGTCAATAGACCCGAGTTCGATCCCCAGGTGGTAGGCTCGTACCAATGGGTTTCTCAAAAACTTATGTACGAATTATATCGTTGGATTGGATATGAAAACGGCGACGGGCTCACCACCTGTCACGTTGTCCCGAAAATATCTTCGGTGGAAGGTGGGTCGAAGGGACTTAATTGTCTAGACTAGACCTCTGTCTACCCCGGTATTGGGAATTGCGTGAATATTTATATTTAGTTATTTAGTATAAAGTGAATTTAAATTTCAAGTTAAAGTATTATACTTGTGCTATATTTTTGTGCTGTGGTTTATTGTTAAAAATTTGCAAACACTACCCAGTGCCGCATGTTGGGCCCAGACGAACTAAGAATGGACGGTGAAAAAACATTTTGCCATGTGCAACTTAATTCAAATTTGAGGTAACCTAGTACGTTGTTCATCAATCAGTCTGACAAGTCTAGACTTGTGAAGTATAGACAAACTCAATAATGATACGAATGTTTTTGTCACTACTCTAGATATAAATGTATACATATATGTGTCAAGTTTGGTAGAGATATTTAGTATCTTATGGTAGATTAAGGTAATAGTTCTATATACTTTAAACTACTTTTAGGTGAATTTGACATTAAATTCTTTTCACAAATTCAGACCTTCATAGCGACAAAAATAGAGCTTTAGAATAGTTCTATTATCAAAATAATATTATGCTTGATGTAAAATGTCTGCTCTGTCTGTACAACGTTAATAGCCTTCTTTAAAACTAGTTGTTGTTGTAGATTATATAGATGGAGTTGCATGTCTCAGTTACCCACACTATGGAAGCGCCACGTTTATACATTGTAATTACATTTACGCACACTAGCATCCACGTTCGCCTACAGTAACATGACTCTACCTGCGCAAGAGTCGCATTCCGTCACCCACCTCCGCGATTGGCCGTCAAGCCTACTAAGGCTTCGAAACAAAGTTTAAACAAAAATATTGAAATTAGAAAGTTGGTTACAGTGCTATATGTAGTTGTGTTAACGTAGTTATCGCAAACATGTTTACGGACTAGAGTAAGTGTAACTACATTTTTATAGAGCTGTTTTAATAAATTTATTGGTCGGACGCGCTTTAACGTAAAATTTATCATGTGCAAATATTTTAAGATTAATTTAATTAATGTTAAATTCGAATAAACTCTTCAATAATAAGTTAATGTATGCTGGTGCCTACTAATTACAGGTACGAATAACTATGTCGAGGTGGTGGAAAATATATAAATATGGTAGTAGAATCACGTACAAAAGAGGTAATGTACTTCAACGTTATGTTAATATCACGTGAAACCAATACTTATATTGAAACGGACGCTGTGATCTAATAGGTTTTCCAGCATTCTTCTCGCATGAGTAATTTGAAGAAAAAAAATCTCAGCCATGCTCTACGTCTGTAAACCGTTTTCTAGTACGATGTTTTACGTTATCGTAACTGTAGATATTCTTATTCTAGAAACAAAAATTTTCATTGATGTCTTGAAGGTTTCGTTTCAAAGACTTCTGAGTTCAAAGATGACCTTGGTCAAAATATCTTAATGATAAAATACTGAAATCTAAATTAAAACATTTCCAAGCATATATTCCAAAATTATGGTTATTGTCAGTTGAAGCAAGTTGTTGTTAAAACTATTTTTATATTCACTTTTATCAGCTTAGTGTAAAGACGGCCTTCTACTTTATCTTGTTAAAACTAAGTAGTATTTTTACATAAACTTCTTCAAGGTATCTTTGGAGACGTAGATGGTTACATTCACAGTCCAGCCTAGAGAGGGCGCTAAATTTATTTCCGCTTTGGATGTCGATTCAATTCTCTGCGTATGAATTTTAGATGTAATCAACTACATTCATAATCAGGAATTTTAAGCTATAATTATAACAAAACTTTATTTTATTACATATAACGAATCAATCAAATGTGAAGTAGAATTATAAGAAATTTTCCTACTTCAAACTCCTTTGATATTGATAGGAGGACATTTCTTAGAAGTGTTTTCAAGCTGTTACTTTATTAATGACTTCCTTCAAAACGAGCGTCCAGAAATGTAGTAAGCCTTTTTAAGGTCTTCCTGAAATGTCTATTGTTTGTTTGATAAATAAAACATGCTGCCAATTAATTAACTCGTCATTACTAACTATAAATAACTAAATAAGTAATTCCCAATAGCCTAATTGCTAAGGGATACGGATTAATATGTCGTTGGCGGCAAATAGTTGATAATATAATTCTTTTTACACAACTCATCACAGTTTATGCGTCTATATTAATATTTTCTCTATACAAATGTAAATCTATGAGTATATTCTTAATTGAGTATGTGTTTATATACTCGATATTGTATCATTTATTTGGGCTCTAAGACGGCGATAGTCACACCTTTCACGACGTCCCATATAAGCCCCGGCGCATATATGGATCGCAAGGGCGAAATTGTATACAGTTCTAACTACACCAGTATTAGGAAATAGGGAAAGACCATTAAATAAATGTAAGTTATGTATTGTACTTTATTTTCAAGGATAACACGTTAATTAAACGAATAATCATAAAATTGATGATGACGTTATTATCAATAACTGGTTTTCTTATTTAAGCACTGGTGTATATTCGTAGTAGTTAGGTGTTAAGTTTCTCTAGACGTAAAGTAGTACACTTATACATATACATACATAAAACAACTAAAAGTCACGATAGCCGAGTAGTTGGGTGGTAGGAATTTTTGGGCAAAAGACCCGTATTCGATCTCCAGGTGGCGGGCTCGTACCGATGGGTTTTTCTAAAACTTATGTACGAATTATATCGTTGGCTTGGACGTAAAGACGGCGACGGGCTCACTACCTAACTAGTTGTACCGAAAATATCTTCGGTAGAAGGTGGGTCAAAGAGACTTAAGTGTCTAGACTTTACCTTGTCTTTATCTACCTCTGTATTGGGAATTACATGAAGATTTATTTACATATACATGTTGATAGGGAAAACACCACATTCATTGCTCCGATCCAATGTAAGGAGCTAAAGCACTTGAAGTATGAACTTGAACTTAAACACCTTGAACACTTGAAGTAACGAAGGCACCACCAACACCTAGACCCGAGAAAATGTAGAAAAAGTGTTTTTTTACATTGACCCGTCCGGAAATCGAACCCAGAATTTCGAGATGGCCACACTTTGAAAACATTGGTGTTTACGCCACTCGTCCACGGAGGAAGATTTATAACACGTAATTTTTTAAGTATGTAAAGTATGTATATCCTTAAACGTGACACCTATACAGATAAACTCGTAACGTAAAACACTGTTTAAGTACTGAAGTCATTTGTTTTATTAATGTCGAAGACAATATATTGAAGATTAAAAATTTTGTCAGGCTGGCATTTTTTAAAACGGATAATACTTTATGAATGGGGTTTAAATTAATTGCGTATTATCAGCTACATAAGTTTTTTTCATAAGTTTATTTTAATATGAAGTCAAGTCCTAAAAAGAGGTTTTGTTATTAGTCAATACTTGTAATAGATAGTATAAATATTGAATAATATCAATAAATCAGTTATATATATTTTTCCGAAATTATAAATTTTTTATCTTTATGTCTATTGTCCATTCTTTAGTAGATAGAGTTCGAGGTTATTAAGACGTTTCCATCCACTCTTCGCCTACGTTTAGTAGTCTAACGTGACAGGTGGTATGCCTAATGCCATCTTAGTATACAAGCCATCGATACATTTTAGTTATTGATAATAGTGAGATGATGACCCGTAGCCTAGTTATAGTGACCACACCTTCGAGTGAGCTTAGGGGTTCAAGTACAAATCCCGGTAGAAGTAAACATTTGTGTGATGAATATGAATATATGAATGTAAATACATTTATTGTAAATTTGTCATCTGTCACGTCATCGCAAAATAAACTTCAATGTAAAGTGGCTCGAAAGAACTTCATAGTCTGCCTAGCTATGTACTTAAAAAAATCCGCGAAGATTTTTTTTATAGAAAAGGGAGGCAAACCAGCAGGTAGCTCACGTAATGGTAAGTGATTACCGCCGCCCATGAACATACGCAATACCAGAGGCATAGCAGATGCGTTGCCGGATTTAGAGTGCCCCCCCCAAGAACTGGGGGAGGGGGGAGTGTAGGCCTCCGGTTACCTGCACTCACCAGACGAAACGCAGAAGTTTGTTAGCCTTCTACTTCACGCCGGTATTTTGTGAGGTCGTGGTATTTCCCCGGTCGAGCCGGCCCATTCATGCAACAACAAAAGCTGATGCGTGGCTCTACCACTGTAAAAAGGACGAAAAATTTTGATTTTAAATACAAGGCCAGCTCGCATAAAGTTTTATAAAATATTTTTTTTTTTTGAAAGTCAACAGGACTTGTGGTGTCGGTGTCAGTAAAAAATCATAGGTACATAAGTATCATAAGTAAGCAAACATATTGTGGGCAGCAGTGTCTAAAGTACATCTTGTACTGCGATCGCCAATCTTCCTATAACGCGTGACGATTATAATTGACACAATATACACAACTGTTCAATACTTCACAACCTTAGTCATTACTTCTCAGTTGTCACTCGAACCTCATTTGTGTTAATTGAGATACCTGGCCCTAATTTAAAAGTAATTAGTGCACATTATTTCACTTTACCCAATAATTAGTAAGCTTTCATAGCAGGTATTCGTGTGCAATCATTGAGATTTCAGTTAAGTAATTACTATTTTTCCGGGAACATTAATAAGCACACACTAATATTTCAGTGATTCATAGTCAATTTTTTTTTCTAGTATATACATATTCTTTATTAACTGCTCTTTATCTAATCTAATCTACATGGTAAATAGCTCTTCCGCCGCGGAGGTGCTTATGCTGCACTCTCACTGACTAAAGCCCCACGTTTTTCATCGCCGAATCCCCTTGTTTAAACTAAGGCAACGCTTTGCACACTACCGGAGCCCCGACGATAAGAAGAGGTCCATTGAACCTTCTTTTTTCTCATTCTTCTCACTCTTTTTTTCTGTAAGCACGTAATTCACTCGATGAAAAACCGCAAGCATCATCTCAAAATATTGTCTTATCATCTTCACGGATCAATCCCTCGTCCGTAGACTTAGCATATGTTATAAGGGGATGTGGAAGATCTTGACGGGCTCGATCTTGTCTTGTCTAAGGCAATAGGATATTGACGTATTATAAGTTTCCTTTTGTGATAGATGTAACATTAAAACTATATATTCAATGGTTTTGTTTATGGCAACGCGATAATAATGTCATCTGCCAGTAAGATTTATGAACCGTATAAAGTAACACATAAAATTTGTTTGCCATTGAAACGTATATAACAGATACTATGCATGTTTGTTATCACACTGAAACTTTTACGATGAGTTATAGATTCAATATTAGATACTTCATACCAGTATTACGTTTTCTATTAATTTATATTTGTTATTAGACGCCATGTAACTTTAGAAGAAATAACTGTTTTTAAAAATTACTTACAATGCCGCAATGGGAAATTGCGATTGCCAATCCGCTCGCCAAGCGTAGCTACTACGTTAAACCCTCCCTTACAGGATGGGTTTATGTTCTACAGTGGTTTTAAACAGGTTTTTATGCATATGTGTATAATTGGCAATTAGAAAATCATTAACATATTGTTACTGGGAGTAACATAATTAATATTGGATCACGTCAGATACCGATAGGCGTTCAGACACAGAAGGTATAGGCAACTAACTAGCAACAAACAGCTAATTAATTTAAATCAGGGCTTAATTGTAATAGCGAAGCTTACCGGTAACTCAATTGAATCAATTACCATTGAAGGCATGCATTGTGTATAATTATGTAGATTAGCTAAAATTACAATTAAATAATAATGGTAAGAGGACCATTAATATTACAAATTATCAGTTTAGAATGTCTTCAATGTTTTTCCAGCATAAATTAATATAAAATATATTGATTATAATCGATCAGGTGGCATGTTCTCACATTTCTAAGACTGATAAAATTATATTACTTTTTTTTGTCAGTTCAAAAGATGTGTAAAAAACGTAGTTCTAGAATAGATTGAGGGAGAAAACAAATGCTTGTTTTGCAAAAACTCCCTCATCGATTTAAATCTAAGTGTAAAAAAAAATGATTTTTTAATACTTATTATAAAAAAAATATCTTCACGCCATTTCCAATATTTCGGTCCACTAAGATCTTGACAATTAAGTCCCTTCAACCCATCTTTCACCGAAAACAGGCATCGTCTCAGGTGTTGAGCCTGTGCCGGGTTATGTGCAAACTAAGGATATAAATCGTACATAAGTTATCGAAAAAACCCATTGGTACGAGCCTACCACCAGGGGATTCACTCGAACTCGAACACTCACCACTTTTACACTCAAGTTCCGATCACCCAACCATTCGGCTATGTGACTTAATTAATAACGTCATGTGTTGTTATTTGCGGAGATCATAGATACGATTGAAAGCTAAAAGCCTTTAAAGGTGAGCGCAAAAGGATTACGATATTCGTATTGCACTTCTGTAGCATTAATATGAGTGCTCGACGCTCGCAGCATATGCCATTGTATTGTTAGTCCACCAAATCCTATGTACAAACAAAGGTTTCACTAACGTTACGTGTAACTGAATTTATGCAGGTACCAGTATAAATTTATATTTTGTAAGTTTTCATGGTGTTTGGGTGAAAAATAAACAAAATTTAAAAATGGTATGGATGCTCATGACATCTGCTAACTATAAAATAATAAAGAACAAACTTACATAAACCTTACAATCACCCCTGGTCTAAGATAGAAAAATGCTTTCTATACCTTACAAACCTTAAACCAACATTTGCTACATAGTTATTTAGTAATAAAAGTAGGTAAGTGTGTGGTACTGACCCAGAGGGATCGTAAAAAAAGAAAGAAGGAGACAACCATCTTCTGAAGAAACCATCTCCTTCACTTTGTTTGTACGTAATACGGTATTATACATATGTATATATATATATATATATATATATATATATATATATATATATATATATATATATATATATATATATATATATATATATATATATATATTTATATATATATATAAATATATATATATATATATATATATACATATGTATATACAATCTACACAATCTTACGCACTTTAATAACGGATCGAAGATATAGAAACTTTTTCCGAACCTGACGAATATATGTCGAATCTCAGCTCATAATGCATGTTTTAAACACTACTAGTAATTGTATCCCATTAATGACGAAAGTAATTAATTGTACAGATGCCACGCTTTTAAGGCTTATGACGTGTTGGCGTGCAAACACAACTTCGGTGTTACAAACAAATTGAATGGAGCTATTCCACTGTTCAGAGAGAACAGGACCGGATATGATTGGAAAACACTGTGCCGATCCGGATATTACGCCGAGCTATAGCAAATAGTATTTATTGCATGCTCACCTGTCCATACTATCACACAGATTCCGTTAAGTCAAGCTTTGACTATGTTTATTAATAACAAATACCATGATTTTGCATATGATCACTCGTACTATAGGGTAAGCAAAGCCTGCGGACGGCGATGAGGGACAGATCATGTTTTACCCAAGATATCAATAATAAAGGGGGATAATATCATGATAACAAGATCGACGGAGGTCGGACCCGGAACCTCAAAGCATGGGCAGCAGTAAAACCGGTGTATACGCCAATCGTCCACGAAGATCACCGAGAATATGTCACCTTTATATCCATGGCTATCGTAAAATGCGACTGTAATTAAAAAGTATACCAGAATAGTATAAAGCAGTCTGTCTCTCTTTCCCAACAGTAGCGATTATGGCAAAGCTATCTTACTGAACAGTCCTATGTGCTGCAGAGAACTTTGGCGTATACATATTACGTATATAGCGTAGTTGGTGCCCTGTCTTCGAGTTTGAGGATTGCGGGTTCGAGTCCCTCTATGAGTACTATTTTGTGTGATGTAATATTGCATAAGGGGAAATATAAGGAAGAAATATAAGGAGTCTCACGATAGCCGAGCTGTTGGGTAGTAGGAATTTCGAGTTACGAGACCCGAGTTCGATCCCCAGGTGGCAGGCTCGTACCAATAGGTTTTCCAAAAACTTCGTACATAAGGTTTTATTTTCGGGATAGAACGTGTTTGTTGTGATCGCCACAACTGACCAGATAGTCTAGTTGGCAGTGACCTTTCCTTATAAGTTAAAGGTTTCAGATTCGAATCCTGCTAAGATCAAACATTTGTGTCACGAATTCGCCAGATTCTATAATACTGTAGAATATAATACTGAAGAATATAATACTGTTAGTTTAGACACTAAGACCGCGAAACCTGTCACATCACCTGTCACCTTATAAAACCTTATAAAGCTTCGATAAACAACGGGTTGATAGATGTCCATCGTTTATAACTCTGCCTACTATTGGGAAATTGCGTGAAGATTGACAAGGCAAATTTCATTCCAATTCATACCAATTGTGTATTAAATTTTAAAGCAAGTAAATATTTATAATACTAGTGCATTTTTTATAATTGTAGCTGCAGTGCAAATAATTAATTAACATAAATAGACATTTTATAAGGTAATTCGCATAACATATTACATACAAATAACTATTTAATGTAATTAAAGCAAAAAATGTTACTGCTTGAGATTACAAAATTTAACTCTATATATAATACATAGGATTATATTTCGTCAACTGCCGCAATGTTCGAAATAAACTTTTACAATGTTCGAAATAGACATTTTTATAGCGTTTTCGTAATCTGTGGCTACATGTGTAATGATTTGATTTATTCATTAAGGCATAGCCTAAACACCTGGGGTAAAAAAACGAAGTTTTGGCAAATTATGAGCACAAAATTTCACCAAGTTAAGGTGTAAGTAACTTTCTAGTTGGAAATAAATATTTACGTAAATAAGGGAGGAGTTAAAAGTATATATACGAAGTGTCACTTCAGGGGAATCACTTTCGAATGAAAGAAGCTTGAAATTTTATACCATTAATGTTTCTAGCATAAAGTTTACTAAAGTAGGACAAATATACGCGTGACAGAACAAAATGAGTGCGAGTATACTCTAGGATACTTGTACACTTCTTACCTTTACCTTGTACCTGCACGGTGTACGTACCGGGGGCGGGTCGCAAATTTTCCCTATTCGTTGTCGAGACAGTAAAAAATAACCTAAGGGATTGAATAATAACAACTCAATTAATATAGAGCTTGCCTGAAATGTAATTTTTCCTTGTTCGATATTTATTTTAAACGTATAAAATGTAGTTTATTTAATTAAATTTATAATGAAATAATAGTAACAGAGATATGTTCAAGCACTACGTACAAGCGTCTTTCAAACATTAACCGCTTCGGCTGTCGGCCAAGAAACGATAAGGTGCATTATGCATACAAATGAGACAAAACAATACATTTTACATAGGTGTCTTTTATAACAGTCTCGTCCATTGCTACTTTCCATTGTTTTTGTGCCTTTCTTAGTTTGTGTTAGTCCCTCATAGTGCTATATTTTCAGAGAATTTTGGGGTATTTATATCATTTAAAATATTTGTGGAAATATACATTGGTACTTTTTTATTGTCATTTGGGAGTAGAAACACATCAGTAACTTTGTTTGATGAGATACATAATACAAGACAATATCATCTGTATCTAAATATCTCAATATCAAAATATACACCTTTTCAAGTTCATTACAAAATAAAAATATTTGATTAGACATGCATCGTACGTGATGCTATGTCTTGACTCCAAGGTTAGCTAGCGGTTAGATCATTTTATAGTGAACATGTCACGTTCCAAAGAAAATCGAGGAACTTGAAATTTAAATAAACCAATATTGAGAGAGTATTTATTTGTATGCGATACTCATTAAAACATTCTTCAAATTGCCATTACCTGTTGTACTTAATGATGATGCCACTACGAGGACCATACTATTAGGTGTACACTAAAAGCGATGGTGTTAGATAGGTCTTAATGGAGGATGTAATAATAATCACTATTATTACATCCTCCAATGTATCTGTAATGTACAGTGATGTAATAATAAACACTGCATCCAAACAAAAATTTATGTTTTGTGAGGGTACAAAAGTTCACATCCTCTCGAAGCTGCAAGCTACTCGTAGATTTGCTATGAAGGAAGCCTTTGCATTTCAATTATTTGAGCCATTACAGTGTGAAAAATATGAAAAAGGCATAAAGTTTTGTATTTATATAATTATTACTAAAGTTTAAATAAGGCCCCAGGTCTGTCAGTCAAGGTACACAAGATGTCTAATGTAATGATTTATTATATGTGAACTTTTACTACATCATAAATAAATAAAATTATATATAAGGACAACATTGCCACACGTCCACAGAGATCATGAATTATAAGTTGTTGTTCATAGAACAATATCACATAAAAAATAAAATACATACATAGACAAAATTATGTCCATGTTATTATTTCTTTCAACATACCCATAATAAACTCGTGTTAAAATTGGAGCATGTTATACTATTCGTTGAATCATCGAAATAAAAGCTTTTTCGTTGCTTCTTGGGAACGCTAAGCTCCGTCTGTAAGTCTATAGGTATACCACATCAAAGTTCCACGTCCATTGTTGTTGGTTGCTTAGCAACCACAGTAAAAACTCTGTAGTCTTTCACAAGTGCTATGTTTCTGCGTATTGTAAACACGATGTGTAAGTTTCCCGAGATGTTTAAAGCAATGTTTCCTCCTTGAATAACATACTTCGTATTGTTTGTAGTGATTTTTTTTGTATAGTACAACGCTTCGCTATTTTAATCCAGGTAAAATCAAGTAAATATTTTTTATCATACACTCGCTCCTTATCGTCGATGACTAATCAGTGACCTAGCTTAGTTTGTTGAAACATAGCTCGTTACAATACGTTAAAATCTTCACGACACGAAAGGTAAGAGTTTAATTTAAAAAAATGATTCATAAATTATGACTTATATGATATAAAACTTGTAAAGACTACTAGGACTACATGTTACTAATATCCAAATATTATAAATTATATATTACAGTTTTAATGTCTTCAATTGAAATTGTATTTTTTGGATATAATGTTGGAATTGTCTATTCTAGAGTGTCTTTATTAAATTAAAAAGTCATTCTCACAACATAGTAATAATTACTACATTAATATGTGTCTAACAAAAGTTTTTACACGTGTCTTTCAAATTTTATTATGTTGCATATCAGTATCAGGTGGTAGAGTGTTAGAAAATGGAATCAACTTTTGTCCCGTGGGTGTTGTAAGCCGTCAGTGTACTGCGCTATCGGTGAAAGGCGGTATAATCGTCTAGAAAATTACTAGATAAAAGAAAGACTTGATGAATATTTTTCTATGAAACAAAAAGTATCTTGAAAATTTTAAATTCTAATTTATTTATTTATCGTTCATTTGTATTGTTATTAATCATTTGCATGCTTGCCTAAAAATTTGATAATCATACAAATGACGTTCTGTAATCAAATTTCCATATATTTAATTGTTAATTCAAATTATAACTATTAATATTATACGTTCGGGGCATCGTTATCAATATTCGTTGTCACGTGTAATTATGCCCGTTTTGTATGAGTCAACTTCGCTTTACTATGCTGAGATCGTCTACGTCGGCCTTAATAGTTTTTAAAGGCGCTCCATCGATTATGACATCACATCACTTACTAAAAAGTAGATAGACCTTACTCTATACGACATAAAAGTCATGTACTGTATGATTTTCTATACCTTTTCCATAAAAATACAATGATTCGTCTATTGGTTACTATGTTATACTCGTACATAAAACGTCCTATCGTATTATTTTGAAAGTCAGAAAATAACATAACATGATTTCCATAAAATATAAAAAACAAATTAATGATCAGGTATCAGGCAATAAAGTAATGATCTTCTTATACGTGAAACATATCTAACATCCAGACGAAAACAGTGCAGAATATTAAAAGATTAACCCACACAAAAGAATCCGTTAAATCATTACATAATAGAATTTGATGTTGGAATTTATGTGAAATTGTCTATTGCTTAGCGGTACTTTGTGATAACAAACGTTTTAGAGTTTAGGGATCTTTTGTAATAATGAATCTTTTCTTTTACTACAGTCTTTTGTCATAACATGGCGCCAGTTAGTAGGTAATGTATAACGCGTCCGCCGAGTGAATGAAGAACGTTGGTCAAATAGACCGTTCAAACACCTGCTATATTATAGTAGCTTCGTGGGTGACTCATCGTCGGCACCTTTTTTTTTCAATCTTTTGTAAACGTGTCTCGCATGCTTGGACAGTGAAGTTTGTTTTCTTTTACGTAAATATATATATTTTTTAAATTAACGGTTAATAGTTTCCAAATTTCGCTGATTTAAGAAACTGAAATCAAAAATTACTTTTGTAATTGTTAAAACTGCAGCAGGCAGTTGCAAGTTATATGGTACTTCGATCACCAATCCGCTTGCCAGCTATGAATTTTTGCAGACCACTATGTCAAGAGAATATAACCTATATTTTAATATAAAGAAATTGTATTTGAAGTATGAAAGAAATAGCAGACTTCATTCTATTTCAATTCAATTCTTTTCAAAATATGTAATTAAATGTTAATTAAAAAAAACAAAAGAAACCTTACAATTGCAAACTGTGTGGCAATCCTGATAATTACACGTGTATAAAATACATCAACACTCGTGTTAATAATATTGTAAAACGTAAACTACGTTACTATATCGCACGGCTGCTATAGAACGGAACATAATCAACCGTAAGAGAAGTCTGTGATGATGGCAGAATTATATAGCTAGCGGCTACCAAGGCACCACTCTGGCATGAAGCAGAAAATTTGTCAAAGACGTCTCTCCGATTTTCTCTTACAGAAGTTTTGCTAGAATTCGGCGACATCAAAGATAGCAATTCTTCTTTAAAGCGTTAATACTTTTACGGCTTCCCTATCGCTACCTGAAGGTTGACGGCGCATACAAAAGGACGTTTAATCACCAGTTAGAGCCAGTAATAGAAACCGTAACAATATCCTCAAACCCAGAGGTATAGAGGCGATATGCCAAATTCTTTAATGTTGTAATAGCGTTGTAGCACATTTTTTTTTTAAATTAAGGTTTTCAATGGAAATATTTTCTGCAAATATTCGTACTCTGTCTCACAACCGTACTTCTTTAAGGCACAATCTGCACTTTTATGCCCTTTTTTATATAAATTTCAATGATTATCTGTCTTTCCCTCTCCCTCTTATACCTTCTGCAACTTGTTTCATGATTCAGAGATACAACGAGCTTTATATATAATCGGTGGGGATTTCAAAAACTCGGTTCGTGTCATCGTGCTTTTTTAACGACGAAAGAGAAGATATCTTATTGTGCGGTTATTAGTCTGTTAATGTTCAAAGTCTAGACGACTAGACGTCAAGAAACACGTAATTAGACTCGGTAAATTTTATAGTTCGTGTTTTTTACAGCCTATCACAGTGGCTGCCAGGCAAAAAAATATAGGAAAACATTTCATTTGGTTGGGTTAAAAATTAAAAAGTTTGTCTTAAAGTTTAAAGGAAACAACCACTAGTTATTTTCGAACCCACAAACAGCTTCATCACAGATCATGTAGAGACGTAACGAATTAAAAAAAGAATTAGTAATACATATAATATAATAATTTTCTTACGTTTCGGGGGACAAAAGTAAACTGGAGGTTGATGCTTCTCGTGTAACAAGTATGTGTACTAATCAAAGTAAGTGAATTAGCGATTGCAATACCAAATTCAGCTTCTTAGACTTTGCAGGCTATAATTTAAGTTAAGAGGCCAGCACCATTTTCCACGCCGAGAGTACATGCGTTCTTGGGGGTAACAAAAGCTAAAAGTTTATCTGAGAGCCAACTGATTAAAACTGGCTACTGTATCTGATTGGACCTAAAATGGCTTGAATATAAAAGGCTATAATAACAGCCTACAGTATTCCTAGTTATAGAAAATATTCTCTGTAAAGCCTTAAGATTATTTTAAAAATAGAACAGAAAAAGTATTTACTTATTTTTAACATTAATTACAGATTCAAAAATGTCACGCTTCGCCTGTCTCCTCGCCGTTGCTGGCGCTGCTTCCGCCCAGCTTACCCTTGACGGCATTAAATGCGGTCAGCTCACCTGCCAACTTGAAGAGTACTGCTCTCCAGAGACAAATAGGTGCGCTCCATGTGCCGTGGTGTGTAACAAGACCAACCACAACTATGACTCGGGTCTTTGTGTCAAGGAATGTCAAGGTTAGTTTTGTATAGTAATATACAAACTTACATACTTACTACAAAGTTAAATGTTTTGAATAGAAACTTCTTAGGAGGTGATGATTCTTGAGTAAAAGAGAGATATTTTTGTTTTCTACTACAAGGTAATGGGTAATATAGTCTAAAACTTTCAAAGAGTATTCATGTCTGTCAAGTGCTAAGTGCACTGTTGCTGTTTTGTTATTTATTTAGCAGGTGATAAAATTGTAGAGAAGTTTTCGTTGCTAAATATTAATGAAAACTCTATATAAAACACTATTTTGCTTATCCTGATATTATCTATGTATACATTCTTACACATATGTGTTTATTCGATCCTACTCGTTGACTTGACGGTACAAAGTATAGCAGTGTGGCAGCAACATTATGTTATGCACCGCAATAACTTTTACTTTATAGCTCTCAGTGGGATGTGCTCGTAGAACGGGGATAGGAAAGCACTAAGCTTTATGGCGTTGTAATCGCGTTGTATGCAACTTACGTGAATTTCCAATGTTTTTCATCATTTGTAACAAAAAGTATTTCACAGGTTTTATCCAACAACAGTCTAAAAAGGCAGTATTTTAGTTTATAGTTGTAGGCGGATTGCTTTATTCAAAGTAATAAAACCCTTTTCATTTCTCAAATAAGCATAGTAACAATTTTACAGAATATTATTATGTAATGTTAGGGAGTTTATGATTAAAACACGCGAAATAGGGTTCAAACCTGTTTGAAATATTAAATATTGAATGCTATTGAATAAAAGATACTATAATCCTGAAGTTATTTGAGAGTACGGAGAGGAGCATAGATTTTTGATTTCGGTGCGATAGAAAATAGTACAATAATTACAATACTTTTCTTTTTATTTCTTTTTTTTAAGACACGCAGAAGACCGCCAATGCGGTAATTGAATTTTATTAAAATCTAGATAAACTTGCTTGTACGATATAATTTCTAATGTTTGATTGACAAATTGAAAATTGAAAATTATTAGAATAATAATATAACCTTGATATAAAACAGCTTTTTTATAATATAAATCTTTTGTTGCAAATTATAACAGATATTACAAGACTTTATATACAAGAATTTATCTTTTATTATCTTTTATAAACCTTCGAAAGGGTTTACACTTCATGTTGAGTCTTTTGCTGATGACTAAGAGTTATCTACATGCAATAATAATAAGAGCCTTTATGCAGTGTTCAGACAAATATTGACTTTATGTCGAGTGTCATAAGGCACTTTATCATGTACGGTGACAAATTAAACAACCAGTTTCGTGACCGCAACCCGCCTACCTGTATGTGAGCCTTGTTTAAATATTGTTGCTATCGCACTCCCTCTTCGTTTAAAGAATGCGTAGGTTTCAGGTCAAACAACTCCAGAACGAGTATTTTCACCAGGGATATATAAATCAGTTGCTAGGTCCATTTAAAATTTGGACAATGCCCTTAAGAATTTTATAAATAATAAAGAATATAATAAATAAATAAAAACAGTTAAAAAAATAAGCAGAATATCACTTTTCCCGCGCAATAATTATCTTGACTATTATTATTATGTATATTGAAATTTGTGTTACGACATCAGTAGACGAGTGGCATACACTACCCAACGATACAATGACTAATTTTCATTGCGTCGCCAGATCTGAGGTCCTGGGTCCCTGGCGGGTAAATGTAGAAAACCACTTTTTTACGATTTACTCGGATCTAGATTTGTGTGTGTTTGTGATGCCTTCGTTATTTCCGATTCCATCACAGCAATGTGTATTGTCCCTATCTGTGTAATCTGATTATTTATTTTCAGAAAAAAATATATTTTTTTTTATGTTATAAAAGTGAATAACCCAATAAAACATCTATCGCTCTATGTAACATCAGTAATACACTCACATACTTGTGTGTTTCAGTTTGAAGCTTATTCTTGGTTAAATGGATATTGATAATAATTAAGTCAGTTTCAGTTTAAGTAAGTAGTAAGTCAAGATTGCTGTATGGTAGAATGGTTGGAATTTCGAGTCGAGAGACTCGAGTTCGATACCCAGGTGGTCCCGCTCGTATCAAGAGGTTTTTTCAAAAACCTCTGTACAAATTATATCGTTGGCTTGGACATTGAGATAGCAACGGACTCACCACCAGTCACGTTGTTCCAAAATGTCTTCGTTAATAGATGGGTCGAAAGGACTTAATTGTCTAGACCTCTTTCTACCCCTATATTGGCAATGGCGTGAAAATAATTATTTTATTTATTTATTAGATAATATTTTGTGACGCGTTATATCTCGTGGACACGGGAAACTTTTTAGTGTAACAAAATTTTGAAAAGAATTTGAAAAGAATAACGATTAACATGAATAACATTTGACGGCAAGCTCGCCGTACCGGGCTACTCGGATCTTAACCTGGACCCTGTTGCTCGTGAACGGTCGTAAATTTCCGCTATTGAAGCTTAACTACGTTTAAGTCGCTTGTTCGCTTGTTTATCCTTGGGGTCTATGCACCGACGGATCTGCGAGGGGGTGGGTCATTAAAAGCCCAAAAAGAGAGAGAGGAATTTTGGGGTAGCATGAGAGAGGTCTTGAATAAATGCGGAGAAAATGAACGGATCGTGATGTTAGGGGACTTTAATGGGTGGGTTGGAGTAAAGCGTGATGGGTATGAAGGAGTACTGGGTACATTTGGGGACGAGAGAGTGAACGAAAATGGGAGAAGCCTACTTGAAGTATGCTTGGATTGGAATCTGTGCGTGGCCAATACAATGTTTGATCACAAAAAGATCCATTTGTATACAAGAATTGAGGTAGAGTCTAGAAGTATAATTGATTTTGTTATTGTGGATCAAAGATTGAGGAAGAACCTGCTAGACACTCGAGCATACCGCGGTGTAGGCCTTGACACAGACCACTTCCTGGTCATAGCCCGAATACACGGCATCTTTAAACAATGGCGACACCGAGGAGCTGAGCCTACGAGTGTTTTGGACAGAATAAAAGTGGAAAATCTCCAAGAAAAAGATAAGAAAGACCAGTATGTAGAGAAACTGATAGAAAGTTTTAAAGGCATAGAAGAGATATGTATGATTGAAGATTTGTGGGAGACATTTAAGAAAGGAGTCGTGAATGTTGCTGTTGAGGTATGCGGAGTAGCTAAATGAAGGAAAGGAAGAAAGAAGTATAATGTGTGGATGGATAAAGATGTAAAAAAGGCTGTGCAAGAAAAGAAGAAAGCGTGGTTGGATTGGTTAGCAACAAAAGCTAACCAAAAACTTCAAAAGGCGACGAATGACGAGATAAAGGAAGCGAGAAAGAAGTATAAAAGAGTCAAATCAGCTGCGAAAGATGTTGTGACTAGAAAGAAAGAAGAACAAAAGGATGATTTTGATAGGAGGCTCACTGAAGATTTCCAGTCAAACATCAAGTTTTTCTAGAAATCCGTCAATACAGCCAGAGGAAAAACCTCTACCTCGGAGCTGAATACAATCAGGAGTCAAGATGGGAGCATTATAAAAGGAGAAGAATATGTGTTAAAGAGATGGAAAGAGTATTTTGAATGTTTATTTGAAAGAGAGGAAGTGCAGGTACAACACCCGGCACCTTCCATGGTTAATATAAATGTTGATGACAGTGAGATAAGCGTGGATGAAATAGTGAAAGCGTTGAATAGTATGAGATTTGGTGAGGCTGCCGGATATGATAGGATTACCGTCGAGATGCTGAGGACTGGACAGGGCTTAGTGGCTAGTCAGCTGTACCGCCTTTTCAATTTGTGCTGGCAAAATGGGGAAGTAGCGGGAGACTGGTGCAAAGCCGTAATCGTGCCATTATATAAGGGAAAAGGGTCACGGCAGGACTACGTAAATTACCGCGGTATAAGCCTTCTCAGCGTCGTCGGTAAATTGTATGCGAAAGTGTTGATTGAAAGGGTTGTGAATGAAACGGACGAAAAAGTATGGGATGCACAAGCGGGATTTAGAAAGGGAATGGGGTGTACGGATCAGGTTTTTTCCTTGCGGTGCATAGCCGAAAAGTATCTGGCTAAAAACCAGAAGGTCTATTGCACGTTCGTGGATTTAGAAAAGGCCTATGATAGAGTGGTGAGGAATGAATTGTGGTCAGCATTGTCCGTGAAAGGTGTCAGCAGTATCCTCATACGAGCATTGCAATCTCTTTATAGGGAATCCTGTGCTTGTGTAAGGATAAACGGGACATACACTGAATGGTTTAATATCGAAAAAGGTGTTAGACAGGGATGTGTAGCGTCACCGTGGCTGTTTAATCTGTTTGAAAGAGAATGTAAGTGGGTTAAGAATGAATGAGTTACTCGTCAAATGTTTTCTCTATGCTGATGATCAAGTATTACTTGCGTCTGCCGAGGAGTTGCAGGAGATGGTAACTGCTATGAGTGAAGCTTTTGTTAGAAAGGGGATGAAGATGAATGTAAAGAAGACGAAAGTAATGGTGTTTGAAAGAGATGAGGTCATGAAAGACTGCAATATAGTGATTGGAGATGAACAAATTGAACAGGTGAATGAGTTTGTGTATCTGGGTTCAAAGTTCACAAGAGATGGAAAGTGTGAGAGTGATATTGAAAGAAGAGTGAATGCAGGAAACATGGTGAATGGAGCTTTGCACTCCTTTATAAGTAGTCGGATGGTGTCTAACAAGGCTCGTTTGGCTGTGCATAGGGGAGTTTTGGTTCCGACACTCATGTACGGAAGTGAAAGTTGGGTATGGCAAAAGAAACATGAAAGCAGAGTAAATGCAGTTGAGATGAGAGCATTTAGAAGTATGTTAGGAGTTAAACTGAGCGACAGGATAAGGAATGATGAAATAAGGAAACGTTGTGGTCTGAAAGAAGATGTAGTGACTAAAATTGAGAAAGGTATGCTGAGATGGTTTGGCCATGTCGAGAGAATGAATGAAGAACGATTGACGAAAAAAGCATATAAGGCGAGTGTAAATGGAAGTGTAGGAAGGGGAAGACCTAGGCGGACGTTTCAAGACCAAATTAGGGACGTCCTGAAAAAAGGCCAGGTCAAGAGTACCCTGAATCGAAGAGAATGTATGAAGGGAATAATGAAAGTGGACGAAGCAAAACAAGTATGTAAGGATCGTAGCAAGAGGAAAGAAGTGGTCTCTGCCTACCCCTACGGGAAAGAGGCGTGATGATATGTATGTATGTATGTATGTTAATTTGCTTTACATTTGAGGTTATTACATAAACATATTCATAAATTTTTGAATTTAATGTTTAATTTTTCGAGTGGCATGAATAATTCTTCTAACCATCGTAAGTAAAATAGATCGTATTCACGATAAATACTTAATCTTTTATGTGAAATGTTTAGATCGATCTCTCACTGAGAGACCATCGAGATATCTTACACGCCCACGTATAAGCTGCTACGTATTTCGCTAGAAATCATTAGAAATAAAATAGATATTACCAGATGAAATACCATTTCCAACAATATCTATTTTAGTCTGTGTTTACGTTTACTTTCAGTATTCCAAAGTCATTTAAAGAATTATCGGTAAAAACAGCTACTTATTTTGCCATTACTTAAAAATATAACACACCATTTCATCTCGTGGGTGTCGTAAGACGTTACTAAAATTGTGATGGACTGTCGACATATTGGGAGATAACTATTCCAAAAAATACTAGTCTAAAATTCAGCAGACTAATGATGTACTACGATCGTTAATTGATAGATTAGATTATTTTAACATTCATATCTGAAGCTGGTAACATTTCACAATTTTTTTAAAAATATTTCACCCACTTACAAAGGTTCAGGGATGACAATGTCTGTCAGATCCGGTTATCTTAAACAAATCATTCGATCTTTTTAAGAGATTTTAATTTCGAATTGATTGATGATTCATTCGATACCAATTACATTAGATAAAAGTTGCTGCAATGAAAAAAAAACAAAAACAAAAATACTGTTATGGAAACGTTGTTCATTTTCGTTCGTATTCGCGTACTTTTTACGGTACGTTCTACAAAATAAATTAACAAACATTGAACAGTAACTGTGGTTGATTCGAACTGGCGTACGTTTTATATGGACGGATGTAATAAATCTCAACGCCTGCTATCCTGTAGTCTCGATTTCGAAAATAAAAGAATACTGGTGAACGTTTATTTATTACTTGCGTAGCATGCGAGTTACTTCGAACCGACTAATTTTTTTTCAAATCCATCAATGTCCAGTCAATTATTAAAAGTTTTGATAATAATTCATTTGTAAGTGAAGTAATTCATTTGTAAGTAATAGTCACGATAGCCGAGTTGTTGGGTGGTCGGAATTTCGAGTCGAGAGACCCGAGTTCGATCCCCAGGTGGCAGTACCAATGAGTTTTTCAAAAACTTATGTACGAATTTCATCGTTGGCTTGGACATAAAGGCGGCGACGAGCTCACCACCTGTCACGTTGTCCCGAAAATATCTTCGGTGGAAGGTGGGTCAAAGGGACTTAATTGTCTAGACTTGACCTCTGTCTACCCCTGTATTGGGAATTGCGTAAGTTAAGTAACACTTTAGCAATTTTTTATGTGAAAGAAAGTGTCGTTGAAAAATAATTTACCATCAAGTAATCTTACCTTACATGATTATATTTACCCAAAGCTGTAGGAATCAGATTCAAAGCATCGATTTGTAAACCACATCGATGACCTTTTGGCAGCGACGTGACGAGTTAGGCCTTCACAGGCTTTCACGGCAAAACAGTGCCGACAGTCGGTCTCGTCATGGCTCTTTCAATTTTGTAGCGATGCGAAAAGCTGTGGCCTATGTAAATATTCCTTCGGTTATATAGACTTGTGTAATATTTAGGGGTGATAGCAAGAAATCTAACGTTCAATAAGATTAAACTTTAGACTCATGGGAAAGGGGCACAGCTCTTATGTGGGATGCTATGTGCGTCGATACATTAGAGGCATCTCATATCAAAAGCACTTCAATAAAGGCCGGGGAGCCACCTAAACAGTTGAGAAAATATGAGTTTTTGAGAGAAGACTTTGTATTTGTTCCATTCGCCGCAGAGACCATCGGGTCCTCGCGCTATAGGTTTTTAAAAAAATTGTATCCGCTACTTGTAATAGCCACTGATGACAAGAAGCCCAGTTTTTTCTTTTCCAAACTTAAGTATAACTTTCAATGTGGAGTGGGCTGTACGATTATTTTTATTGTATCAAGTATTTATGGCATCAACACGTAAATTATTCTGATCTCAAAGTAAGCAGGCAAGGAGCACTTTAAAGGTCCCTCAAATACCCCAACCGACACCAGAAATACACCATAAAACCGGTGTGTACACCACTCGTCGGCGTCGAAAGGTCAGCTTAGTAAAATAATAATAAAATAAACTTTAATAAAAACAATTATATTAGAACATAATTAAAGGATAATTAGTGATACAATCTGAAGTGACTGTAACGATCACTGACGGACGTTGAAAGACAGGAGAGTTAAAAATGTGAAGAAACTTACAAATTACACAGTTATTTAAGCTACGTGCAAATGACAAAGATAGTAAAACACTTAATTTTCATAAAAATTTAAAAAAGATTCTTTCATATAAAGATAACCACTAAAAAGTTACATTAAAGATGATACATTATATAAAGATATATAAAATGTCCGAAACTAAAATAAAAGTAGCCAAAATACTGTCATATTTCCATATTATCTCTGCACTTGTAATTGCGAGAACCGTCTCCGTACCAAGATATCTTTAATTTAACGTAACGATATGAGTTCATGTAGAAGATGAATTATGCTGCGAGATTCAACCGTTAAAACGAACGGTTCATTGGTAAGGGGAACAACAATGCCCGTACACTTTATGGTCTGTTGATTTCGACAGGTACCGGGCGATACACGCGAGCGTCGCACACATGTGACGGCGGCGTCTCTATTGAGGGAATTAGTACTTGTGTGTGTATATGAGCGTGTGCGAGAGATAAGAAGAGTGTGAATGTACAGGTGCATCATAGCTTTTAAAACGTCCTGTTACATACCTTCGTTTCGCTTTCATGGAAATTTTCATACTTTCTCACCTGTTTTTCATTTGTAAGCTCTAAATTAACTATTCACAAACGCTTTAACTTTCTCGTGACAGGACTCGTCTATGACGTATTAAGTGCATTAAAATGTACCTTCGAACGGCAAAATTCACTAAGTTTTTAAATAAATTTTTTGTGCTCTTTGCTTGCTATTTTTGTATATCACGAAAGAGATGAATTAGTCTAATATCTAATGGAGTTTTGTTTTGTTTGATTTGTAAGGTAATTTTAAATATTTAACACTTTAAAATGAACTTTTATATATGAACTATGCTGCAGTTCAGATTTATTTTAGAAAGCTATTTAGTAATAAATAGACTTCTGAGACGTAGCCACTTAGCTGAATCGAAATTTATGTATTTTATTTTTATATTTTCTTTATGACACCTCACAAAATGTGAAGGTACAAAGGCGAACTTAGTGCCAAAAGCGTCCTCTGAAAGTTAACCTTTCATCAGTCATTAGAGTTTTTGGGAATTTTGTTTGATTACATCGATGATTTCGACACAACGAAGATAGGGTTTTCACTCGTAATTTTACGTAGAAAGGACTAGACTCTGGAACTAGACCTCTGTACGTACCTAGTACTGGAAAATACCCAACATACACCTAAGAAGTAATAAATAATAAAAATAAATATCTTCACGCTATTCCCAATACAGGGATAGACAGAGGTCTAGACAATTAAGTCCTTTTGACCCAAGTTCCACCGAATATATTTTTTGGGACAATGTGACAGCTGGTGTGCCCGTCGCCGTCTTTATGTCCACGCCAACGATATAAATCGAAAGGAAGTTTTTTGAAAAAACTCATTGGTACCAGCCTGACATCTGGTTTTTGAACTCGGGTCTCTTGACTCGAATTTCTTACTCCTAACCACTCGGCTATCGTGGCTATATCTAAATAGTACATTAAACATTTTTTTCTGTCTTTTCAGGGTATCTTCTTGATTTGAGATATATGCGGAGGACAGAGAGTGAGGCATCATCTCCTGATATTAGTAGTAAGTATTTCAGAATGACCTATTTATTTTCCTTTATGCGAAAGTAATATTAATTTTATAAAGATATAAGTAAAGTATTAATTTTAACGAGGTATGAAAATATAGTAGCTGAATGCGAGTACGTTACATATACTTAATAATAAATTAATTAAATACAATTAAATTAATTTTACTTATTATTTATTTAATAAAATTGATATTGTTGCGAATTGTTTTTTTTTATTCAAGCTGGTCGCGCATTGCTTTTATTTTATTAGAAGACGAAAAACATGAACTGCGAATTCTGGCGCATTTATTTTCATATCATTTAATTAGTTTCTATTAATTTTAATTATTTCACGTAATTTCCAATACAGGGGTAGACAGAGGTCGCCTAGAGAATTAAGTCCCTTCGACCCACCTTCCACCGAAGATATTTTCGGGACAACGTGATAGGTGGCAAGCCCGTCGCCGTCTTTATGTCCAACCCAACGATATAATTCGTACATAAGTTTTTGAAAAAGCCATTGGTACGAGCCTGCCACATGGGGATCGAACTCGGGTCTCTTGATTAAAAATTCTGATCTCCCAACCACAAGGCTATCTTGACTTAAAGTAAGTTTTTACTAACGTACCATAATAAAAGCGTATATGAAAGTCGTGTTTTTTATTCGAGATGTCCTCATAAATCTGCATAAGTAAATTTAGAAACTTGAGCTTACAGAAACATCAAGTTTTTTGTTGAATATAGATAATAAAAAATGTGGCCAACAAATTTTACTGCAAACGATATTTATTAAAAACCGGGTGGGATGTTTGTCCGACCAATTTCACTGCACCTAGATAAATATTTAACAATATTGCGCTGAGCTCTGCAGCGAAAATGCAAAGCCATGTAACACGATACCAATTACGAGATCTGTATTCGTTTTGTAAATAACTCTTATTTGTTTTCTACATCCGTACGTAAGTAATTAATATACTGATGGTTATTAAAACATAGAAAGAGAATAGGTACACATTTCAATTATTCGGCATTGGCTATGGTTGCATGGTCATGTCAGATTTCATGTTAGTTTTTGCTTTTATATGCAGCGTAAGAGATTTCTATTCCGGTGATGTGATTTATCAAAGTATATTTAGTGGACTATCAGAAATAATTAAAGAGAAATAACGTAATGTAATATATATATGTTCACGCCATTCTCAATACAGGGGTAGACAGAGGTCTAGACAATCAAGTAATTTCGGCCCACCTTCCACCGATGACATTTTTGGGACAACGTGACAGGTGTTGAGCCCGTGGCCGTCTTTATGTCCAAGCCAACGATATAAATCGTACATAAATTTTTTGAAAAAACCCGTTGGCCGCCGGGATCGTCCTGGGGCTCTTAACTCGAATTCCGATAACCCAACCACAAGGCTATCGTGACTTTCGAATAGGAATAACGTCAAAGTCTGTAACGACAGTATGTAAGGCGTGGGAAACATACAGAGAAAACTGAATAACTGAATTGTGATTCCATACTGTGTGCATGTGTATGTGTGTCTGTCTCTACACACACCATCCATTATTCACTGAATCTATAACGTGGCAGGTAGCCCATCGCCGCCTTAATGTCTAAGCTTTTGGACAATATATTTCATACATACATATTTACCACGATAAATACTTATAAATATATGAAAAAAGTCCACGATTTTAGTACAAACATATATTTTAATCACATAAATGTTTGTACCTAACGGGGTTCGAACCCGCAACAACAAAGCTTCGAAGGCAGGATTATTATCAACTCTGCTATATATTTGTCACTAAGTATAGTGGTACTATTTTAAAATGCAACTGCGATCAAAGATATAAAGATCGATATAAAGATCCTTACATTTGGGATTCAGATAGCTTTGCTGAACTGGTATCTGGTCGTGTAGGTATATTTGATTAGATGCAATTTAATCATAATATTTTTTTCGTTACCTTGCGACTTATTATAAGTTGTTTATCATATTTGTCTTTAAACTGAATTTTCTCCTACCGGCGGTACAGCCAACCCGTCAGCGGCCTCAATGATTTTTTGGCGGTAGCTCATGCAATTTATAAAGCTGTTCTCTTGCGACCCTTTACGATACCCATATGAAGAGAAGGGTTAGAGGTGTTACTCTAACATTAATACCACGTAACAAATTTATAAGTTATTTTATTTAATTGAAATCATAATTATCACCATTTATGAATATAGCAGAGACGATTATTTATTGTCACTTTGATATATTCTGTTTTATGATGCTTCGAGCGAAATCATCTACATATTTTAATATTCAACTGCGCGTAAACAGAAATTTAGTAAATACATTTTCTATATTCTGGCATAATTCAAGCGAATTGATGCGATGAAAACGCATGCAAACATGTCTCATTAATTATAAGTGAATCCAAGTGTAAACACCGAGTGCATAATTAAAGCGACGTGATATGTCTGTCGCGATCTCATTTTCGTTTAAAAGGTAAACACCTTTAAAACAAAAGTGAGATAAAGTAAACAAATGTGAAAAGTTTTACTTTTTTAACATTTTAGTCTTAAAGGATTTTTGGCATAATGAGTTTACTTAATTTAAATGCAATGTGTTTGCTAAGGTGCACAGCGGCAAGCGCAAACAGCCTTGATAGTGAGCGGAGTGGCTTTAGCAATCCTGGTCCTCGTCTTGATCACAATATGTCGAGGGAAGTTCTCCTGGAGATACATCAAACAGAAGTTTCAGCCGACAAAGGTATGAATTTCATGACAAAGTAAATTATGTTCTACAACAATGAGTTTAAAATTCAAGGACTTCCACGGTCATCTATCATATTTGGTAAGCAGATATCTTAATTATTGGGAAGGTAAAAAATTTGTAGGCTTATATCATATAATAATAATGAAGCGACATATAAATAGTCTTGTAGGATACCGCCTTTTGCCATAAAGAGGATTCGCCTTAATTGCCACGTTCGGTTTGCTTAGCGGATTAGCAATCCCATAAACAAGACGCACCATACGCGTCGCTGATTGTCATCGCTGTAGTTTCGCCAGTTTGGCTATATATCGAGATGAATATCCATCGAGGCGGTATATCTCTACCCATATACCAGTTATTATTAAAATATTAATGGTTTTCAGAGCTTTCAAATTCGGATAACGACCGGCCTTTCGCAGTCTTTATGTCAAAGCTATCGGTACAATAAGCATGTTATGCGCTCGACGTTTCAATTCATTTTTTTTCATTAAATTTTTTGTTAACCATTATATTTACCATTACATTCGTATATTTGATCTTCGTTACTAATAAATGTACTCTTATTAGTAATGAAGTCCGTGTGGTAAAGATGTAAGAATGATGCCATTCCCTTTCTTCCCGTGGGTATCGTAAGAGGCGACCATGGGAAAGAGTCTAGAATATCTCCTAATCCTCCCCTTGGGAGAGGCCTATGTCCTGACCTTTGTGGACTTTAACAAGCCGTTATGTATGTATGTATGTATGTAGTAAAGAAAATCTGATATACGCTATTAATAAATATATGAATAAATATAGAAAATTCGACACTTAAATATTAATTGAATTTCAACATTGAAAAATCTTTAAAAAAGCTCTTAAGCTCTGCTACACGTGCGGAGTCGTGGTGGGTCACGAGTTATAAAAAAATAAGCCAAAACCGTTTTATGTTATAGCAAGATGCCAGAAATTATATTATTATACTTAGTATAAAAATTCTTGGAACGTAAGATTTTAGTTAAATATTATATACACGTGGAGTTTTATGGGTGACATTGACCGCTGTAAGCGAGAGCTCAATATTGCTCTTCTCTTTGGACAGTTAATTAATTAAGAATTTATATGTTTTCACTATTCCGACAGCCTATTATAAAATTAATGTAATTTATTCTTCACATAAAAATAATGTACATTAAATTAAATTTACTTAATGTTAGTATCAAAAATTTGCCGTGTGGTAACGGCGTACGAATATACCACAGCCTTTGTTTGCCCAGGGGTGGTCGAAAGAGGCGACTCAGGGAAAAGCCTCGGAAATATTATTAGCTACTCAGAGAAGTATAACCATCTCGAAAAATTCCAGACTAAAATGTAACAGATCGGTGACGAGCAACAGCGTTTAAGGTCTGAGGAAGGAAGTCTAAGGACTATGACATACCTTCCCTTATGAGAATATGTATTTGTATGAATTTGTGGAAGGCCATTAAAGTTTCGATTTATAGTAACCAATGACCTGTATAGGAAGAATATTCACGCATTATTTAAGAGTTCGATATCTTGGTTCGTAGTGGATCTAAGGGTTTTGTTCGAATAGTGTTTGACTAAAATAATGCGGCATTTTTTTTAAACTTCAGAATCGAGTGAAGCAATACCCCACTGCTCTCACTCATCATAATCCGCATGCGGAGATGCCGAAACCGAAGCCCGAGCTGAAGCTTGAAATACGAAATCCTGAACCACCTAAACGCCAGAACACACAGCCCCTCAACGTAAAAGATTTGGAAACCAGGACATCACAAACGGATAAGAGCCAAGGCGCCACTACGCCAAAAACCATCAGCACCGCATTAAGCAATAGACATCCCGCCGAGGACACTACTTTGGACTTCTCTTACGACAATATGGGTATGAATGTGACTCCTCCGGAACAACCTGCAGCTAGTCACAAGTTCTGAGATAAAATGCAGAGAGTTACCTTCGGCGGACACATTGCCGAATATATTAGTATCAGTTCTGAGTAAAAAGTTTATACTTGTACCAATTTAAACGAGACACAATATAATTGGATATTTCCATAATCTCTTTAGTAAAAATACTATTGTCTTTTTTAAAGTTTTAAGTATAGCTTGTAGCCTTCAGTCGAATGCGATTCATACCAATGAAATCGACTACTCATTCGAATATAAATTTATTCTCTATTGAGAATGAACGAATTTCGCGTCAAACCTTATTTCCATCACATGTTCAATCGTGTTAATATATCTAACATATGTTTGCGCTACCGTTTAGAAGATTTATAAAGTATTTATATATTTCTCAAATTTCATCTATGCGTAGATAAGTTATTTGATTTCGAGAAATGAATATTTACGAAGAATGATTTATAAAATAATATTAATACGGTCACTTCAACGTATTAAATATTATGACATTGGATTTGAGTCCATCGTTTGAAAGAGATTAATAATGTATAATTATTATTATTACGAGTTGTTTACTCTAGTGTGTACTCTTTATGGATAAAATCACATTGCATAAATTTAGCTAAGTATCACTTAAATGTATTTATTATTCTTTTTTCGTAAAATATTATAATAAATTGTTGTTCAACGTAATTGTAAAATCATGTTTTATACAAATATTGTACTTGCATCACAAGGTAGTTAGTTTAAGTGAAGTTATAAAAAAATATTATTACTAATATTTCCTTGTTATTTTAGCGAATTTATCAATAAATTAAATTATAACAATTTTTGACGTTATTAAATTTGGTGACTCAGAGATTATTTGTAATAGGGGTAATAAAGATTTCACTAATATAATTTGTTCACATAGTACCACCTTTGAAAAATAGTTTTGGAAAAAAATTAAAATAGAAGTTATGAAAAAAAATTAGCGTACATAAAATTTTATTCAACAAGCACACTGCTCAAAAATGGACAACTAAAGATTAAATAAGTTCTGTAGAACACACAAATTAGAAATATTCCTTCATATTCTAAGCATTATTTAAACGAGACTTTCATATTTTAGTGCACGCTGCGTTAGCTTTAACACTGCCTTAAGGCTTTTTACTACACTCGAGATATTATAAAATAGTAGCACTGGCTATTTTATTCTTTTTTTGATGCTTGAAAAAAAAAGGATTGTATGGATAAATTTACACAATATGTTCACGATATGCTAATGTGTTAGTTTTTTGTTATTTTCATAAATTCTAAAATACCAATGTCTATACGTCTCTTAAGTTTTGAACTAAATTTCGTTTATTTCAGTGTCGGGTAAAAAGACAAAGGCTCTGAACTCTTAACTAGACAAAAGCTATTTTATATTTCGGGGAAGACGAAAGAATACCGTAGGCTTTTGTAGCCGAAATATTTAGTTTAAAAATGTTTCTGCGAAATATGAGAAAACTAGGCATGCTTTTATCTTTACTGAAGAGAATTGAAAAGAAAAGTTGTGAAGAATACTTGGTACTTATCGAAGGACATATTATATAAATGATGAAAAATTCAATATTTCGGAAATTACTTCATCTAAGGATCAGTTTACATTGGTCTTAAAATAACTAAAATTTACAATGTTATAATGAAAAACCGGAAAGGAAAGGTGCACTGTCAGGCGACTCTTTTTTATTACTGCATAATTTAATAAGGTATGTAAATGATGGTCAACCGGTTTTTGACACAACTTTAATTGAGTTCTGAGTTTCCCAATAGTGTTAATATTGTGTAAATCTCAATGTTTTTGCTAATAAGCCCCTTATTGACCGAAGATATTGTTTTCCATTGTTTCGGAGTTGAAAAGATTCTATCTTGAGTACTTTTTGCTTAATGCACGAAAAATATAAACTGTTAAACATCTGCTTAATTAAATTTACTTTACTTTAACTACTTATTAAGTTTACTGCTTAGAGATACATCCCTGGCATGCGATCAACGTTGGCGACATGACGTAGTTTTTGATATGCCTGGTACGATATACGATGCTGCTTTAAATCTACTAAAGCCTTAAATTCTTAACATTAACTCAATTTTTAAAGTAAACCTATGAGACTATATTAAATCTGAGAAGAAGCTGACAAAATAATGAAATAAAATTATTAAAGTTCGAAATCAAATATGAGCGATACTTATATAAAGAAAAACTTTACGCACACAAATTCTTCTTACTGATCAAAAGTAACGTTAACCGATCTCATCAGGAATGAATTAGCTCTTAATGTATAAATTATGAATTATAAATATAAGACTGTAACAAAACTTTGAAAGTTCTATCTGTTTCTCCTAGAGCTAAATACTAGCTACATTTTGATCAAGGAAAGTATTGTTAAAACCTTCTTAAGGTTATATTTTCCCAGAGATAGAACATGACATGAACTTGTTAAACTAATTTGCAGCTTTCATAAACATTAATTTTAAAACTAGTTAAAGTTGCTTACCTGCTATGAAATTATTTACCTATACTCCTCCTCAGTACAGAATCTCTGCTGTCAGAATCAGAAGGAAGTTAAGGTAAGTTTCATGTTATTTGCGCTTACTTGCCTGTTTTTCGTAACTAACCTTGTAACAAATACCAGCTGCATATCTGCCGCATTGTCATGTTAAATATGCTGCGTGTGAAATAAATTAAAAGCAGTAGCCATTGAAAAAGTATGAGTTTCTGTTGTTTTTAGGAATACATTTATTTTTCAGAAAAACTGTCATTATAATTGTTTTAGGTCACGGTCGTCGATTGGTCAGACCACGTAGTAGTGATAAATATTCATTGAATAGTTATAGTCGAAATTAATAAGATAGTTTTAACTTTATCTAGATCAAATAGATTGTGCATTACTTATATTTTAAGTAATAATTTTATTACACTTCTACTGAAAATTTAAAGTACTAAGGTACTAAATTAAGTTTAGTAAAGTTATGTTAAACTATTTAATACTTTTCAAACATATTAATATCATAAAGGATTCAAAATAGGCATAGTTAACACTAAATGCATGGTTCGTTTAATCACAAAAAGTTCATCATAATATTCTAATAAATTTCAGTGTGATGCTTTCGTCATTTTAATGATGACTATGTCTACAATAAATTGAATTTCTATGATTCCAATATTTTGAGCGAGTCTGTAGCTATGAGAAATTGTTACTTATAACGTAAATATTTTCCTGGATGTACTTTATGGATAGAGGTTACAGTATCGAAGAATTAAAATACGAATACAAATTTCTTGATTTTTTTTCTTTCATTTTTCTATGTTACTTAAATTTGTCACATTTGTAAATTTATCATTATGTACTAAACTTAATAACTTACTGTTTTTCCGTCTTTATTAACCCATAGCACTTTGTGTAAGTCTAGATTAAATTTATTAAGAATAACATAACGTTATGTGTAATTATTATTGTTATCATTTGTTTCGGGAATTTCATTGTTTAGTCTTATATGTGATAGAATAAGTTAATATACATAAGTTAGTGAGTCATTTGTATTGTATATTTTTTCATAAGTGTTAAAGTTGAATCTCTATTAGACTTTGTTTAGGCCTTCTTTGGTTTCTTTGAGTAATGGATTCTACTTCGAAATACAGTTTGTATTGAAAATTGATATCAAAAGTAATACTACCATGGTTTAAAAAATACTAAGTTCAGTATCACACTTTACCATCTAAGCTACCGTTAAAATAGTAAAAATTAGTTGCACTAGCTATATTTATGTAAGCCATTGTAATTTGTAAGAAATATTGTTAATTTTTAAATTTGAAAAATGATTAAATTTGAAAATTTTGAACCATTTAACATTTAACTATGTACTTAATTTTGAAGAATGTTGATACCATTTGGCAATACAGGAGTTCGACGTAAATAACCGTGCAGTTATATGATTGAAAAGAAATAGTTTGGTATTAGAATGTTTCTAATAGGTGTAAACGAGTGTGAGTGTCGCAAACACAATACTCACAGTTCAAAAACGGTAATAATTGGTTTGATTGAATTATAATATATTAATTATAATCAATTGGGACAAATTATTAAAATAATATCTACTCGCTGCTAAAGAGAATAAACTTATTTAAAATTTGACACGAAAGTGAATATAATATGCTTTTGGGTTTGATATTTTTGGGTATATAAGTATGGATCCATATTTAGCATACATACATATCTACACAACAACCTGTATAAGACTATTGCAATAGCACAGCTTAGTTTAGAAAACTGATTGGTGTTCATCATGGGCTGATTGGCCGTGATAAGCTCATGGCCAATCAGCCAAGGCAGTCTTAAAAACTCCAAGTACAAGATCATGTCATCAGAGAAGTATACAAAGATGTGCTTAATTGACCGTAGGTTAATTTCATTACAGCTCACATTTTTATCATCACAATTTAAATTATTTCGGTAAACTGCTAAGGATTCATGGTATTTTTAGGATTTACGCTCAATCTTCAAGAAATATTTAAAGCATCTCTGTTAGCAAACTGTCCGTGCGCGATAACCTGAGACCCGCGTGGAATGCTACTTTCTACCCTTTGCCCTATTGAATATCCTGGCTTGCTCTAGTGATGTACAATACATAAAGTTTCAGTAATGTATAATTACAAGGCTGTGACGTCACCACGCTAAGGTTTCAAATTGTTGACCAGGGGTTGTAAAATTATTTTTAATTAGCTGATAGATTATTTATAAATATATATTAACCTACTACCATACATAACATTCCACTAGTTTAAAATATTATATCTTATTTTATGGAACGACAATATAAAATATTGTTCTATAGTTTTAGTTTCTTCATTATTATTAAAAGTCAGCTAAGGGTACTGTAGAGCTTAGATTTTAATATAAATTAATTTCTTTAGAATGTACGTATTTAAGTTTCATTGTTAAGTAAGATTTTAAAAATATATGACTAATCTGCCCACGATTAAATTTAGATCAATATCGACTCCTATACATATACAATTTTAATACTTTTTATTGTAATTGCATTTATTTATACACATTAGAAAGAGCGTTACAACTTATTCTATTTTCTATTCAAATAAATATTTCGATAATTTTATGCATATGGTTGTTATTCTATTTTAGCCATTCTATTTTACAGTTGCTATTCTGCCTCAGTTGTAGCGCACTTATTTATGTTGTTTTAAGGTCTTTCTATAAGCCCGCATACAGTTTTTATAATGGATATTAAATAAAAAAATAAGGTATATAAATTGTAGCGCTCAGTTTTGACTTTTTTACTCACGCGTCATTATCTATCGTAGATAAGTTACGCAGTCGAAACTAGGTATCATATGATCTTCTCATTGTATGAGGATATACGACAGGATTATATTAACACAGCAGTAACAAAAATATGGCTAGAAGTCTTTAAATCAAAATGTATATGTTTTTGTGAAATGTGTAAAGTAAAACACTTGCAGAATTTTTACTCCGCGTATTACCTATTGACATGAGTCGTATAAGTATTAATTAAATGTTAAAAACTTAATTAAACATACTATATCTTAATGTTACTTAACGACGATAACTTAACTTAACTTAAGCACGATTTTATTATTTTTTTATTCAATTCTTTACGAATGAGATTGGTGTACAACACCGTTTTCATTCATAACATATACGTACTAAATACGAATAAACTAAACCGGAATATTTATTTCTAAAAATTATAATTTCTAAAAATAGTTTTATATATAAATTCAGAGCATATTTATGCGCCCTCCTGCGGTAAATGAACTTAAGTAGTTGTATTAAAAATGTAAACATTTCATTATTTATGAAAGTATTAAATTTATTAAAATTTAAGTGATTTACATAAGAGCACGTCTTTTAAAAGTATTTTTATATAGACTTAAGGTATTTGTATATGAAGCCCTCAGGTTAATCCGTCCAATAATATAGGTGTGTAATATTAAATATGGAATAGTTGAAATATTGAGTCTACTTTATAGAAGTTTTGTTTTATAAAATGACTATATATAAAATAAAGTTGTAAGCATTTTAGTCGTTACTTTTTTTAATTCCTTGTAGTCAGACAGCAATTGACAGTCTCAATAGTTATATTATGCATGTAACAACTGTAAGAAAAGGATTTAGGAAGTAATAAATGTAAGAAAAAGTCATCTTTGTTAAGATTTTATTTATCCATCAAAGGTCCACTGCTAAATATAGATTCTCCCCAAAGGTTGCTATAGAGAACGTTCTTGTGCCATCTGCAGGACTCACCGCAACATTGTACAGGTCATCGCTCCATCTTGTGGGGACCGTCCTACACTGGGTTATAGTGTAATTTTAAAATATTTATTAAGCATATCTAATTTTTTTAACTAATCATGAATATTACACATAACACATTGCATTGAAAACCCTTTATTAATATCTATTACGAGTCAAAGATGGAATTTGAATGGTTTCGATGTATTATTTACGTGAAGGTTTAACGTAATATTTAATGTCTCTTAAGAGAAATGGGAATGGTATTTCCTATTCAGAGTGCCACTCGTATATTGACAAGTCGTCCTGGTACAGCCCAAATACGTAGCTCGTAGCTCTCTCTTGAGTCTAGATCTGAAGTGACTTAACGGAGCTAAAGTCAAGATAAAGCCTTTGTGTACTCTAACATGTATCAATCGCTTAGACAAATGTTACATCAAGATATCCAAATTGAATCGGACATTTGTTAGTTCTATTTGTGATTCAACAAAAGTCAAAACATGTTGGTGTAAGATTTAATCTAATTTCAAAAGTTTAGTTTAGTTCAATCTGTATGGCGATTCTGTAATATAAATGTATTGGTGCATTATGGTAATTCAGTAATACGTTTAAACTAGAATGCTTTTAGAATTTCAATGATAATTATTTTAATGTAATAAAATTTTGATGCAAATTGTCTAAAAAAATTAACATGAAACTTTATTTATAGGAATATAAATTTAACCATTTAAAAAATATATTTAATTACAAAACCATGCTCATCTTGCTGTGGTTCCAAGATAGCTGGCTAAATTTTCTTAGTGTTCTATAATATTTAATGTAAAGCTGTTTCTTTAAAACTCTAAATATTTGTTGCCCTATAAACTGATAGGTTTGATAAATTATAATATATTATTATACACGAAATACTTTATTTAAATAGAACAAAGGGTGTCTTATCGCTGAAAACAATTTCTTTCAAGCAAATGTTATGGCAGTATACATGATAGATAAAATTATATAAAAAATTAGGTAGTTATGTAATGTCATATACTTGTACTAATTTGTTTATTTCTTGGCTTTATCTTACAAAACCCGGAAAAGGAAGTAATAAATATTAGTATTTAGTATAAATGATAAGTATTTAATTTATTTATATTTATTAGAAAAAAAAATATTTATTAGAAATATCAAGTATTGTATTACTTTTATAGAAATTAGCATTATCAAGGTACTATTAATCATAGTTTAATTCAATAACTGAATTTAATAACAAGCGGCACAGAATTTGATGTCCAAAGTAGTAATACTGCAACTCTAAAGAGGATTATTTTGGTTTGGTTACATGTAACTAGATTCTCTTAATTAAATTCCCAGCATAACTATATTTCAACTCTATTCGATACAAATTAAATAGTTCAACTGTAACACAATTTTGCGTACCGAGGTCGATACGGATTATTTCATTTCATGAATTAATTTTGTATTTTCCGAATACTGCGCTTGGTCTACCCGGTACGTTACATAAAGCGAATTGAAAATGTTTACTTTACTGCATTTACCTCTGCACTGGGACTTTGATCATTATACTGTTCATGTTTAATTGAATATTGTTTTATGGAAACAAAAATATGTTTATTTTTACAACACTTTTTTACTAAAAACTATAATAATCGGACTGTACGTACCTATTCCTCTTGCCACGGTATCAAGAACTCTGGTTGCATTTCCACGTCGAATGGTTAGACCGAAAAACGAGAAATTAACCAGCTCTTTTGTCACCAACGGCTACGAGAAGTCGCGGATACAATTCCGTGGATCATTATCAATCATCACAATCAATCATATCATCACATTGGAACAAATATATTGTATCCTTCCTAAGACTTGAGTCCTTACGCCATTTGCGCCACTTAAATGATTCTGATATCTACACGGTCTTCACGGTACGGTAAAAAAATAGTATTTATTTAGATTTTGATCTAAAATGAAATTAATTTCACCTACAGCAGTCATTGAGGACCAAAAAATAAAATCTAAAGAAGAAAGTTACATGATTAATGTAACAAAGATTAATGTAGCACTATCACTTCTGGGTCAGTACCACAATCTTACCCATTTCTTTTGGTAAGATCAATACTTTATTTACAGAAAAAAATTATGTTAATATTAACAATACTTATTAACTAAAAACTATTATAATCGTAGATCCCTACTCCTCGTGGCATGGTACCAAGAACGCTGGCTGCATTTCCACCTTGAATGGCTAGAATTAGCGGTTGAGCGAGATAAGAACCTGCCCTCTTGTCACCAGCGGCTACGACCAGTCGCGGATACAATTCCTTTATCCATTTCTGCGGCAGTGGGGTATTAAGTAATTTCCAGCCCTGCACTACAACCCTGTAGAAATGTCTGGTGAAACCGTTATTTCGAATAGACATGAAATAGGGAGGTTTAAGGAGAGGACTTAACTCCAGAAAAAACCTTTAGTTCCTATAATTTTGCCTAGTTGGGACTGGCTTAGCCTGTATTAGCCTTAGCTTAGTGTGAAAAACTTGATCTACTCGGTACGGTAAAAAATAATTGTGTTCTGATTTGAAAGGTATAGAGAGCTTACTTAATTAGTTAGTGTTGAAGACGCATCTGCAACCTATTTAAAAGAAGGTAACCGGTGTATAGTACATACATACAGTTATAGTGGTCACTTAACACCAAGTGGACTGTTTCCGTGTTATTTTTAACAAAGAGAATTCATAATATCCACAAATAGATTTGTTTTTTTTTATTCTATTTCAAGTAGTACTATTGGAATCTTATTTCTTTCAGTTTTAAATAAATAATAATGTATTCAGTATAAAAATTAATCAATTGATGGAATTGAAATTAAAAATATTTCAAATTTCCATTTAAAGTTGTAAAAATACTTCAATTATTTTACAATTTTTGAATAGCGGATTGAATACTAAAGTATCCAAAGGTAATTTTTTAAATAATGTTTTTTTTTTATTTGAAGCATCGTAACCTAGGGTTTTTTATATGGGAATATTAACTGAACATTTTCCAAAAAATTAGATTACATAAAATTTCACACCAGTAGTAAAAGTCAGAAGTTACATGAAAATATATTACGGAATAATTTTCGCTTTGTTACAGGAACATCACGTTGTGCACAACCTTAATAAACTGTAACAATTCAATCAATAAGATTTAAGCATTTGTTTCATAGGGAATATGAACTAGAATATATTTAAGCAAGCTATTTTCGTAGCAGACGTATGCTGTCAGAACTGGCAGTACCTAAGAACTATTTGTTTTAGCAACGCTGTTTAAGCCGACGTTGATGTATTATATAACGTGTATTTCTTTTAACGTCACGGAACTGACGGCATTGTGAATCTTTTTCGTTTTGCCTTTATTCAATTACTTTTAAATAGATAGTTTTCTAGTACCATTACTACAGAAATTAAACTATATAATCACCATAATTTATACTAATTTATATATTATCGGCTGCATACTGAAACGCTACAGTTTCATAACGCTCTCGTAAATTTAGGCGTCAAAAATTTAAATTTAATACACAAACATCGCTCTGTAATTTGAGTGGTTGATTAGGTATAGGATAGTAGTTATAAGGTAGGTTTTAAATGTTAATGTTATAGTCATGTTTAAAAAAATACGTGTTCTTGATTAAAATTTCTTTTTCATGTAATATATGTGTATGCAACAACTATGGCCGAGTGATTGGTAGTTCAGGATTCGAAACAGGAGCCCCAAGATTGATTCTTAATAGGAAGGCTACTACAAATAAGTTTTTCGAAAATTTAAAACTTATATCGTTGTCCCAAAAATGCACCCATGAAATGACAGTCGAAAGGACTAAATTCACAGGACCTCAGGACCTGATAACCTCAGTATTGGGAAATACGTGAAGATAATTAATATATTCATGAATAAGATATTTAGTTTTGAAGATTGGTATTATGTATAAACGTCTAGTAAAATTGATCTATTAAACGCCATTGATAGATGTTTATATTTACGCAATTTCTTCCCCTTTAAATCCCTTCCTTCCCCTTCTTTACGAAATCCCAAATGTGGGTACTATTGGAATCTTATTTCTTTCAGTTTTAAATAAATAATAATGTATTCAGTACATTATTTAATTAATTGATGGATAAACCACGTGGTAAGCAAGTTGCGTCACCTCAGAGTTCAGAGATTGTTGGTTTTAATACATGCTTCTAATAAAACAGTAAAATCTGGTGGGTCTGTAAAGGGTTGATTACAGTTAACAAGAATAATCGAATAAAGTTTTTTATACAAGTACGTAATACGGCCAGCCCCCGCTCACTCATTGACAAAAAAGCGACCCTGTGCCACCTACTACTAACTACATAATTGGTTATTGCAAGGATAACTAGGAAATACAAATATTTATACACTTATATTATTTGTTTAAGATAAATATTTGCGCAATTACAACGCGCTATTATGCGTCTTATCGAAAATACATACTGTCAGAAGTTTCTTGAAAATTGAAACAAATGAAACAATCATTACTAACATGATGCTCGAATGTGTTATTTGAATAAACAATAGCTCATTGTAACCAATTATCTGGGCAATTAACGAACTCCATGTAGAGGCAAAATCATAACAACATCCGAATGCTGTTTAATAATCATTTTGAATCGAATGGTCACGTGGTTGCACATAAATATAAATAAATAATAAAAATATTTAATTAAGAATACTTGAATAAAATATCAATCTATATTTCAATTATTTTATAGTATATAAATAACTTACAAAATATGCAAAGATTTTGTACTTTAAAAATACGTTAATAATATATTACAATTGTTACATTTATAAAATTCTATTTAGTTAACTAAGTTCAATCAGAGTTTTCTTAGTCGGTGTCTGGTTTTAATTGTGAGGCTATGATAATATTATACAGAGAGAGATTTAGCAATTAGTACTGTGTGAGTTGGTATTATTTCATAAAATATACATGAATAATAATATTATAGGAGAAGCATAAAGGAAGCAAGCTGAATCCTGCGGGAATGTGATCTCTTTGTAAATTGTGCGGCGTTGCCACGGCCAACCGTAAACGTACCGAAGACATTTTCAGTATGGGGCGTTTGAATGATGATTTGTTATTTATTAGATATTTATATATGTTTAAATAGATATTTATTATACAGTATAACTAGTATGAATGAGGCTGTTTTTTTATAGATTTATGATTTTATTTTGGACACTTTGAACGAATGAGCGAAGACCGAATTGTGTAGAAAATATACTGCGCGAAAATTAATAATAAAAGGGGTTGGGTTAGGCCATGAGTGACTTCGAAGACCATCGAGCAAATAGGTAAGTGGAGGGTCAAGAGTATTCAAATACGAGAAAGGGAGAAAAATAAAGAAAAAGCGAAAGTTGTGGTTAAGGTATTTTTATGGTATAGATTGTGACTCTTGGCAATCTGTTGTCTCTGCCAACCCTATTAGACATGCGTTAAGATATAGTAATATTAAAAACGAGTATACGAAGAATTTGGCCCTAGTGTATCTATCATGTTATTTTTTAGAGTTAAAAACATAAAGTTAGCTACAAACAAACATAAGAAAAAAATTGTTTACCTCTTTATTCTTAGCTCTATTACCAGAATGAAGGAACATAGTTTTAATAACTTAAGCCACCGAGAAGTGAATTATTTGATATCAATATTTTTGTTAATACTTTTTTATTAGAATCAAATTATAAACTAATACAAGCACATTTAATAAGGAACATAATCTTTCGTGGTTACCATAAATTTTAAATCTTACATGCCACGTTTTAAACCATGTTCAAAGGATTTGTTTATTGTAAATACTTGTCTAAGCTCCTTGCTGCTCTCCGAAAATTTACAGATATCCAATTTATTCTATAAATAAAGTTGATTAATTAGCGATATCCGGTCGTAGCTTAACGTTGTTTTTCTTTGTAAAAATGTTATTTAATTCTTAAATCATTAGCATCGAAAGAATTCTTATTATTTCTCTTCACTGTATATTTTTTTTGATTTTTTTCTTGATCTTGGAAAATTCTCATAGTCCCTTATAATTTTCTGTAACTTTCTTCGAATCATCTTCTGTTTATGTTTTTCTAATAAATCTGAATAAGCATCAGAAAAAGGCAATATATTGATTCCTCCGTCATGCGTTACTATTCCGGGTAATCCAGGAACCATGGACGCTTGTCTAGAACTATAAACTGAGGAGAATAATGGATACTGTTGCACTGCAGGAGGGCTAGGGGCTGAATATGCTGGTGCGGGTATCATAGAGTTAATTAATGGGAATGGTATACCAAATGGCGAATGATGCGGAATTATAGTTTGTGGGGGTGCAGGTGCAATGATTCCTGGATGCGGAACTGGTAACATTGGATACGGGACAGGTATAGGCATAGGCACTGGTCCACCTTCATACTTTGTCGGCATCGGAGGTATCCGAGTCTGTTTATATTTACAATATTCTGGAATATGTTTCGGATACCAATAAAGTGGATTACATGGATTTTCTCCCTTGAGCCATGTGTTTTCAAATCTTTTGTGATTCAGTTCATCTAAGTACGACAAGCCGTCAATAGTGCCATTGATTGCTTTTATAGAAATAAAAACAATAATTTTCTGAAAGAAAAATAGGAACAAATATTGTCTAAAACATAATCTGTGTTGATTTTTTGGATAAATGATTAACAATAGACCCAAAATATAAATTCAACTACAATCAAAGTCATTTTAGTACATATATATTTTTTTATTATATTTCTTTAATCATATTAATACATTTCTCTGTAATATCTGGCGGTAAGCCTGCCGTCATCTTAGTAGCAATGCTAATGATACTAATAAAATAAACACATATATTTCAATAAACACATCGGTTTTAGGAGAATTACAGTAAGCGTTTAGGAACTAATTTAATCATACCTTAAGATACGCGCCCATTTTCAGCTAAGTTAATACAATTTATAAATTCATAACGTGCTTGTAATGAAACTGAATTGATTTTGCATTGTACTCGTCGCGTAAGCATTTGCAACAATACATAGTGTTCTACAGTTTTTTTTTAATTTAGAACACCACTTTTGTGTTTGTAGTAACTTCGTTGTTTCTGATTCCATAACTCAAGTAGTTTAGCTTCTTTTAGTAGCTTCTTATAGCTCAGAGCAAATAAGAATAAGAATAAAGTTTATTGTTTTCCACACGTAGTACATATTATGACATAATGTGATACTCTATAGCCAGTGGTAGTTAAAAACTGTATTACAATCATGTGAAAAATACAACAAAAAAAGTATTGTAAAATAAACAGAAATAAAAAAAAATGTATGTTATGTTAATTCTATCAATGTATCTATCGATGATTAATAATATGGTAGAGATTCGTGTTCAAAGCAAATATAATGAAGTTTTTACAACTGTCTGACTAGTTTTCGGAAACATATGTGTATGCATACGTATTTAATACACGTATGCATACATATTCTGTATGTACATAATCTGTAATATACTCTGTAGCATAAAACGATGAAATACCTATATATTATGATTTTTTTATATTTATATTTGTTTTAAGAGGGAATAGTTACATTATTCACTTGCTATTATAAATTTCATACAATAATTTTTATGCACAGATGTATTATTATGAAGATATTATAAAGAAAGTTTTGTGATAAAGTTATGTCACTAGCTATGTTGAGTCATCGTTTTTGCGTATGCGCCCGATATCTGTTTTATTATATTCTCACTTTTACTGGAAATCGGTTGACGGTACATTGCAATAAGACCGATTCGAGGGTCCACTCTTATTTCAGGAGCAGTTGGTATACTGAATGCGTCTTGTCTCATCATTTCGATCATCCTATCAACAGGAGATACTCGCCGTGGCTTTGTACGTACATACATTTTTTCATCGATTCTATTCAAATAATTTCCATATGGGAGATAGTATGTGAAGGCGTCACTTGGTTGTCTCAAGTTCCGTTCCTTGAAAATTTGTACTGGACCTAAAGATGCTAAATTTGATCGAATGAGCTTTTCATACATTTCCATACATTCTTCAGGTAAATGTAAAGGATGCCAGTTAAAAGGATTGCATTCATTTACATTTCTGTAACGTTGTTCGAAATCGAAATGATCCATATACGTTACACCAGTAATAGAAGTTTGGACGTATCTCAGGAGACTGGCCAAAAGCGATGTTCGAAGTAACGTTTTCCATTGCTTCTGAAAAATAAAAAATAAAACCACATTCAGTAAACTATTCACCTAGTCAAGTAATAATGGAAGTCAATAAAGTTTTTATGCTAATATAGTACATATTTGATTCAGTTAAATATTTTATAGCATAGTAAATTGAGAGAAAATTGCTTTTTAAAATATTCTTCAAATACATCTGTACACAAATTCAAAGATTCATACAGAGTTACTTTCTATGTTTAGCACAAGGAGAGTCGACTTTATAATTAATCAAACGTATTGTCGTTAGACATGCATTGTTGACGAAATAATTCGCTGTGTATCTAAAAGCGTCCAAGGAAAAGTGGATTAATATGAATAATTTTAAAGATTGCTCCGACTGACACCCAGAAATAGGATTAAGATGTTGGATGACTCAAGTGTGTACACATGCTGTTATGATTTGTATAATTAATGCTGCCATATATACTTTTGAAGGCGGTAGATTACTTCACTACATACGTTAGGATTAGTCTTAGACCAAAGCAATTTTGTCGCCTAATAGTACGACGGTTATTGTATTCTAATTTCAAATGAAAGAGAGCCCGTGTAATTATGAACTGTGAGACATTTTAATCTCAGAGGGTGACAAGGCATCAGAAAATTTCGTTTGCTTGCATTGTTTGCAGGAGTCATTTGCCATCAGCAATTATCAATTTATCGTCATAATTATCAATTTGGTTGAATGAAATTCTGAACCCATTTTAATATAAGCTGGCTAATTAATATTAGTTTATCTTTTAATATTAGCTTATTACTTCTAATATTGTTTATAAAAAAGAAAAAAAACAATACATAAATTTTCCCATTTTGCTCATAATTGTCACGTTCTGTAAGATATCGCAGTACCACACACCTTGCATAATCATCGGTCTGTACATTTTGGTGTGCTAATTTTTCGTGATGATTATCTCGCCATCTGTCGGTAGCCATTGATACTGTGCTTTTTTCTAAGTTGCCTCTTACGAAACTCAAGATACCTCAGGCAGTCAAAATTATAAGATATATTTCCAGTGTATAGATACATATTTTTTTTATTTGCATGCGATTTCACGTACTTGTGCATACAGAGGTCTAGACTATGAGCCACTTTTCACCGAAGCTTATTTTAGGACAAAGAAACTAAATAAAAAAAATTAGGAAAATAAAATAGAAAAAAATAAATAAAATTGTACTTGTACAATGCATTTAAAATGACAAAAATTTTACTCAATCACATTGCTAATTATACTATGATGAAATAATTCATTTGAATGTGTTAGTGAATATATTAAATTTTCATTACTTCGTGAATAATACAGTTTTTAATATCGGAATACGTTAGAAGTCACTTTGAAATTAAGCCACGTTTTAGGAACTTAATGTTTATTATATTTGTTATGTAAAACGTGTCTATTTTGCGGCTGCAATAGATGGTATACAAAAATGATTCTGGTAATTAGGGGCCAATATCGGCCTTCATTTTTTATGGTTTATGACAGTGGAGATACATTAAAGTAAAAAAAAAACAGTTATTAATTAATTCACAAAAAAGTAGTAACCGTACCCGAAATTTTCATAACATTCAAATAATTGCATTTGAACAAAGTTTGTTGAGGATTTGACGTTGAATTTCAAAATAATACAGTGGATCAAAGTATTTTGTGGTTAACGAAAAACCGTTTTTCATCTACTTTATTTTTAATATTTGTGAAGTTTATAAAAATTATAACAATGCCAAACAACGCAGTAACACAATAATCGTATTCATTATTTAAAACTTAATTTATGTATCGTATTTTACATATAAATTTATTATTTTACGCTACATAAAGACGGCGACGGGCTCACCACCTGTCTCGTTGTCCCGAAAATATCTTCGGTGGAAGGTGGGTCGAAGGGACTTAAATGTCTAGACTAGACCTCTGTCTACCCCTGTATTGGGAATTGCGTGAAGATATATTTATATTTTTTTTACTGCAAATGAACTAGTAGTGTTCATTGTTCTAAAAAAATATTGAAAACATGCAATGACTCACCATGACGCTTCTGGGTTTTGGATAACTTTCTGGCACTGGTAGTCTGCCAGTGCCTAAAGCATGACACATAAAGATCAGGGTTGTTGTATTATCACGTATTGTGATGAAAGCGTTTCTTTTTACACTGAAACCAAGTAAAAATATCCGTAATTCACTGTGAAAAAAATCTCAAATATTAAGAAATTACAAAAAAAAAGGGTCACGATAGCCGAGGGATTGGGTAGTCGGAATTTCGAGTCAAGAGACGCGAGTTCGATCTCCAATGGCAGGCTTGTACCAATGGGTTTTTCAAAAACTTAGGTACGAATTTAATCGTTAGCATGGACATAAAGACGGCGACGGGCTTACCACTTGTCTCGTTGTCCCAACAATATCTACGATGGAATGTGGGTCAAAGGGACTTAATTGTCTAGACTAGACATCTGCACACCCCTGTATTGGGAATTGCGTGAAGAATTTTATTTATTTAATTACAAGAGAAAACAATATCTTTTCGCCTTTCCTGATTATTCAGTAAACAGAGGTCGAGACTAGTCCTTTAGAAGACATTTTTAGGACAATGTGAGAGGTGATAACTTTATAGCGGTCTTAGTGTCCAAGTCGACAATACAAATCGTAAATAATTTTTATAATAAATCCTTTGGAACCTTTTAGAACTCCACTTCCGGGTAATTTGAACTGAATTTGAATTTAATGGGAACTGGGGGTTTATTTCAATTCCGACCACCGAATCATTCGGCTATTTAAATAAAATGGTGAGCCCGTCGCCGTCTTTATGTCCTAGGCAACAGTAAAAATTGTGCATAAGTTTTGAGAAAACCCATTGGTACGAGCCTACCACATGGGCATTGCACTTGGGTCTCTAGTCTCGAATTCCGATCACCCAACCACTCGATTATCATGACTTCCGATTTTGAATTTTGATAAATATTGTGTATAAAAATATAATTCGTTAATTGCAATATTGCAACATATAGGCTTGGATAACAAAGATGTACCGTATTATACAGAATTTGTGGACAATGAGAAGACTGTTGAGGTCGAAACAAAGAGAGGAGTTGGACCGGGCTGTATACTATCACCCTCGTTATTTAATTTATACTCGGAAGAAATCATAGCAGAAGCAATTGAAGATCTAGACTGAGACAATTGAATAAAAATAAATGGCCGATATATTAACTACATCAGGTATGCCGACGCTCCAGTCCTAATAGCATCATTTCCTAACATGTGCTTAGGCACGAAAGATATGAACTTTTGCAACTAATAATGTCGGGAAAGGTTATCGGAAGGAGAGCTGTTGGTTGCAGAAAAAAGTCTTGGCTGTGCAACATCCGAGAATGGACTAGAATTACGAGTGCTGCCGAGCTCTTTCGCCTCGCAAAAAAGAAGAAGGAATTTTCAAAGCTGACTGCCAACCTTCGTTAGTCGGAGAGGCACACGAAGAAGAAGATAAAAATATAATCAAAACGGCCTATAAAAGTCTATTGCAGGACATGTGTCTCTCTTACGAGAGCATATATCCTAAGGGTTACCCAGATGTCCTGGGGGAGCGTTTTGAAATACAAATGTAAAATAAAACCGTATTACACTTTTGCTTATTTACAAGCATATCTTAATGTTTTCGGTCGTTGATAAATCAAATAACTTCAATCCTTGCGAAGAAATGTAAAATAAAATTAATGTGAATTATAGAGATGAATTTTTATTTCAAGGGATTAAAAATATGAAATAAGTTATATTGCAGTGGACATTGCGGGTTGCTTAGAGGCAAGTTATTAGGTAAAAATTATCAGGAATATAGGCTTGTTTTAAATAAAAACATTTATTTATATCGAATGTTACATTCGTGTATATCTGTGGAATATCTATGTTCTGGGTAAGATATTTATATTTTTTTGATATTCTTACCGTAATGAGTTGACGTCCTTAGAATTAATAGGAAAGTAGACTTATTTTTTCCACGGTTTGTCCGCATCTGCTACTTTCATTGTTTCTTTCCAGGTGACTTCTACAATGGGTGGAAAAAGAAAAACAGTGCTAGAAATTTCAATTATAATGTAGGTGTTTGATTCAAACGTTTAAACACATACTGAAATTTCCCTCATAAATTATATATAAATTAAAAATTAATTGCAACGCGAAGATCGTGTATGTACATTTCGAACGGTTTAGCAAATTTGTGTTTCAACAAGGTTAAATTAAAAAACGTTATAGCAAATTAAAGTTATATACGTTTTTAATTACAAATGTTTTATATTTTGAAATCATTTATAATTTCAAAACATATACAACACATAAACATATACAACATAAAATTATTACATTATATTACATAATTTAGTATTTATATCATTTACATAAATTACTTGGACATTAAGTATTTACAGTATTTAAATTTACATTTCATTACAACTTTATCTGTAAAGTTTTAGTTGGCGAGTAGAACTATAACCATTTAATTAACTTTGATGGATATTCTATTGAATTGTTATATTCTTCTTGGTGTTTAGTAAGTTTTGGATATTTGAGCACTTTAATTATCACTGGAAGTATAATGACTGGCATCTTTTGTGTGTAATCATCTGAAACACAAACATATATTTGTTTTTATTACATAAACATATTTGTTAGTAAATCATAAACATTTTCATATAATCTCATCATAATCTTTATATATCGTTAAACATTTGTGTAACGATATAACGATTTGTTTAACGTAACTCAGTTTTTTTATGTTTAATTTATGTTTAAAATAAAATAAATAAATATCTTCACGCAATTCCCAATACAGGGGTAGACAGAGGTCAAGTCTAGACAATTAAGTCCCTATGACCCACCTTCCACCGAAGATATTTTCGGGACAACGTGACAGGTGGTGAGCCCGTCGCCGTCTTTATGTCCAAGCCAATGATGAAATTCGTACGTAAGTTTTTGAAAAACTCATTGGTACTGCCATCTGGGGATCGAACTCGGGTCTCTCGACTTGAATTTCCGACCACCCAACAACTCGGCTATCGTGACTTAATATTGATATTAATTTATGTATATGTGACATAATATTAATTTATGTTTAAAATTATAAAAATGTTATTTAAGAACTATGTTTATTATTAAACATACTTATTAATAAATTACCTTCATTCAAATGTTGAGTAAAATTCCCATCGCTGTTTTTCTGTTGGGAGAAGGTGATAGAATTTAATATTATGAAAACAATATAAAAACTACCGGCATGCATTCTAGTATACACCAATAAAATTTAACTGAAAAACCATTTATTTTCATTTCTAGATTTTATTTCTTTTATTACCTCAGTATTTTAAAATAATTTAACTAGGGATTATACTTGGTTAGGAAAATAGCTTTCAAATAGAAATATTTTGAGGAATAACACATATTTTTCTAAAAAAAAATCAATAAAATTAGAAAAAGAAATACAATCCTCCAAAACGAGTCATATAAAATTTAAGTATATTTAAAGCCTTTTTTATAATCCACATACTCGTAGATTTCTACAGATGCGACTGTTACACTTTTATTGATACACCTTGCAATGATCTAGTGATAACGCTGTACTAAAATTTGTAATTGTATTCGCGACTGGTCGTAGCCACTGGTGACAACTAGTCTGGTTCTTTTCTTGCTCATAGGTCTAACCATTCAACGTGGAAATGGAGTCGGTGCTATTCGTCCACGCCATGAGGAGTTGGGCTATACGATTACTGCAATTTGTAGTTAATAAGTATTTTAGATATAAACATTATTATGTTTCTGTAAATAAAGTAATCGAAGATATTAGAAATTGTTGATTCAAATAAGTAATAAATAAATAAAAATCTTCACGCAATTCTCAATATAGGGGTAGACAGAGATCTAGTCTAGACAATTAAGTTCCTACGACCCACCTTCCACCGAAGATATTTTCGGGACAATTTGACAGGTGGTGAGCCCGTCGCTGTCTTTATGTCCAAGCCAGCGTATATCGCTGTCGTACATAAGTTTTTGAAAAACCCATTGGTACGAGCCTGCCACCTGGGCATCGAACTCGGATCTCTCGACTCGAAATTCCGACCATCCAACCTCTCGGCTATCGTGACTTTTTTTGTTGTTGATTCAGGTTTGCTTAAACTTTACTACAACTTACTGAACAAAGAACTCCTGCAAGTAATTCTGCTCTTACCGTGGTACGAAAACTATAACTTATAACGAATGTTTTCGTTTTATTTTATTACAACTTAAAGTTTTTTTGAGAGTGTTCTTAGTATTCTTATAGACACAACTTTTATTGTAGTTTATATGGAACTTCATTAAAATTATGTTAAAGTTACGTTTTGATTTCTGTGTGTAATGATTTACTTAAAAGTAAGTAAGGAAAAAGAAGACAGTTCGATAATGTTTATTTTATTAAGCTTCGAGCTTTTGAAATCTTTTAATAACCTTAGCAAATTGCTTATTCGTTATAAATGTTGGCATTATTATCTTTTGCGGTAAGCAACAATTATCTGTTTCTTCTGTTTGATATTTTAAGTCTCTTAAAGTTTTTTTTACAGGTTGTATCATATTTAATTCCCCTAATTCTCTCCGAGACCTTTGGCTTTTGTGCAAATCTGCATTGAAACAATTACACAAGGTCCAACGTAATGTATTAATTGTATTTTTGATTTGTAAATCTGTAAAAAATAGTATATTCATAAAAATTATCAATATTTTATGTAAATAACAAACAATTAATCAACAATCACCATCCAACGATACTAGAGGTTACAAAAAAGGCGCTCTGATGCCAGGCAATCTTTTATGAGTGATATTTGAAATCTGTTTGAGATACAGTAGTGTTTCTAAAATATTCATATAATTATATTAATATAATTAGAGAGAGATTATTTAATATAATTATGTAATAAATTATATTAATAAAAATTCTAATAAGATTTTACACCAGTATCTTGTCTTACTGAACGAATGAAGTAAATCTGTGCCTATGAGTATATATATTATCGAAATTAACGAATTCCTATTTAGAAAATACCAATAAAATTTACAAACCTATTTTATATAAAAGTATAAAGGATATCATGTTGATGAAGGCCGTTATAAAACCAAATTAAAATCATGCGGGTTGAAATTGAAACCACGGGCAGCCGCTAGTAAGTAATGAGCAAAACTATTTTATAATGAAATTCAGCATTTCTATAGTAATACGTATTTGTATGTGCCTATTTGTATAGCTGAGTGGTTAGGTGATTGAATTTTAAATAAAACCCGAGTTCGAGTAAAGTTCCAAAAGGTTTTAAAAGGATTTTATTATTTAAATTAAAATTATTATATTTTTAATTATAATTTATATTTATTACTTAAATTAAAATTATTTACTATTTGTATTGTCAACTTTAACACTTAGACGGTGATAAAGTCAGCACCTCTCACGAGCCACTTGTACGAAATAAGTTCAGGTAAAATCATAATCGAAGCGATTAAATAGTCTAGAACACAGACAAACGTAGCTTCGGGAAATGTGTAAAGATGATACAAAACTAATCATGAGATGTAGTTAAAATGAGAGTACTTTAAAATACAGTATTTTTTAATGAAAAGATTTCGTAATATTTATCATTTTATGTAAAAATACCAACATACTTCAGAATTCTTACAGCTTAGGGAGCTTTAGTGCTTCGCCAAATCGTATAAAGTTTATCAACATCTTTTTCATCATTATACATTTTGTACTCATTCTGATAGTTTGAAGGTGTTCTCTTCCTTTTGTAGCAAATGTTTGGATCTAATTTGCATTCACGCTTTAATTTAATAGGCTTTTCTTGAATTAAAGGTGGCACTGTAGATGTTGTAATACTTTGAATGGTATGTAATAGCACATTTACTGCGAGACATGGTGGTGTAGACGCCTTTGTTGTTTTACTTCGAAATGGTGCGTTTGGTTGATTTAAATGTATTTTCTTGTAATCATTGAAATATATACGTTTGTATGCATCTTTACCATACTTTCCTATGTAAAGTGGAAAAGCAAATGCTAATGTGTTCAAATTGGAGGCGTTACATCCACCTTCACAAAGTTTATAAGGTGCAGTAAATAATATATGTCCCGGGCGTTTACGTAATTCTAAAATATATGTATGTTTTTAATCACTTACAAGTTTTACTTAATAACTGTAGATAAATACATACAAACAAAACTGCAATGTTATTTAGTGGCCTTTTACTAAGAAACAAGTCTCATGAATACAATTTAAAACCGACAGATGGCTGGATAGCCATCTCAAAATTAAAGCAAAATTGAGCAGACAGGTGAAAGGCAGCAGAGTCGATGTTGTTTTAGATGGTTAATCGTTATGGCAAATACAGGAGAGACCTGTGCTCTGCAGATGACTGTTTGATATTTAGATGTCGTTTGTAAATTACTGCCTTTGTAGACACTGTATTCTGTTAAAGCTAGACGAATGGCTCAAACTCAACACATTGATTCTGGATGATGATATATTTAAATCGCTATTTTATATTTAAATCGAATAGAACCATTTATTCATTGTTAAACATAAAATAAATTATATCGAAAGATTATCATTTTTCTTATTTTATATGCATATCTTAATTAATATATCAATAACGTAATGTCGTTACCTTCAATCTAATCAGTATTTATGGTTATTATAAATAAAAATTCTACAATAGTTACTTCACTCACTCGCACCACTGATGATATGCTTGATTAATTCACTTCCATCAGTGAAATTTTCAAATTTAATATTTTTATGAGATATGTTTGGAATAACAGAAGCAAAGTGGCTGAATAAAAATATCACACTTAAACATCGCGGAGCAATCATTGTTAAAACAGTTGCCTGTTATTTATTACCACGAACGAGTTTGCTTTTAAAGCTTTTCCTATTTTATTAGTATGTTAATGTGAAACTGTCTATGGTATATCAATTTATTAGTATTTATATGCACATAGTTGATTGAATTCCGTGAATTGTGTTTTTCAATTTATGAGATAAATATATATGTAGATCGAAAACCTTTTAATAGAGCTCGATATATTTCAGTCTTTATACATTTTCAATGGTTTGTAAGCGAACCGGTATATAGACTAACACTTCGGAACTAATGAAAAATTTTGATATCATTTTATTAGAAATAAAATTTTTACGTGAATCATAAAATTTTATACTTTGTATACACGATATTTTCAGATACGACGTCTTTACGTCATATAAACTAGGACCATGTTTGAGTAACAGCAATAAGAATATTGAAGTGGTTTCACAGTTTTATCTTGAAATTATTATGAAATTCTAGATAAAACTGTATATTAAATAAGATAATGTCAATTATATTTTATACCACGTCCTATGCAAAGAAAAGTGTTCTAATGAAAATGCATTTACGTACAAAAATTTTATGTTACTGTTGAAACATCTAAAGTGTCTCCGAGTGACGAAAGATTTCTTTGCTATTGTTTCGCTGGCTACATGGTAAAAATAGCCAGTAAGTCAGTAAAAATAGCCTAAGACAGTGGCCTAGAATGTGAATAAATTTATCACAGCATGTGACATAAATCAATCGGCGTTTTAAGATATGTCCGTGACAGGTCCAATAAAGTGTCATGTTACGTCGATTAAAGTTGTCATAGCAAACAAGTCTTTTCTTAGAAAAACATATTATACTTACATTCGTGAATTTAATTTAATTCCTTTTCTTTTTGTAATTTTATTTTAATAAAATAAAAATATTTATGTCTATGTACACATGCATTGATTGATTATACGTATTCGTGACTATGTACTACATGTATTACGATTATCAAATAAATTACGATGATTTTCTTTAAAGTAGCCGCAAGATGCCGAGTGGTCGGAATTTCGAGTCAAGAGACCCGAGTTCGATCCCCAGGTGGCGGGCTATCATTGGGTTTTTCAAAAACTTATGTACGAATAACATCGTTGGCTTGGATATAAAGACGGTGACGGGCTCACCACGTGTCACGTTGTCCGTAAAATGTCTTCGGTGGAAGGTGGGTCAAAGGGACTTAATTGTCTGGACTAGACCTCTGTCTACCCCTGTATTGGGAATTGCGTGAAGATATTTATATCTATTTATTTATTTAATTTTTATGTTAAAGAGTAAGGTTTACTTGTAAATTGTTTACAAATTGCAAGATTTAAAAAAAAAAAAACCGCATAAACTCAATGTTGGAGCAACATTTTGAGTAGGACTTGTCTTTTAGTAAAGGCTACAATGGTTGTCCAGTGATTAGTTATCTGAACTGAAGTCAAAGGGGACAACTGCCGGGAATATTATACTCCATCTGCATTATTAATGCTCAAGCTTAGTCACTGCGAGCAGTCTTGCTGTAAAGGTTGCAGTATTTTTTGAAAAAACAGAGTAACTAAAAATGGTTGACATTTTTAAAAAATAAATCTTAATAATTCGTTTACACTATCGCTATTATAAGACAGTGATAATGTACAGAAATAAATACAGGTTATAAAAAATCTTTTTTTCTAATATCCTCCTTCTGTTCACATATTATGAGTATTTGTATTGCTATAAAAATCAAAATGTAATATATAATCATAATGTAATATATTTAATAAATAATAAATAAATAAATACCTTCAGGCAATTTCCGATACAGGGGTAGATAAAGGTCTAGTCTAGACAATTAAATCTCTTCGACCCATCTTCCACCGAAGATATTTTCGGGACAACGTGACAGGTGCCATCGCCATCGTTTTGTCCAACCAAGCCAACAATATAATGCATATATAAGTTTTTGAAAAACTCGTTGGTACGAGCCTGCCACCTGGGGATTGAACTCGGGTCTTTTGACTCGAAATTCCGGCCACCCCCTCGGCTATTGTGACTTGTGTATATTTTATATTGCTTTATGATTACTAAATTATTTACGGTTTAAGAATATACCGTCCTCTTTGTATCCATGTGTATCGTAAGAGGTTACTAAGGGAATAGCCTTGACAATACAATTGGCTACCGACAAATAGCGGAACAGCCACCACAAAAATAAACAACATATCAAAATTTAGACCGGTGGCAAGCAGCAGAAATGTAGGTGCTGGTACTGCGATCGCCAATCCTCTTCCCTAGCGTGGCGATCATAAAAAATAATTTCGTACGAAAGTCTTACGTTCTGCAGTGAAATTAAAATTTTTCATTATTTTCCAAAACGATTTTATGATAAGATAAAATTATGAGAAGGTCAGTCAGCAATAAGTAGTAATTCAAAGTGTTGATGTCAAAAGGTTTGTATTCTCCATCATCTTAATCAAACAATTCAGGTATGCCTAAATTTTTAACTAAATCCTCCAACGATTTAATATCGTTTGAAAGCCAAATGTTCGAACTAACATTTACGCCCAAATATTAGTAAGATTACGTATTAGTTTTTAATTACGAATTACTAATTGAATGTCTGGGGTCTCTTGATCATTTCAACATTTAATTATGTACAATTTGGCCGATTGCCGGCTTTACCTGGTAGGTAACCAAGAGTTTTGGCCGGAATCCAAGCGATTACATTCACTGAGCTGTCAAAGATAAGTTATTTTAGATAACTCGACATTGAAATTTAACGAACGATGAGCGGATGTGTCACGCTGTGACAATGAAGGAAGTGCTTTAAATGTTACTTTACGACACTTGTAACAATACATTAATAATCTAACCAATAATATATTGACTTTGCCAAAAAATGTTGACGTCATTATAATAAATTGACTAAAAATTAATGCGTTTATGATCTAATTTATTGATACCCAATTTTGTAAATTGTAAGTTCCTTATGTTGTAAATCAAACAATACATATTATTAGGCAATATAAAACATAATTGAGAAAGTCCTCCATTTTTGGAGTCGATTAAAATTATAAGCATATGTGATTTCTAACTAATCTGTTAACCTCTATATACATGAACCTCGGTGAAACGTTTTTATTAATTTAACACTTATTTATTCAATATCAAGGGTTGGTTTAAATTTTAATTACTGTTATAAATCATCTCTAACAAATTTGTTGTCTGAGGTAATTAAATAATGGCCGTTTATCCGACAATTAGATGAATAATGGGATCGATTACGGCACGTCGATCACCGGTTTAATAAATAGTTAGTAATTGTAATATTTAATACAGCCCTGTAAAAAATGACATGTCAACGATACTGACTCTAAAGACATTTTTTTAATCAATTTGTTGTGCCTGTCGTCATGATTAGAAACGGAACATTTTCTGGGAATCGTGCGTTGCATTCAATAATAGCAATGCATTAAGGCGTGTAGAAATAATATTTGTATTAAAAAAACAGTAAATTGAGTGAGATAACAATGAAAAGAAATTAGTTATAGCCGTAGATGAAACATGTACTGGATGAAAAATTTAAATGTAAACATTCTATTTCTAAAATGAATTGTATAAACATCGCTATGCGTTTGTTTCATGAGAAATCGCTCTGCTGTATCCAAAATTTAAATAATACTGTTTTATACAACATTATTTAAATACCTAACGGACGACATCGCAAGCATTAATAAAAGGCAATTTAAAACTTAATATTTATTATCTTCTCAATTGTGATGTGTTTAAATAGGAATAAGGACAGCTTCCGCTCAGGTGATTTTGGAGGACACTTGACCCGCTTTTATCGGTTGTCGGCGAAAGTTGTATCAGGCCAACGAAATCCTGTAACATCGATAAATAGGTCACGCCGGAGTTCTTTTGCGACGTCCGCGAAGCGAGGTCAAGCGATTGTGTTAAAGCAAAGCTAGATTGATACGGAGGTAAACCCGAGGTTAGAATACTTCCTCGCGATGCGAGCCTTGCTGTGGTAGCGCTGGAAACGGGCACCCGTTGAAATATGATGGAGTAGAGTTGTATCTTTGTTGTAAGTTCTTGAAAGATAGCTAGTGTCTTTTGATAGGTAAGTCCTGAGGGCTCGCTCGCCCCAAGTCTGCGCACGGGGTCGTTCTACGGGTAAGCCTTTGTTTCGTCTATCCAAGTATGATAAGACATCGTCATAATAGTTACGTTGGTAATCATAGATGTAGCTATACTGAAGGAATTTCGGTCTGAAAGGTCAGAAATAATAGTTTTATTAGTACGGTAAGTTAAATATGTGTTTAAAAAAACAGTGACTTTTAGTTGTTAAAATGGTGTTATGTCTAAAAGAAAAGTCGTGATAAACTATACTTTACCTAGTCCAGTGCTTAAATACAAGCCTTCTTGGCTCATTTTTCGAAGTGTTCTCGGGTGGGGGAGGTTCAGCTACTTCTGGATTCGCCTCTGCATTTGCAGTATCTGCAGGGGCAACTCCTGCAGGTGCCTCCGCTGCCGCAGCTGGTGCAGGAGTTTCTTCCACTACGTCATCCCACATCGCGCAAGGAGATTCTGAGATCAAAATGCAACTTTTATTAACTATTGACACTTGAGAAAATATTTGAATTCATCTATAGAATGTTCTATAACTATAATTAATTATTACACATCGATCACATAATATAAACTACACTTAAACACACGAACCTATTAGGGATGGGTGAAACGTGCGAAGAGGTGGATCGTTTGACTACGACTGATATCGTCGCTCCCTTGTGGCGCAAGCAACCTCTCGATTTATCTCCCTTCGACCCCATCTGGCCATCGCGTACGTTACTACGTTTGTGGTAGTCGCTGCCAATGACTTTCTGTCAATACATTGAACGTGCATCAAGAAATTCCTCAATGCTGCTAATTGCCAAGTCAATTTTCGCTAAGGTTCACTTTGATCTATGTGAGCGAGATGCGATTTTAGCAAGCCGTTTGCCAATTGACTAGACGTTAATATTTTGACACTAAGTTAAAAAAAATATTAGTAACCATAAATCTTTTCTAATTTCGAGCGTGTCTTTCATAAATTAAAGGCGCAGAAATTAATTGAAGTGCTCTTAATGTATAAGAATCATTAATATTCCTCCAAAATATTAATCGCTACAATTTTCGCATAGTCATATTTATCACCGATGATGTTAGAGATGAGTCAAAATAAATATTAACGCACTTTATTTTACTACTATTCGGTGCACGGAGCAATTAATTTTATTTAAACAAAATACTACTTTCATACTAACTGCATGGCTTCGCTTTAAGAATGGACTACTTCCTTTCTTTCGGTTAGTGTTATAGGAGGCCATTAAAGTAAAAGCCTTGAAAATTCCATTGACTATCAACTAATGGCAAGCAAACCATCACGCAACTTACAAGAAATTTTGAAAAACTATATTTTACAATGTATGGTCTGGTAATGCGATCGCCAAACCGATTGCTTAATGTGGCGATTTTGCCTTAGGGATACGCCCATTAAATACTTCTAAAATAGTGACAGCTACTAACAGATCGCAGGATAATCGTTTCTTAAATAAAACAATCTAAATTAAATAAATGTATGGCGAAGAACAACTGACCGTCAACTTCTAGTTATCTATTAGCGACCAGGTCTGTAAATTAGTTTTCATTCTGATGACGATTGAAGATTGTCTTTATAACTTTTTTTTTCATATACGTTGGAGTACTTCAGTGATCTAAGTTTAAATGTCTCAAGTCCGAAATACGATTATAACTTTTTTTGGTAAAATAATGTTATTAAAAAAAAGTAAGTTTTCGTTTTGATGACGAAAACGAGACACAAACGTAGCGTAAGCGAAATTCATTAGGGTCAGCTTAGATATTTGAGATCAAGGGCGTTGGTAACAGCAGATCCTTTTAATGGACTATTTAATTTAAAATATTAAAAGATTAATACATTTTTTATAAATAAATCGATATATTTTATTTATGACGACTCTGGATAAACAATATTTAATATAAGTATTAATTATATATTTTTAAGTATTTATTTCACCAAAACCAACAAAAAGAAGAAAAAAAAATAAGTTTCAATTTACACGTATGTGTGTATATAGTACAAAATATCTTCAGGCCATTCATAATACTGGGGTAGACAGAGGTTTATACAATTAGTTCCAATCGACCCGCCTTTCACCAAAGACATTTTTGGGACAACGTGACAGGTGGGTACCCTTCGTCGTCTTCATGTCCAAGTTGACGTTAATATAGGACAAAAGTTTTTAGACAAATTCTTTGGCATGAGCCTCTCACCTGAAGATCGAACTCGGGTCTCTTGACTCGAATTCCGATCATTTAAGCACCTCAAAAATATCGCTATATTTTGAATCCATTCGTTTATTTTTTGTTTTGTAGATGGTGTTTGTTGATGGCGAATAAAGTGTTTTTATTTTATTCTATCGTGAAATTTTACATTTTAAAATTGTTAATTTATGTTGATGAAAATATGAAATAAAAATAAGTTTCTTAACTGGAGACGATATAAATTCATAGGTAAAATAAAAAAGTTAATAAAGCTAAAAAATTACAATTATTTTTCCGCATTTTATATTTATCATTTTAAAAGAGATACTTTACACGAGTACTTCGTTAAAAGGCGGAAGGGTATGTGATCGCTATCATATATGTATATCAACAGTACATGGCCCTGATTTACAGCTAAATGCTCAAAATATGATATTTATTACTAAGTTTAATAAATATCACACACATACATATAGAGATGTAGAGGGGAATAACATGCTCTGATTCAAAACAAGGAAAAAAAGGATTTGTTTTATGGAATCTGAAGCATCGAAGGAAACACACAACCGCCCACACCCGGAAGGTACCTCAAAACTGGATATTAGCTTGATAGTCGATATGTGCACAATTTTTACATTCTATATTTTTATATAATTCGTTCTATAGTTTTTCAGTTTATCTTGTTCAGACTTGTCATACAGCAAAATTCTTATATAAACAAATAAATCTTGTCTAGTATAATCTAGTAAATTAAGGTCTTGTAAAACCTTAAAACTAACTAATACGATCACTGCGAGTTGTCAGGGAAGATATGGTTTAAGACGTAGTCCGTTGTTTCTGGCTAAATGAGGAAATGAAAATTTGCTCAACGTACTGTGGCAGAGGCTATGTATATTGTTTCTCTGTGTGATAAAACCAACGTAATTGAGATAGCCGGAGGGATCAGCAGGTTGAAGTAATAGGCAGGTAGATATAACTGAAAAATGTCAGCGACGCAAGGTTCTATAGTAGCAACCTCGTACAAGATAGTCTAATCGTCGTTGGTAAACGCAAAGTGTGTAGGACGACGCCCTACGACACGGAACGATGACCTGCAAATATTCAAAAGAGTCGATGGATTCAAATCAAATCAAGTCAAAATCAGGAGGCATAATTATAAAATAGGAGGGATTTGGAGAAGCAATATACTTTTGATTATAATGAAAATGATAAAGAAGCATGACAACAAAACATTTATAAGCCAATTTTATATAATTATAAAATTGGCTTCAGGTATTTTATCTTAATTTTATTTGATGAAAATATATAATAAATGAAATGAAATTCAGTATCATTAAGCCCATTTATGATACGGTATCATTACTATGGAATTTCAATGATAAGTAAAAGTATTTATATTATCATCCAAGATAATTGCCTAAATCTTTTATCTATTTTCTTTTGAGTTGAGTATATTATTACTAATTGATACAACGAAATGAATTCGAAGCCAAGGGACCAAAATCTGAAAACATTGTTGATGCTCTATAAAAGCTTTTGCAGTAACTTAATTAATTAACACGGAGAATATCATGTTTCATAACACTAATTGAAGCCTTAAAAGAACTCTGCGTTGTATGTAATTGTATAATTAGGAGACATTTTATACATAAAAGATTTCTATTTGTTAGTAAAAATGTAAGTCTACGGGTATATTTTTAACAAATACTTTCCCTCGTTTAATTATTTGCCTTTCCATTAATTATCTCTGTCGTAAAAAGAATACAGAAAACCTTTCCTGGCGTTTTTTTTGATTCGTTAGATATTTTAAAAATAGAATTCGTAATGGGTTATTTTCTTAGTAAAATTTTTCGATTTATCCAAATAATAAAGATGTCTTGTAACATTAATATGTTATTTTATTTATTATATTATATTTTATTGTCAGTTAAAATATATCGTTATATGTTTATAACTTTTTGTTAAATCTTTTTTTTTACACTTTATGGTTATACATATTTTTGATTCGGGTTGCTAACGTAACTATTATATTTAAATTATTTAACTTACTTGTGAACCTTTTGAAGATATTACTGCTCAATTGAAAATGATGCCTAAAGGTAAGTGCCTCAAACGTTACAAAGGTTTTAATAAAATTTGCATCAAAAGTTACGAATCGTATTTTATTTTTTCCTTCTTGTTCGTATCTTCTTCATTGAACAATGTCTTTTATCTCATAATTTGCAATTTTTTATCAGCGTAATTAAATCATATTTTTAAATATTAGAAAAAGACGTCTATGAATTTTTTTTAATTTGAGTTTTACGTCGTCGGGACCGTAGCGTCGTAGAGAGCGTCGATACCTGCGAGATGTAAAGGCTTATAGCTATTTTATATATAGTACGGTTACATGTACGGATATTGATTAAATTTGTATATTATATGTGGTGGAAAAAATTAGTAAGGTTGTATTGACCACGACCAGGTGGTGTTTTACTTTTTTTTATGTATCTCTATTCAATTTGGATGAACATGTCTTAGGTATCAAACTTCACTTACGCCTTAGAGTCAACCTGAGAAAATAAAATATAGATAATATATAGAAACAGAAAATAATACTAGTAATTGAATTCAGTGTCAATTTTCCTTAGAAGCAATTTAGATTTCGACTACAGCGAATTTAACATCGAGTCCAAATCTATATGTCAATTACAATTTTGGATAAAGTTTCAGGTAGGCGCAAGATTTTGTTACATTTAATGTAGTTAGTTTTTGGGAGGCGAAGCTTACTAACATCATGACTCTAAATTTAAATATATTAAAATTATATGAGCCCTACATAGCGAACAAAAATATCGCTGTTAGAAATTGACATGCATGTTACATTTTTTGGCGTCTAAAAAGAAAATTTTATTTACAGTATATATATTACAACACGTTTGGCAATTAGCCTTAAACTAAAAATAAATGTGTCTCCGATCTAGGCTATTTATTAAAAAAATATTTTAACGGTTATTCTAATTTAAAGTTTTAGTTAGACAATTAAGTCCCTTCGACCCACCTTCCACCGAAGATATTTTCGGAACAACGTGACAGGTGGAGAGCCCGTCGTCGTCTTTATGTCCAAGCCAACGTCATGAATCGTACTTAGGTTTTTGAAAAACCCATTGGTACTGCCACCTGGGGATCGAACTCGGGTCTCTCGACTCGAAATTCCAACCACCCTTCCATTGGGCTATCGTGACTTATATTTTATTGACTTGTATTTTATAGAACGTAGTAGTTATATTTCCTTTGCATTTTAAGAACCGTCTACGTAAATACGCATAGAGTATATACCCATGGTGATACAATTTGAGAGAGTATAGTATATGCTTAATCTTTGAAGATTTATCATTCTATTTTAAACAAAATTATAATTAACATTGGTTAGTAATAAAATCATATTTTTTGAAAAACATATACGTACCAATTAGACACAGACTTTGGTTCCTGCTTTGTGGTAATTACGTATAATAATATATTACTTCGAGTATGTAGTTATTTCCAGTAGTTCTACAGTCTTTGTTCAGTTCTGATAATAAATGTTATATGACACTGAAATATAATTATTTAAGTTGACATTAGTTTTCTTCTTGCGATGGACGTCTGAACAAAACATATTGACGAATTATTTGGCGTCGATCACTGGGTTGGTCTTCTGAATAATTTTTTATGCCAATGTATAGGGTGTTTTAAAATTTTCATTTAAATAAAATATGGTAAATTTTATTTTATTTTTGTTAATGTACTAAATGAGGAAGATATGTCGTTTAGGTGAGTAACTTAAAACAAAAACTGAGATATTTTAATATCAGTTCGAAGATTAGATTTATAAGAGCCACGATAGCCTAGTGGTTAGGTGACCGGAATTCGCATCGATGTTATTATTATATATTATGTAGGATTAATCTACACCTATCACATTGTCCCAAAAAACTTCTTCGGTGGAAAGTGGGTTGATTGAACGGGATTGTCTATACCTCTGTATTGTGAATGGCATGAAGATATTGTTTTTCACATCATACTATATCACACAAACGTTTAACCCTAGGAGGATTGGAATTCGTAACCTTTAACTTCGAAGGCAGAGTAACTAACATCTCGTCTATCGAGCCGTCAACTTGAAGATGCTTTATACTTATGTACTTCAGATATACTGATGATACTTGATAATCCTGCTCTTGGGGGTTGCTGGTTCGAATCCTGCTGAAGGTAAATATTTTTCGGATATTATGAATAAATATTTTTCGGATGTTAGTGTTCGAGTTATTGATTATATAAATGTACACTGCTTCTCTCGCATGGGAGTTTTAGCCATAATCTCTACACTTGGCTACCGGATTGGCGAACGCAGTACTAAACACCTAGCACCCGTGCGGTTACCCGTCACCGTTCTGGTAAAATTTTGGACCGGCATTTATCGAACTGGCCATTTTTCGGAAGCTAATGACACTTCCAAGCTAGTCTTCTAAAGTTTTTTTACCGAGATCTTAGAAATTTTCTGAAACGTTGTATTCATATACGCCGCATGCTTTTATTAAATCACGAGATTCGATACAGTCCCGGATTAACACGATTAGAGCGAAGATTGTGTGCTTGTTACTACAAGAGGAGGTTTTAATTTTTATATGGTTACGAAAAAAACTTTTATATTACATTGTTATGTCTGTACTCATATCAGATTTAACACAGAGATTACTAAGTAATGTATAAAAGTATTGCTTCATCGTGAAATTAACAAACTTTATTTATTTAAATAAAAATAAAATATTTAAATAAAAAGTCACGATAGCCGAGTTGTTGGGTGGTCGGAACTTCGAGTCGAGAGACCCGAGTTCGATTCCCAGGTGGCAGTACCAATGAGTTTTTCAAAAACTTATGTACGAATTTCATCGTTGGCTTGGACATAAAGGCGGCGACGGGCTCACCACCTGTCACGTTGTCCCGAAAATATCTTCGGTGGAAGGTGGGTCAAAGGGACTTAATCGTCTAGACTTGACCTCTGTCTACCCCTGTATTGGGAATTGCGTGAAGATATTATTTATTTATTTTATTTATTTAAATACATATTTATTTTTATCCTATGCATTCAGCATCCTCTTAGAGATAGTAGTATATTTTATGCAAATGCAGACAAAATAAAGAAAGTAGATTATGCAACTCACAATGAAGCAAGTTGCTAGAAAAAAATCTTAGTTTCATCTGTTTACGACTTTTTAATTAGATATACCTGTACGCACGTATCTATTTAAAAACTATATGGGACGACGTGACACGGTGGTGAGCCTAGCACCGTCTTCGTGTCCAAGCCAGCCTTCTCTCTTTTCGTTCCCTATTCTCAATTACTTATCTGTAAATTGGAGACGCGTCTGCAGCACTTTTAGCGTTATGTTCACTACACATGGACGTCGATAGTTACTTAATAGCAGGTAAACTAATTCCCCGTTAGGCCCCTTATTTCATAAACGTCAACCCTGAGAACTAACTCAGAGATGAAATTCATGACATCTGAATCTGAGGTCTATTATCATCGACATCATAATGGTCTGCTAAAGTCCTGTGTGGCTTTACATTAATCGCCACTCTTTGCGGATCGGCGATCGCAGTGCCAGACACTGGTCTGCTGAATTTTGGTATTCTATTCCATCCCATCTATTTAAATTGTTTAATTTAAGTATTAAACTGGACCATAAATATTTAGAATATTTTAAGACCCTTAAAGCTCAAAAAAATGTTAAATTAATAACAGTTTATTCAAGGGTTTAGCTCAACATGCCTGATGATGTAATTAATTTTCAGTCAGCCCGTATAATTTCGTGCTCGATTTGTGAAACGTACATCCCAATTAGCTAGCCGTGTGCCGGCATTGTAACCTTGGAAGTAAGGCTAAGGACACTATTGTAACTTGAATTTATTGAAAATGGCTGAAATAACCCAACGATAATAATAGAAAAGTAAGAATTAATTTTAAATGTGGATTGTTAAATGTTACTTTCATTGTGACAGATGACAGAGATGAAGCTGTATGATGTGCCAAACTATAATTGTCTGGCATTGCTATTTTTTTGTTCGTAGCTATTTGTTCATCATTTACTCAGTGTCTTTCCATTTATTTTTTAAATCATGCGTTAAGATGAAAAATATAAATTATTCTCGAGGTCGTATTTTTTATTTCAAGTCGGATAGACTTGAAAAAAGGAGGTGGTTTTCGATTCGGTGCCCTCATAACTACGTTATCTGTAAACCGATTCCGAAAATCCTTTTTTTTCCTTAAAAGTATATCTATCCGTATGTTTAATGTTATTAATTATTAAAAAGTCAGACGACTCATGCAAATCAAAAGAAGTCGTCACGTTTCATAAGCATTTGGATTATTTCAGGTCATCAGCAACTATTCAATTATTTGCATTTTGGGATCCTCATTAAAGACTGATGATGGAAGCTTAATGGTTCGTCATCTGCCAGGTCACTACTAGGACAATCTACCTGGTATTTTTATTGATTTTTGACTATTTTAAATTTTCACGCAATTTCCTATGCTGGGGGTAGGCAGAGGTCTAGACAATGAAGTAGTTTCGAACCACTTTTTAATGAAGCTTCTAATGTAATAGATAACGATGCTAAATTAAAAAAATATATATATTGATATTATATGTACAAACATCCATGACTCAAGTACAAACATTCATATTCATCAAAGAAATGTTTGGCCCTAGTGGAATTTGGAGCCTCAACCCTTAGCTACGTAGACAGGGTTACTACTAACTCGGCTATTGTGACATCTTTTTAATGATAAGAGAAAAATTGGACTTTTAAAATGTTTAACCGGTTCATTATGACATATACGCCTCGTATTAGCATCATAAGCAACATCATCCGGATCACCAACTGTTGCTAGGTATGGGCCTCCTTATTTGTGCTCTCAAAGTATTATTTCTATCAATTCCTTTTTCTACTCTAAATATGTAAAAAAAATGAACTGTCTTTCAAAAGAACTCATAAAAGCAAATTATAACTTTCTTTACTAAGCTTGTTACTTGTTGCTTAAATATTATAATAAGCACATCAGTAAATAGTGGTAAGAAGTTGAGCTCGGATAGTTATTATTTGTTTTTTTTTTGTGTTCTTTTCGAAGGCGGTCCAATTAATTTAAAAGTTTTGTTTGTATTTTAACAGCGCTGAGCGAAATTATAGCTTTACTTCAACAAGACTACATCGCTAATTGAAAGAGGAGTGTACTTAATACTTTTATCAGGACACATTATCAAGAAATAATTTCTATTGAGGTAATATCTATCATTACTGATGATAATGTAAAAAAAATCAATTAAATTTAAAATTTAAGGTAAAAGAATGTAAATATAAGCGTAATTAATAGACAGGGGAAAATTTATCATAAAATTCTTTTATGTAACATTAAATAAATAAAATAAATATCTTCACGCAATTCCCAATACAGGGGAAGATAGAGGTCTAGTCTAGATAATTAAATCCTTTAGACTCACCTTCCTCCGAAAACATTTTCGGGACAATATGAGAGGTGATGAGCCCGTCGCCGTCTTTGTGTCCAAGCCAACGACATAATTCGTAAGTTTTTGAAACACCCATTGATACCAGCCTGCCACCAGGGGATCGAACTCGGGACTCTTGACACGAAATCCGACCACCCAACCACTCGGCTATCGTGACTTCAATATTATTTATTTTTTTCGTAATAGTAGTTTAATATTCAAGGTTAATTATGATCATTAATTGTGGATGTCTTTTTTTTAGACAGCTAAATTTGTAACTAATTACTTTATCTTTTCCACACGTTCTGACATCAAAAGACTACATAATGCCATCTATTTGCTGATTTCGGAAAGTTTTACTTGCGCATGATCTGATGATGATGATATTAGTTACTTGTATTTTCACATTATTCTGATAGATGGCGATTGATGAATACATAAGTAAGTTTATAATGGAATGGAAGACCTTGTATATATACATATATATATATATATATATATATATATATATATATATATATATATATATATATGTAGCAGTGATAAAATGATAAGGTGTACGCACACAGTAGTGAAGAAGCGAGCAACCGTATTCCGCGTGTCTAACGAGGTCATTTTCCATGCTCGCTCATGGTATGGTTGGGAGTTTCTTATTGGGGCTTAACAGAGGTACATTTTTGAGAGAAAGGTGTAAAAACGAATGCAGTTGTGTATCAAAATACAGTCCTGAGGAACCTTGTGGAACCTGTTTCTCATACCATGTTCAATAAAGGCACTGGTATTCCAACAAGATTTGGCGCCAGCTCATAGAGCGAAGAGCACACAAGACTGGCTGGCGGCGCGTGAAATCGACTTTATCGGGCACGAAGACTGGCCCTCATACAGTACAGATTTGAATCCGTTAGATTACAAGATATAGCAACACTTGGAGGAAAAGGCGTGCTCAAAGAAAAAAAATCCCAATTTGGAGTCACTCAAGACATCCTTGATTAAGGCAGCCGCCGATATTGACATGGACCTCGTTCGTGCTGCGATAGACGACTGGCCGCACAGATTGAAGGCCTGTATTCAATATCACGGAGGTCATTTTGAATAAACTATAGTGTCATAATAATCTATGTTTTGTTAACTTCATTTTCGTACATAAATAGTTACATAATGAATAAACTTGTTTTTTTATTATTTTAGGTTAAACATGTGACAGAATTTATGACCTGACTAGGTATATATATGTCGGCGTAGGGTAGGCCACATGAGGCAACTCGTTGTCGGATACGTCTTGAGCCAAACTTCATTTAAAAGATGAATCGCGTAGCAATGAAGTTGTTTGCTTGATCACAATTTACAATCGTCAAGTTAGCAATAGATCACACTGATTTAAATGGGTGGAAACGAAGCTAGTTCGATACAGGAAGATGACCGTTCATACTGACGTCCGTTTCGTAATTGAAGCCTCGAGAATATTCTGACACTATATATCAGAAGTCAAATGACATGGACAACATATCATCATCACTATATATCAGAGGTTAAATGACATCAAATCCGCTCTGTCACTTCCTGTATCGACCTTACTCAAGCGCACTACTTGACGTTTCCGAAGACTTTTAATAGATGGCGTTGTAACCAAAATTGTTGTATTATCTTGATTCTGCGACACGGCCATCCTACGAAGCACGCGTCCTCGTTTGTTATTCTGAAACAAAAGAAAACTCTCCTACAGTACCTCAGTTTGACTCTTTACTACAAAGGAAACTGACTCTCTTTTTTACTCTTGAGTCGAAAAACTATCTCTTCAAACTACTTCTTTTAATCTTGATTCAAATAGCTAGACTTAATCATAGATAGCGTCACTATCTTTACAACATTGAATGTCTCTACATGACACAAATAATGAAAATCAAAGAAAATCACTTTCATTAATGAACCAAATCAGAGCAATTCACAAAACAGTAAAAGAAACTTCACATTTACCACAAATTAACACAGCCGTAATATTTCATTCAACCGCTTTTATTATCGTGTACACATCATCGCGCATCCCCTCTTGGGGTCCATGCATCCCCACCTGGGATTACTCAGTCCGCGCATCCCCACCTGGGATCGCCAAGTCCAACGACTCTACGGTTTCCTCCGAAACCCGACTTACAACTGTTTCGGGCATTCGTCTAAGCCTATCATGTGCGTACTTGCATATACGCCTTGAGTTTAGTGCCTATAGTGTGTATCGGTTTCCGTCTAGCACCTCCATAACTTTAAAAGAACCTTTATACTTATGATCAAGCTTTTTTTGGTTTTGTTTTTATTCTGTTAGAGTCACAGTTTCTTAAAGTCGTTTACCAATAAATTTACAAGAAATAGTTTGTTTAACAAGCAAACATTCGGCTCTAGAATCATAATAAAAATTAAACTGCTCACCAGAGTGATGGACGATTCCAGCAGGCGCGTTCATGATACAGATATCCACTCTTTTTCTTTTAAAAGAGCAACCACCGTACCGACGTTCGCTTTCCTAGAGGTTCGCGTTGGACAGTTAGACGCGTAATATCCCTAATCACGACAGTAGAGACAGGTGTTCCATTCATCTTTACCCGTACAGCGTTTAACAGTGATAGAGCCATGCATCAGCTTTTGTTGTTGCATGAATGGGCCGGCTCGACCGGAGTCGTCGAAGTACCACGACCTCACAGATTACCGGCGTGAAGTAGAAGTCAAACAAATTTCTGCTTTTCGTCTGGTGAGTGCAGGTAACCGGTGGCCCACACACCCTCCTCACCCCAATTCTGGGGAGGGGGGGGGGTCACTCTAAGGCCGGCAACGCATCTGCTATGACTAGTATTTCGGGTGTTCATGGGCGGCGGTAATCACTTACCTTCACGTGAGCCACCTGCTCGTTTGCCTCCCTTTTTCTATAAAAAAAACCCGATGCCTTCGATACAATTGTCCATCGGGTCTCTCTTCAACCATCGGGTCTCTCTTCGAGGGGCACTGGATTGCTTAATGTCCTACTTTTCCGCAGTTGAAACACTTGGATCCGGTACAGAGCCCGTTAGGGCGGTTCCTCTTCACATCTAAACCATCAGGTTCGTCACTAGGTGGAGTTCTCCTTTTCAGGAACGAGACAGCCTTCAAGTCTCTTTGTAGCTCATTGCTTAATTACTTACTTACTTATCTTCACGCACAATCCCTGACGAGGTAGCCAGAGAGAACAGATCGCCAAGTGTCACGATCCCTACATACTTCTTTCGCTTCTTTCAGATTCATCATCTTCTTCATACATGCACGTCTAGGTATCCGAGTACTTTTGACCCTCCCCTCTTCGAGCATTTTGCTCACATGGTCTTCGAAAGTTAGTCTCGGTCTACCTCGACACCTTTTAATATTAACTTTCGCGCTATATATTTTCTTCACCATTCGGTCTTCACTCATTCGCTCAACGTGTCCAAACAATCGAAGCACGCCCTTATCCATTTTTGTGACATGGTCATCTTTCAAACCTGCCATATTGCGAATCTCTTCGTTTCGCTTTCGGTCGGCCACGGTAAGGCCGCACATTTTACGAAGAGATCGCATCTCCACTGCATTCAACCTGCTTTTATGCTTCTTCTGGCATACCCAGGTTTCGCTGCCATATAACAAAGTCGGTAACAACACTGCGTTACGTATTGCAAGGCGTGCAATATTCACTGTGCCTTGCCTTTTGACTAACGCAGTCAGGGTACCATTGACTTTGTTCCCTGCAGCGACACGCCTGTCCACATCTAAATCACATCTTCCATCTCGGCTAAACGCACTCTCCAAGTATACAATTTCATTCACCTGTTCTAGACATTCTTGATTTACCCAAATTTCGTCTTCTTCCCTTTCAAATACCAGAACCTTAGTTTTATTGGCATTCAAACGGAGACCATTAATTTCACATTCTTATTTCATACACGTGACTAGTGCCTGCAGTTCTGTCCTCTGATGGTGCAATAAGCACTGCATCATCAGCATACAGCAGACAATTTACTTTTATATCACCCAATTTCACACCCAAATAGCTATCTTTCAGCTTCTGCAAACAGCTGTCGAGATACAGCATGAACAGCCAGGAGGCCATGACACAACCCTGTTTTACGCCCGTTTGGACGCTAAACATGGGTGACAGGTCATGCCCTACCCGCACTCAGGCTTTACAGTCACAGTAAAGTAACTGCACAGCCCTTAGCAATCGACCATCCACACCATACCCCGGCAACAGTTCCCACATTTTCTTCCTTACAACCTTATCAAATGCTTATCATGCGGAGAGAAAACATTTGATCCGTGCATCCTCTTCCAGGTCTAAATCCGTATTGTGCCTCCCATAGAAATCATTCCGATTTCTCTTGCATCCTACGTGCCAAAACCTTCGATTAAACTTTACTTGTTAAACTGGTCAAGCTGATCGCCCGATAGCACCCACAGTCATAATGTGAACCTTTACCTGAAGTAATGGTCATGTTCATGACCATTACTCTGTTGATGTTGTTAATACTCACGTCCGTAGATTATATTGCCGTGGCAGCCTTTCTGACCTCTTCCGGATTCACTGGCGGAAAATCAATAATTGAGGTGTGGGATGATTGCATACTAGCTAAGTAAGCTATGGTTTGAGATCAAATTACTGGGTCAATAGTGGAAGAGGATACAAAATGCATATTAAGAGAATCAAGAGAAAGATAAAGACCACACTGTAAAATAGGTGTCTTACCCACACCAATCGATAGAAATTGCCACACAACATTTGTTGGCAAATTGCATATATTGTTAAGGATATAGCGGCGTTTAGCATTGCGTATTATCTGATTGCACCTGTTTCTGACGCATTTAAAAGCAGTCCAGTTATTCTCGGTTCGCTTCCTTTTAAATCTTAAGAAGGCCCTATTTCGCCTTACCATTGCCAGTCGAACACCCTCGGTCATCCAAGAAGCAGGAAGACGCTTCATTTTCACCGTATGGAGTGGAGCATGGGCATCGAACAGGTTTACAACAGTACAATTGAATAAGGATATTTTTACATTACATACATTTAATACATAACATAAATTTTGTAAAAGATGATTGTATAGGTCACTCACAATTTTTTTTATTTATTTAGATTCACCAGTGGCAATTACAATTTAACATGTTTATTTAACATAATATAAGGTACTTAAACTAAATGTATTAATTATGTAAATGTAATAATTATATCTAACATCACAATTTTTTCCTCCAAGGACCTATTTATATCTTTTGAAAAACCAACCGTAACTATCAAGGATGGATGTAGTGGATCTACGCGGCTAAGCTTTGTTGATGATGCATGAACTTGAATTGAGAACAGTTTATTATTAAATAATACTAGGCCAAGAATTTTTTGATTACAATTTTTTATTATATTGGTAGAAGTTATTTTCCACGGTAAAATCAAGGAAAAATTGAGCTAATAAGGAAGTGTGAAAACCACTACGAGAATCGTTTGCCAAGGTCCAATCAATACAGCTTAAATTGAAATCACCTAAAATTAAAATATTGTGCTCCAGAGTTGCAGGTAGGTGATTTATATTATTAATAAATTTGTTCAAAACAGTCTTATGAACGGGTGGAGGAATGTAAGCTGTACAAATAGCTAACCTCTTTGTATTGCTAATGTCTACTATGATCCATAAGTTTTCACAAGAGCTTTCTCATTTAGTAACTCGCCTAGACTGTAATCCTTTTGATAAAGCTACTAACAACACCGTCCTTTTTAATCAAGTTAAACTTACTCTGTCTCTACGATAGACCGTATAATTGTCGTCAAATAATTCAGAATTAAAAACGCTTTGGCATATCCGTAACTCAGTTACAACGATTATGTCGTAATTAATACTACACACATTTCTGTAAAATTCGTGAGTTTTTGTGCGAAGGCCTATAGTACATTAACGTTGTGAACTTTATATTTTATAACATAAATATGTACAAAAACATAAATTTAATTTAGCTTATTAAGACAGTCCATATTTTTAATAAGTTTGTAATCCGAGACATCACTATTCCTCATAAATATACGACCACCTCGCACCCAAACATATTTGAAGTTTAATTCTTTTGCCTTAATTTTGCCGGCCGCGTGGAGTAATTTGTTTGTTGTTGACAAATGCTCGCACACAAATATTGGCTCCTTGTTTCCCCCAAAACCTAGATGTGTAGTATTCAACTTGTCATTCATTTATAACACCTGCTAGTGAATGTTCTCGTACTATAGGAGAGCTTAGTTGTACGACTATTGATCGTGGTCTAGTAGAGTTTGGATTAATTTTAGCAATTCGAGTACAGTGAGATATGTTCTCCTCTTTAATTTCATATCCAACTGTTTTTGACAGTTGCTTAACAATAGTCACCAGGTTTTCACTCTTCTACTCGGGGACACACTGTATTTCAAAATTATTTGAACGAGCTTGTTGCTACATTAAATTCATTTTATTAACTAGATTTTCAACTGTTTTCTGAAGAATTTGAGTATCCTTCTGTTGCTTATAACTATTTCAGAGTATTCATTGAGATGTTTTTCATATCATCATACTGATTACTTAAAAATGTAACCGAGTTCTGTAGATCTTCTATTTTGGTCTCAATATTTTGTAGTTGATTACTGACTGACGAAATTGTTAATTTATCAATGTTAGATAATAAATCGACCATTTGCTTTTCATTTACTTCGTTAATTCACGAACATGTTCTCGAGTGAGCGATGGTATTGTGCACGTTGCCGGCGGTGAGGAAAGAGCCGGTCTTTTATTTGACCGTTTAGTAACATTTAAATCTTTAGCACTATTATTTATGCCACTACAGCTGGTTCGTACTGGTGTATCATCATTTTTTTCTTTTTTATACTACATTTAGTAACTCCAATTCGTATTTAACATTGTATTGGAATTCAAATTTAGACAGTCGTAGTAGTATACCTTAGTACAAAGTATGCATTTAATATACTCGTCTGTGTCCAGCTATACAGCAACCCCAAGATAGCTTACAGACATGAAGAAGTAAATAAAAAAGATATAAAAAAAATAATGTGCTATTGATGTGTATTCGTAATTTTCGGTGTTTTGTCTAATTACACTGTATTTCACATCTCACTGATTATCAGCGGTATATCAGTTATTAGTAAAAACCTATTTTATCGATGTAAAACGTTGACTATATCTTAATTGCAAAATTAGTTCAACGAGTAATACACTCGGCGTCAAAAAAATCGCACTTCCGAAAAAAATAATTTAAACACTATTTTAACGCAACAGGCCACTGGCAATGTTGTGGTTTGAGGGTATCATTCGAAAGGTAATTTCATTAGCTTTCAGGAATTTTAATTGAATTTTACTTTTATAACGAGACGAAAGAGAAATTAAAGAAAAAGACAGGGTATGTACAAATTTGCAAATTAATAATTTAAAAAAATATTAAATTAATAATTTAAATTAATAACTTAATAAATACAAAAAAAGTTCTTAAAACCTAGTGTTACCGCCCCTTGCCATGATAACGGCTTCCATGCGATCTTTAATGGACCTTACAAGGGTCGCAACAGCCTCTTGGGGTATTTATTCCCACTCTTCAAGTACCGCATCTTGGAGCTCTTGAAGAATGGTTGGAGCTGGATCTCGAGCTCGCACGCGCCGTTTTAGGTCATCCCAGATATGTTCTATTGGGTTAAGGTCTGGACGTCGTGCTGGCCAATGCATAACAGGGATATCGACCTGTAAATAATCCCGTACAATAGCCGAGGTGTGGCAACTAGCATTATCATGTATTAACATGAATACATCACCGCCCCAAAACATACACGTGCCACCCCCGTATACGACGGATTCTTCGAAGCAGGGTTGTGTGAACCTCTCCCCCTGTCTTCTGTAGACCCTTCTACGTCTGTAATTGCAGAAGAGACAGACCCTCGTCTCATAAGAGAAGAGTACGGTCCGCCACTGTTCCAGAGTCCACTCGCAATGATTGCGAGCAAACTCTAGGCGATCTCTGCGATGCTGTGCAGTAAGTTTTGGACTTTTAGCAGGTCTATGGGCTGTTAAACTTTTTTCGTGTAACCTTCTTCTTATCGTAGAAACACTCACAGATTTTCTCCGAGTTGATCGAAGCTTGTTGCAACTCAACAGCATTTGTAAAACGGTTTCGTAAATATATCGTAACGATGAAACGGTTGTCTCTTTCTGATGTGCACCGTTTTCTTCCAGATCCCGGTTTTCTGAAAACGTTGGAACAGATACCAGTCCGCTGAAAACGTTGGAACACCCGTCGAACTGAAAAACGGGACAGGTTCAACTGTCGAGCAACGTCACACTGCCGCATCCCCGACTGCAACAGGGCAATCACTTGAGCGGCTTCTTCAGAGCTGGTGTCCATCTTTACTTGTTCTTACTTGGGTTACTTGTTCACGTGTGTTCACTGCAAAGTTATATGCTGAGTGTATTTATGAAAAAATCGATTAAATTTGTGAAGAAAATATATGCCATCAGTTTCGTATCCCATATTAATTATATTTTGTATCCCATATAATATGAAATATAATATGAAGATATTATACAAATTATATTATACCTGATCGGATTTATTAGACTGTAGACTCACTCAATGTGCTAAGGACTCACTCTGTATAGATTCTTCCAAGCCAACGATATCTGGTGCATTAATTACTCATGTCCTTTTCATCTAGGACATTGTTATTTAAGATAAAATAAACTAGTTTTTCATTTGAAATCGTAAATAATACAAACTTCAAAAATAAAATTTTGTTCATTACCTATGAATGTTTGTATTTATAACAAAAGTTTGTTTTTTATTACTATTAATACCTTCAGATAATTTTGACTGATAATTCTACAAAAGTCACGATAGTCGAGTGGTTGGGTGGTCGGAATTTCGAGTCAAGAGACCCGAGTTCTATCCCCAGATGGCAGACTCGTACCAATAGATTTTTCAAAAACTTACGTATGAATAATATCGATGGCTTGAACATAAAGACAGCGACGGGCTCACCACCTGTCACGTTGTCCCGAAAATATCTTCGGTGGAAGGTGGGTCAAAGCGACTTAATTGTCTAGACTAGACCTCTGTCTACCCTTGTATTGGGAATTGCGTGAAGATATTTTTTTTTAATAATTCTAAGACCTTTAAATCATCTAATTCATATCCCTGTACTTAAGCATAAACATACAATATAAGATAGATTGAAAACGTTTATATAATTTTAATAATAATAATAAATACATACTTAAATAGGGACAACGTTACAATTAATGTTGGATAAGGATGTTGTTTGTATTACATACATTGTACAAACAAAGCAAGGAATCCGAAACAACGAAGGTATCACAAACACCCGGACCAGAGAAAACAAAAGTGATTTGCAAACTGACCCGCCCGGCAATACCAGGTTTTCTGGTCTCAGAGCTGGTGACCAATGCAAGTAATACAATAAAATGTAGAAAAAATGGATAATTTGTGTAAATCTTTAATACACTAAAACCCAGATATTCGTAAAACTATTTTCTACTCTTGACTTTATAAAGATTTTAGATAGATTTAGATTTTTATATTTTAAAAGTGTTCATGATTAATTTTCAGGGATATTGACATTTGTTCTTAGCCGCGGAAAGAAATAAATAAATTCCACAAATATTAATTCTACCTACAGGTATGTCTTTCCTTAAACTGTAAAATAGCTCACTGTTCATAAATAACGAGTAATTACGGTGACAAAAAACAAACTAAAATACAAAAAACTTTGATTAAATGAAACATCGATAGTACTTAGTACTTTATTCTATGCAACAAGTATAAAATACACTTAAACTCGATAATATTATATTGACAAATGCAGGATCACACATACAAGCAAACGTATCTATCTCCAAAATATCCAGAATTTCAGTGTTACTAATCCCATTTACAGCGTTTAATGGTACCGCATTTTAAAGTTTCAAGAAATTTTAGAACGTGACTTGTTTTTTTTCCCTCTCAGCACGAATTGTTATTTTTGAGGAGGCGACGGTCGTGTCAGAGCTATCAGTATCAGCAACTAATGCACGCAGACGAGCGGCACGTTTCTCTCTGGCAGCAGTTTTTTCAGACAGCTCAGTCATTTCATCCTCCAAATCGGATAAACGAGCCCTTGTCGCCTTCGCGCGCTGTACGGCGGCCGATTCATCGTCACCATTCTTCAAAGCAGTCCACTTGGTTAAAGAGTTGTCCTCGTTAAGTCTACGCGCAATACGTTTCTCTGTGCGTTCTTCGTTTTCCTGCAGAGCTCGTCTAGCTCCACTTACCTCCGATTGCCCGATACCAACAGATTCGAGAATTTTATCAGAAATTCTCATGCGATTTTCTAAGTTTGAAACGCTGTTTTCGAAGTTAACATCCTCAGTGAATCGTGAACTCTTCTTGCTGGCACGGAGACGTTTGAGTGATTCAGTAATCTGAAATGTATGAATTTTAATTTAAGATAACTGTTTCAAAATGACTGTGTGCTATCAGTGAAAGAATAATATTATCCCCTCTTTTCCCGCGGGTATAGTAAGGCGGCATAGGAATAAGTCTTGAAAATACAGTTTGCTACCGACTGACGGCGAAAAAACCATCTCGAAATGTCAGAAATCAACAGCGTCTAAATTGCGAAGTATAGTACTGTGATCGCCATGTGGCGATCACCGTACTACGCTGTAGCGCGAACGTGGCGATTATGGCACACCCTCCATGAAGGAAAGGTCTATTTCCTGCAGCAGTCTTTAATAGTCCATTATGAGCCCGTTATGACAATGATGTTAACTTTTTACGCCGTTGAAACGATTACTTAATACAATTGTTTATTCTTTATATCCTGTATGGGATGTATTAGTGTAAGCTTTTAAGATTAAAGTTCAAAAAAGACCATTCGTGGTTTATCAGTTAAGAAAAATAACTTTTTAAGGATAAAAATGAGTATTTGTTCAAAATATAAAATGCGTCATTTACGGTAGCAGCAGCCTTTCAGTGTACCAGTGTGAAGTACAGGCATCTTGTGCTTTTTCCGTTACCGTGAAAGTAACCGGAATCATCCACACTTCCCATTTTCTTCCTCTATTCGTTCGTTGCAAATAAATAATTTCAAGACTAATATTCATCTCTTCATACAATATATGTTAGTTACAAATCAGAATTAAAGCTTTGCCCGAACTGTTTTTTATTAATTATATAAAATTTTTATATACAGATACAGTGAGTGTACACAATAATTATAATAATACACAAAACCGCAGTGCTAGTGTTTGAAAATATATAGACAAAATGGATACGATTAATCATAAAATTATTATTGAAAAATGCTATCTCCGTCTATCTATATAACTTTGATTGTCAAATTTAACGACTAATTGTTAAATTTCTCGCAGAGCTATAAATCTTTCTCACCTCAGAGCAGTGACTCAGTGTAATGTCAGTATGCGGTTACGGAACTCTATTTATTTTTAGATTCAAGATGTTTGTGCCCATTTAATACATACGTGACAGTTAATGTTGTATCATGCAGAAGGTATAGAGGTTCACTGGCTCTAATTTAGGTCACAAAGCATTCAAAAGTATACTGATTTATTTATTTAAAAGTTACTAATTTTTAAAAGAAAGATCTTGACGATAATTTTGCATTAGATGATTGTATGGGTCACTTTCGATTTCATCAGCGGTGTACCAGTGACTATGTCTTAATTGCAAAATTAGTCAACGAGTAATATTTATGAAAAAATTGATTACATTTGTGAAAAAATAATATGCCATCAGTTTTATATCCGATATTAATGATTAATATGTAATATAATATGGAGATATTATACAAACCCATATGTAGTATAATACGGAGCCTGTTCGAATTTATTAGACTCAAGGCGTTTTTGTAATAGTCTGTGCTTAACGTGCTATAGGCTTACTCTGTATGGATTCTATTTTATCTTATGCCAAGGGTTTAACTGCCGTAGCGTCGATATCCACGATGTACCACGAGGGTACAATATGACTTACTTTGAGGAGATTAGCATTATCATATGTCAAAAAGGTGTCAATGTGCTGCTATAGTAACTTATCATCAGAAATACTGTTCCCTAGTTTAGCATAAAAAGGTAATTATTTAATGGTAGTTTTTAAAACCGTGTGTTTTTCTTGATACTTCTCTACTACATGTTTTACAAAACGTATTTTTAGATTTAAGATTTTAAGATAGGAAAATCACTTATCTAGAACTATATCCCCCCAGTATTGAGAATATGCGTGAAGATGCATAATAAATAGAAAATGCTCCTGACTTACAGAAGCCATAGTAATTATTATTGCCTCATCTCTTGCTGTTTAAACTGCTTGCAGTCTTGCCATGTATTAAATTCCAATAAAGTTTCGTGGAATTTAATTCCATTCTTCCGTTAATGTACTTTTAGGGTCTCGCAAGTTAGCTCTGGCATCGGATTTCTATGCATGTATTGTCTTTTCATTTCATTCCATCGGGTTAGAACCTCTGTTTTCTGGAAAGTGCATGATGTTTCGAAATCTCACAAAATTAAATACGCTACAGCATTATAGAGAAAATACGGTAATTAATCTCATTTGAAACTTAAAAAAATATTTTATATATGAGTATCACATATTTTTCAAGTCAATAATCATCAAATTATTCACTTACTTTTTTTATGCAAATAAAGACGTGTTCACAAAAGTTTTGCCATAGGTAAGTTATAATATTCGATCCTTGAAATATTATTTTTAAAAAGATTAGACTAAAAATTAACCATGCTATTCTAATACATGCGTACCTACCTAGATTTTATTGATATAGAGATATTTAAGTTTTTGACCATACTTTTCTAAATTAATTGTTATTGTACTGTACAGTGATATTATTATTTAACCAGCTTATAAGCTTACGAAAATAATATTGCGTAATACAAATACGTTGTTGAACTTGAAACTTATAATAGTAATCTACTGGTGGTATTCATTTTCATACTTATAATTCACGGAATGGCATAATTCGAAAAAAACTTTCACCTACTCTTCTACCCCTTTACAATGAAAATATCCTACAACGCTTTCATTTGAGTAGCTGACGTCACCTAATCACAAACTTTTTCCGTAGCTATATATGTAGAAATAGAATCGATAACTAATATTTTGATGGTAAACACAAGAGGGAGGCTTTATTTTAGGCAGAGGACTTTTGTTTATGTAGATATGTACTGGCAATTTAAGTATAACAATAACAATTAAAGTATAACTAAAGATGTTCCCGACTTTCTTAAGACCGTAAGTCTCGACCGAGACGTAGGTCTCTCGTTTGATATACAAATGTGGAGAGACTCGTTGTTTTTAAAATATTACACTTACATTATGGAGACAATATCACATACATTGCTCTGATCCCAAAGTAAGCAGCACTTGTCGCACTTGCACACTATAAAGCGCTTACATTATGGAATCACAAATAAGGAAGATATAACAAACACCCAGGCCCGAGAACCTGTAGAGAAAGACAGGACCGGCAATTGAACCTGGATCTCAAAGCTTCCATGGAGAATATCTATAGCTATTTATATAATCAGCGGCCTGTAAAGTCCAATGTAGCACTTTATAATATAACCGATATATAACCGATAGGCTTGGCCAGTATGGTGATCGCAGTACCATTCGTCTTCAACCTCAGACGCTGCTGCTCATAATCAGGCCCCTTAATTTGATTTAGTATTTTCAAGTTACCATTCGTCGATTGCCCATGGTATTTCAATTAGTAAGAGGTCTTACAAGACCCACGGAAACAAAGGGAATCATTATATTCTTACACCCTAGCTACATTGACAACTTTTTATTTTTATATTGTAAAATATACTACACTGTAATTAAAACATGAAATCTATGAAAAAGTGGAAAATTGACCTGAATTTACGCGGACGCGAGATGTCAATTTTAACGCATTTTTTTATTGATGCGTCATGTGAACGAATTTTAATCACCTTAAACTGATTGAAAATAGTGCGATGGGCAGTTTAATCTTTAAATATGTCAATAATGTTTATTCTGCCCATAACTAAATTACGGTTTACGTTTTATTTACATAGTAATATTTACCTTGCTTACGTAATAATATAATCGATTATACCTGAGATCCGGAATAGAATGATATCTGATACACGGCCGTTTTAAATACAGAAAACAATGGTGCCTCTTGATATTGCTAGCGGAGTCCATCCTACCCTCCTCTTACACCTAAATGGACCATATAGTATGCCCTACTAAAGACTGGTAACCAAATTTAAAAAATTATTGCTTGCCACACGTCAAAATTTCTTAACGGTGATGTCAATCTCAATTCCTGTGGCGATATCGAAATATAATTGCAAGATTAGCAAAGACAATAAAACTTTGAATTTATGCGTCTGGTACAATAGGATATAAGAATAACAACAAACATGTTAGTCTAATAACAAAACGTCCGAGTGAAACATGTTATAATGTCCATAGGTTTATCGTGGGGAGGCTTTTAGATACCCTATGTTTGAGGGAGCTGCCACCCCCTGCATTAATCCTTGCACTGCTTGTCAATACCACTATAGCCTCATGGAATTATTAAAAGCCTTTTATTAACATCTCTAAAAAGGCATCTGTGAAATAAAAGTTCAAAGAACAGGATAACGAAACGACTTTATAACTTTAGTATTTTAATTTTTTTTTGTTCTTGTATTATAAAATACAATATTCTAAACTCTGGAATCAATCTTCTAAATTACTGGAGTGAAAGTTTGTCTATATTTCTCTAGAAATAAATAGATTGAAATAAGTTGTTTCCAGGAAATTAACTTTAAAGTATTTGTTGTTTACATAATTGAAAAATTATGTAAACAATAAATACTTTAAAGTGATCATTTATAATATAACATGATAAAGTGTATAGAAAATACCTCGATATTACATAGATTAATAAGAAATGTTTCGTAAGACGCAGTAAGTGAAAAAGACAGACGCGTAAGAAAAGCTTTACCATAGGGAAAAATTAATGACTTCGAATACCTTTCCGACTACATATTTGAGATAATAAAATAAAATTATTATCACATAATTAAATATCTTCAACATAGAGTCAACGGTTAAACTGTCAATTATCAATATCCAGATGAACTGCCCCTGGAGGCGCAATCTGTGAGAATAACTACCAAAAGTATATCGATGTAATTTGCAGACCGGCAATTTTAATTACATTTTAAACCACATGTAAGCTTTCAGATTCAAATGTTGTAACATTATTTGCTACTAAATTGTAAAGACTTTGATCCGATTCTCTCGTTGAAATATTCAGTATTGATATTAGAATCTCTCTAGTAAAATAGTCTCATAAAACTTTTAACATAAACAGCAAAGTTTATAAAATAGCAATATTTACTCAACTATCTCTTAGATAAGATATATGTCTTATCTCTTAGAATTATAACTATTTTTAATATAATATCAATATTGAGATGGAAGTGAAAATATCTTACAAACACCTGTCATTTGTTTTTGGACAACATCCAAATATATTACATTTATACTAATTTTGTACATTCTATTTCAAGTGCTGTTCAATGAGTTCATATATGTTAATGTTAGTCACAATGTTATTTTCTTATATGACCTGTCTCTCAAGAAGGTGTAGTTGAAATTTGGCAAAATGTTCCGTTTATTTTAGAATGTGAGATCAGCTTTGTATTGTAGGATGAATATTTTAATATTATAAAACATATGGAATAATTTAACGTTGTATACCCAGAGATTCCAAGGTAACCTAATCAAAGCAGAAAAAGATAAAAAGACCTATTTGGACCCTTGCGATGGACTCAGTGATGGAAAGACTTAATTGTATACATCTCTGACTACCCCATTAGGAATGGCTTGAACATATATTTTTAAAGTATCATACAGTTGGACAAAAAAGACTCAAAAAACTCAAAAGAGAGAAAGGATTTAATAATCTACAAATAATTGTAAATATTACCTTTTTTATTCATGTTTCGTAGGACTCTATTCCATATTATGAAATTATTGTCAAAATTAAAACGAGGTATTTTTTACATATTTGGTTTTAAGTAAGTAAGTAAGTAACATATTTATTTTTTCTCACAATTTTTGATTACAACACGCAACAAACACCTAAGTATGCTGTGAGATTATGCTATTCAGTCGTAACTGTAGTTAATATTAAAAAGGAAATAATTAAAAAGGAAAAAAATGAATGAATAATGTTTTATAAATTCCTGTTTGCTGGGAAATTAAATTTTATTCCGCAACCTTAATAACTGGTAAATCGAGAGTATAAATAGATTTTATTGAATGCAAAAGTTAGTAGTTTTATACGGCTACGAACGAAATTGGATTTCTCCTCGCTACTCAATAAAAAATACCAAGTCAAAATAGTATTCATCTTCGTTAATGTACTTTATATAAAAACTGTATTGATGTAGATGAATCAATTGTGGTCTAATGATACATTTTAATAGACGTACATTATTTCCTTCGTGACTCATTGCCACATGCAAAAATTTGGCGCCTAGAAATTTCGGACAGCGACGTGCTCACCACCTGACACGTTGTCCCGAAAACATCTTCGGTGGAAGGAGGGTCAAAGAGACTTAATTGTCTTGACTAGACCTCTGTTTACCCCTGTATTGGAAATTGCGTGAATATACATAAAAGAAATTCCGGAGTATGGCTCCAGTGTCTCCTGATAAATCGACGTCCAATTTTGGTGATAAAGATCCTATCTATATCTTATCCTTTAAGCTCCTACAGCAAGAGTTCTCAAAGGCCACATGCACATAGAAATATAATGAAATTACAAATACATATTGAAAAACATGATTTTACACAAATCTTGATTTTGTATATAATGCCTTAAAATGTCCTCATAAGAAGGTTGGTCAAAAAGACTTAATTGTCTAGACCTCTGTCTACCCCTGTATTGGGAATGGCGTAGATATATATATATATATATATATATATATATATATATATATATATATATATATATATATATATATATATATATATATATATATATATATATATATATATATATATATATATATATATATATATATATATATATATATATATATATATATATATATTTGATATACATAACTAGACCCTTCCTTATGGCTACAGTCCCTTACTTAGTCCCCACCCTTAGACTACTCTATGTATTATATAATGTCTACAGAATGGATTCGGAATAAATATAGAACGTAATACGTCAATAGCTGATGTAGATATTTTATAGACGACTATGATAAAAGCATAGAATATTTTTATCTATTCTGACAGATGGCAGGATAATTTTCTCAAAAATTTTCACACTAAAATTAACCAAACCGGTTATTTGCAGCAGCAGCGAAGATATGAACAATTAGGTACCGTTATCAGTTCTGGTACTATATAATTCTAACTACCTAAGAGAAGCCACATAATAAAGACAGAAGAAGATGTTCACCTTACTGGAGTGGACTTTGTCTTACAGATAATTTTTGTGAGGTAATTTCGTAATGATTTTTGTAATAAGTATCGTAAGTAGAAGACGTTAAATTAAATTATCATTTAATCCATTACTGTAATATCAGTGTCGAATTAAAAGATATTTGCGAAACTGGGTAATGTAATAGAAGTGGTTGCATATTATTTCTCGGAAATACTCATAGGCAAAACATTAATTGTATCGTTGATATAATAAATACAGTTCATGTTTGTAAAACAATATTTTTCATGTACCGGAGCAGTTTAATAATACTTCAATTTGGTTGCACGTTTAATTAAAATATCTGTTGATGACGTATAAAAATTGAGCTCGGGGCCTGAGTCTTTGATTTTAAATTATAAAATGGTGCTTTAAATATTTAAAAGCGCTGTATTTACAAGGGTTTATTTCGATTATCTAGAAGATATTGCTATCAATCGTCAAACTGCCCATTTATTTCCAATATCTTTTGGTCTACCTTCTTAATTTCATTTACACTGAATCAAGAACAAATAATTATAGTTTTAATAAAGGAGACGACAATACCTGCCCAAATAAGGCGCTGTGGTGCACTCAGTTAAATAAATTATTAAAAAAAAAAACGAATGATAATAAACTACGATTATTGTATGATTTTGTGACAAGCTGGCCAATTTGCACTCTACTCAGCATAGAAATTATCGCTAAACCTAATTTTATTAAAATTTAATTGAAATTCAAACAATTTAAAAATAAAAATATATTTATTTTACATCCGGAATATTTGTTTTTTTCCCTATGTATGTATCTCGTGGTACATATTTAGGTAACGTTGCATGGGTTTTTGACCCTTCCTTCATCAGCATAAGAGCCTACTTGGTGGTGACCATAATCTTTTGCTTTGAGGTTATCAAAGCGAAAGGATACTGTTCTAATGACTGAATAAAGACAGATGTCCTCCACAACGAAGGATCCAAAATTATACTATATATGTATAATTTAAGATCACTTTTCTCCATTCCCTATACGTATTCTTTCATTCTCCCTGATAATTTTATTTTTAAAGACAAAAATCTTACTTCATCGGTTAGATCATCTTCTTCGAAGGCAGATGAAAGGGGCCTACCGCGTTGTGCCCGAGCCCCCCTTGAATCAAACATCTCATCTGCTGGCGCTTCTATGTCTTGTAAAGCACTCTTGATCCGGTTTTCGACATCACTTCGGATATGGTCTCGTTCCGGTTCTTTAACAACCGGAACTTTTCCGTCTAGCCGATCCAACACTGGCCGGTAATAGCTTTCACCCTTGTTGTAATTACAGTCATAGACGCGCGTACGCCGGCCTCTTCCTACACGACTCATTTTGTATTTAGTCCTGCAAATATAAAATTATATCGATCATAATGATAAATCATTAAAAAAACTATCTTTACGCATTCTCAATACAGGGGTAGAAAGAGGTCTTGTCTAGGCTATTAAGGCCCTACGACCCACCTTCCACATATTGGTACGAGCCTGCCACCTGGGGATCAAACTCGGGTCTCTTGACTCGAAACTCCGACCACCCAACCTATCCTATATTCGGCTATCGTGAATTTTTATGTTAAATCATGAAAGAAAAGAAAGTATTTGGCTACTGCAAGATGTCGGCCCATAGCGTTAGGGAAGGTTTTCCATAATCGCCATGCTTGGTAAGCGGATTGACACTTGCAGCATCAGATAAATTAGAATTTACTACCCTTCACTGGTTTGCTGAATTTAGGTGTTATATTTTTCTTAATATTCTATTGTCAGAAAATGAAAAAGAAATGGAATCAATGATTAACTCTTTACAAATGGCAAGTAAAAAAGTAGGCCTCGAGATAAATCTAAGTAAAACTAAAATAATGACAAACCACACCCATTACCCCATATGCATAGATGGAAACCCTTTAGAATATGTCGATACATATATATACCTTGGCAAGCAGATTTCTTTCGCTAAACGAATCAACGAGCTAGAGGTAGAAAGAAGAATTTGTGGCGCATGGAAAAAGTTCTGGAATTTAAAAGAGATATTAAAAAGCTCCATGCCAATGAAAACAAAGAAAAAAGTAATGGATGCATGTAAGCTTCCATCTATTACTTATGCGTGTCAGACATGGAAATTTAATTAGATAGTGATTAATAAGATAAAATCCTGCCAACGAAGTATGGAGAGAATCATTATGGGAGTCCGTAAAGTACAAAAAATATCACATGCCAGTATTAGAAACAAAACAAAACTAACCGACGCTTTAAACTACTCTCTAAAGCTAAAGTGGCGATGGGCGGGGCATATTTCTAGAATGAGTGATGACCGATGGACGAAACGAATAATATCATGGCCTGGACCAATGGGTACCAGAAAGAGAGGTAGACCTATAACTCGATGGGAAGATGATATTATGAAACTAACGGGTAAGAATTGGATATTAAAAGCGAAAGATAGACACCGGTGGAAAAATCTGAAGGAGGCCTTCACCCTCACACGAGGGGTTCTTGCATGAGATCATTCAATCAATAATTAATCAAAATTAAATATAGAAAGGAAAAAATTTAATGAATAATAGGAATAGTCTTATTTATAATATTATATACCATTTCTTTGCAATTTTATACTACAATAATAAATTAAAAGATAATATATTGTATAAAAGAAATTTATGTAATTATTAAAAAAAAAATCATTAGGTAAAATGTATTATGCAATTTTAGTGCATGAAATAAAAGGCTATTTTATTTTATTTTATTTTATTTATTTATTTATTTTTCTTAATAGTGATTTTCGCCTTTTATCAGTAGTCAATGGCATTTTTAAGACTTCCTTAGTTACCTTTCATGACACACACAGGAAGGAAGGGTCACCATTGCCTTTATATATTCTTATACCCTAAATATACGAGCATGCAATTTCGTAGTAGGGAATAAAGATTCGGAGCATACTTCAACTTTACTACATATTGTTATTTTCAGATATTATTGTTTGTTTTCACAAAATTTCCCAAATTATGGTTATAGTTTATATAAATATTTGTTCCATGCGTATTCTAAATACATAACTACAACAATAGCCAAACACTGAGGCTAAGTTTAAACTGTGAACCTTACCTTTAAAACTATTTCAAGAATTTTGTTGCAATATTACATATTACTATTACAATGTACGATATAAATTTGCGAACAATGCAGTTATTATCATGGTTTAAACTTTTTTTTAGGAATTTATATAAAACACTTCATTTTTTACAATGCTCGTCCACGTTAACTACTTATATAGTTAGGATCCCAATACTAAAGTTTGTATCGAGAATATAACGCGAGACTGACAGGTACAACTGCTTCTTCGATTATAAAGTGAGTTGTAATTAATAATAAATATAAGATTATAATTTATTTCTTTTGCCGTAGAAACTATCGGTCCGAGGTGTCCCCGCGCGATGCAGTTTCTAAAGGAATTGTATCCGCGACTGGTGGCAGCTTGTGACAAAGGGCTGGTTCAACTCAGTGGCTAAGTCTAGCCATTCAACGTTGACATGCAGTCAGCGTTCTTGGTACCATGCCACCACCATGCGCCAAGAATCGGGCTGTACGACTATTGTAGTTTTTACTTAATAAGTATTGTAAATATTAATAATTAATAATGTTTTTTTTTTATAATATACTTTTGTTAGATTTAATATATGATTTTAAATGCTATATTCTGATACAAGTATGGGAGTATAAAGTAAATAAAAATATTAACAACAGAAATATTATTAATGTTTTAATTAACTTTAAAGTTTATTTTGTTTTTTTTTCACAAGAATTATTTTTATACTCGACTGAATAATTTTATGAAAACATTTTTTATTTTTCACAACAACAGTTTGTTTTATATTCAGTCAAAGTGAGTACACCTTTGATACATCAATCGTAGCCAAAATCCAAAATTTATCCAATATTATTTTAGTGTATTTTCGTATTGAACTATGGATAGTGATGACCCTTTGTGCGTTTGTTGTACCGCGAAAAGGCTTCAGGCCGTTTTGGCTCTTATTTGTAAACAACTGGAATACCCTTTGAACAACGTGTTGGAAACGTTGAACGATAATCTCTGTTATGGGCAAACTCGCTTTATGCAGTTCATTCAATATTTTGAGAGTCAGTAGTTAAAGTGCATTATTTGTTTGCATTAATTTGTTATTATTTTAGGTACTGTGTTTTAGAAGTTGCAGTGAAAATATTTTTTTCTCATTGGTATCGTAAGAAATAATCTATCGTAAATTTACGGGACCGGTCAGACCGTTTAATGTTATGTTGAATGTTAATGAGATCCTGTAACAATTTTCTCAAATGGTTTTCCAAAATGTTCCGGTTTTTGCTGTTCAGTGTGCTACAAATCTTTTTTCAAAAGCTATATTTCCAATTCTGTCTCATAATCAAGTCACGTCGTGATCTGATGGCGAAATCTCAAAATATCCGAGAAAATTTGTTATAAAAATTTAGAGTACGTCACTTCTTTTGTTGAATTTGAATTCAGTTGTTGCGTCTAAATGACGTCATTCAGGGACGCTGATGATGGAAGCCACTGCGCACCTTAATGATTAAGACTTATTCAGTAATATATGATTTATATACAGAAATATCCCGATAATAGAAATATAACTTAGGAACTGAATGATAAGAGACGAATTTTGGCGATAATTAGTTTCTGATGGACTGACAGGCTATCACTCGTCTATTATCATCTTTAATATCCATCATTAATGTCATTACCATCATCACATATGTGATATGTTTAAGTTACAATGTGTTAAGCTGTACTTGAGTTTAGAGCATGGTTTCATCTCCAAACACAGCACTAAGTAGTTAATTTAAATTTATAAGTACAAGCTAGGAAAGTAATTTTTTTGCTTTTTTGTAGTCTTTTTTAAGACGATTCAATTTTTAAATGCCCCACCTGGGGATCTAACACGGGTCTCTTGACTCGAAATTTCGACCTCCCAACCACTCGGCTATCACTCAAATTAATACTATGTAATTTATTTTTCTCTGTTATTAATTATTTTCATATTTTGCGATGCGAAACGAGTTATACAAAAAAATACAAACATAGAATTACCTATATAGAGAGGTAGCAACAACAGCATTCTGCGGGCGATATCTGGTAGAAGTGACTGTCCCGTCCAGAACCACTGGATAGGGATTGTACTAGGTCACAAATGATACTTGTTCAAATAGATGTAAACTAACAATACTAACATAATTTTAATTGAAATTGTTACTAACCGGATTACTAACCATTCAATATGGATAACTTTTTTGTCCGATTCAAATAAATTATTATTATTATTATAGTCCTGTACAAATAAAGTATTAAACTTATTATTTATGTATTCGAAAATTAAAAAGTAAGAACCGTAAAGTTTTTTTCTTACTCAAATATGCAAGGCATCCTTCATTCATAAATAGCTTCATGTTGATTTTATTTCCCTTTTAGGCTGTTCACGTTTTGATAGCGTGGCATTTCAATTTCGGTTGGATGATGAAGTTTAGATTGGATTTGAATTTATGTTTTTCTACAAAGATTTCTTCTTTTTAAAAATATGTCAGACGTAGCATTCGACAATCTAGACAAAACAGTTTAAAATTGTTCAGTAGATTAACGAATTCGAAAATATTCAATTTAAACAAATAGGGACATTCTTAGATAGGGATAATATCGCATATATTGCTCTGATCCCAACGTAACTACCTAAAGCACTTGTGTTATGGAATCAGAAACAACGAACTCCCCGACCCGAGAAAACGTTGATAAAGTAATTTCTAATCTACATTTACCTGTCCAGGAACCTCCCATTTTGTGACATTTTGAAAACCGGTGTCCACGTCACTTGTCATAATTTTAATTGAATGTTATTTAAATAACTGTTCATCGATCTTAGGCCTATCATAATGTATATTTTAAGTCAGTGGAAAACTTTCTTTAATTTATCTTTCTTACGTCAAGACTATTAACCAAGTCATAAAACAATGTGATGAAAACGTCAAAAATACTTGCGCGTGATACATTTTGATAGCAAAACATTACCGTGATCGTCGTATAGAGACATAAATAAGCAAGAACGACGTCAGACACTCGTATTATCATGACGTAATCTAATTTATTTAATGCAAAACAAAATGTAAAATTGGCAGCATCTTCCGAAACTTCGATAGTAAACAAAATAAAAACTAAAAGTATCGCGAGATTTTTCATCGTACATTTCATATTCAACTTTAAAATTAGCGACTTACATTGAGACTATTTCAAAATAGATATTTCAAACATTCGATATGGAGATATTTTTAGCAACAAAACCCGGTTTTTTTCGGTCGACAAGACATATTGTATGCACTCTATATGTTAAAAGGCGTAGCTAAAAATAAGTCCGCTAATGTAATCCGAACGTGCAATACGTTTAAAATCAAAGTCTTATTTTATACACAGATGTATAATTTAAGACTAAATTGTAATTAACATACAAAAATTAAGATTTTCATACGTCGCACAGCAGTAAAATTTGTGAATACAAAAATTCGCATAAATAAAGTAAGGCGTGAAGAAAGTAGGGATAATCTAAGTTAATTTCACTAACCTGGCACGTGTTTAGACGTCGAGGAAGCAGATGGGACTGGGCTTTTCGGTAGCGGCGCTTGCGGCGTTTCAGAGGCGTAGGCGTGACTATGTTTAACCGTGAGCTACACAGAAATATATTGACTTTTGTTACAAATGATTTCCTAGCCGGAACACTGAAGTTTGCGCGTATGCCGCCCTTGTTATACACATGAAAATGTTAACGCGTAGAAGCCGGAGCTAACAATGTTTTGGCGGATAGCCTATTGAGTAAATTGATAAATGACATAATTTCAATGTCATCGAATATAAAACTTGAATATACCTTTTTAAAACACGATGTTGATTTATAGATTGAAGCAAAAACAATATAAATTCTGCCACTCAAATTAATTTCACTCACATGTCTCATCTCCAATCAAAATATATCAGATTATACTTTATTACACCGGTATTGGGCAGAAGCGTCAAAGGTACAAGGTATCTGTTGTTGGAATCATCTATTAAAAATGAATATTGACGGTCATAGCAGCGTCAAAATCATATGTAGACTTAAGATACGATGTGACTGGTACTGCGATCACCAATGCGCTAGGAAATCGTCCCGAATATGAAAAATCTTTTTACCTTTTGGACGGACTGTGTCCTACAGTGGTCTTTCAGGGTGTAAGTTAATGATTGAAAATTTCGTAGATGATGCTAGGTAATCTTTAATAACAATAGCTATTCCTTAATGTACCTACATGTATACCTCCTTACAAAACTAGAGTCACAATAATTTTATAGATTTTAATTTCGGAGGGAATTTTAAACTAAGCATAGTATTTTTAGAAAGTAGAGTAAAGAAGAGGTAAGTAGTCTAATAAGTAGTAATCTAATGGTAAGTACTCCTACAAATATTTTAAAAGAGGAACCATAAAACTTCTGGGTAATGGAATACCTTACAGTCCATGATTACATTAGGACTCTGTACCTCTAAAGCCGGAAGACGTTTGTGTTACTAGTAGTAGTCAGTACGTCAGTACGCTCAGACAAATCCTTTATGAGAGAAGAGACAGAAAAGGAGTCTACTATCATGAAAAACATAAACAGCATGGAATGTTTTATGTAACTTAAAAGAGCTTTTATTTAGTATGTTGACAAATAGAAAGATCAAAACCGACCTATTGCTCTTTAATATGACAAAATGTGAATACACAATAGACAGTCACTTGGCAGCTAAATTCAATGCTTCGATATCTGCCTTATTGTTTTCGGTATAATAAACGCTTTTGTACTTTGTGTCCACTGTACACAACACGACAATGGACAGATTTGATTCTACTCTCTCTAATTTGAAAACGGAAATTAATATTTTGTTATAATCTAACCAGATTTAGATGATGAATCGAGATATAATGTAATGGAATATTTTCCAATGAATTCAATTTTACCGAAATTTTAATTTATTGGAGAATATTCCATTATTATATTCAAATATAATTCGAATCGTATCTGAAATATTTATAATATTTAGATAAATTTCTACTATTTATGAATTATATATTTGGGAGAAAAAATCTTTGCATATATCATCTACATTTAATCTATAAATAATCACATGTAATGGCAACACTTCAAAACATTATTTAAATATAAAATTTTCTGATACTTTCATACACAACTATTATGTATGGAAAAAGAATTCCAAATAGAGATCCACATTGGGTACCAAGATCATGATTGGACCGTTGGTCCATTGGTTGGGGCCATTCAACCACTTGCTTTATACGTTTAAAGGAATATGTTGAATAGAGAAAAATGAACACATTTTTTTTATTTCACAAAGACGCAAGTTTATGACTGTGGAAACATACTTACGATTTTCGTAGAACTATTCATAGCTTACAGAAGTCGCACCACATTGTACAGTTGACTGGAGTATAGTCGGTAAATTACCAAGTTTGGCTGAGTTGCCGCTACCGTGCTTAAGTGTAATCAACTACTCGTAATTTAAATATTTATCCTATCATTAATAATTTACTTGTACTTGGATTCCTTCTGTTATATAGAACTTAGTAATCGTATTTTACAGAATAAAAAAATTTAAACATTATGTTTACTTACTATGTTTGTCACTCCTTGCCTAGCAAGAGGCGATACTTACATACATACTTACATAGTTGCCTCGTATAGCAATCGCTGGTGTAATTAAATATATGGCTTTTAAAAAGAAAGGTAAAGGTATTTGGTATAAGATCGATTTCGAAAACTTTATCAATTTATATCAATAACTACTTTTGAACGTTTGTATGTATGTATGTATGTATTCATATGTATCTTCACGCGATTCCCAATACAGACAGAGACAGACAGAAGACAGAGGTCTAGTTTAGACAATTAAGTCTCTTTGACCCACCTTCCACCGAAGATATTTTCGGGACAACGTGACAGTTGGTGAGCCCGTCACCGTCATACGTCGTAGTTCAGATGTTTGTGACGGAAAAATTTAATCCGGGATCGAATTTAGCCTAAGCGCCATTTAAGAATTTAAACTATCTCTATACCAAACTGCACCCAGATTTGTTCAGCTGATTTGGCATAATTAAGTAATACACACACATATACGTCTATTCAACCGAAATTTTATTATATTAATATTAAGATATATAGCAGACTTATTATATTAGATACATAGCAGAAAATGTTTGTTGTATATTGCAAGTAAAATTTCGATAAAACCTTAAGCGTAAGTTGGATATAAATTAGACGTCAGCACCGCAAGCTTAATTTGTTGCTGGCCAAATCTATAGGGAATTGCCAGCCCCGCAGCCCCTTCTATTCAGGAAGCGTATCAACGTTTCCGCCGGAAACATTCCCGCCACATTCAGTTTGCTGATTATGTTGTTACCTTTTCCCGAATATCTGCCGGCTCGTTATAATATATTTACAACCGGTTTTAATTATTAAAGTAAGCATTTTACCTGATGCTACTTTATTATGTTATTGTTACTGAAAAAACTCTATCAAAAATTTCGGTACATCGGGCTAATTGATTTCGAAACAACATATTTATTTCATTTTCACATTTTGATTGATACTTAAAATATTCATTATTATGCTAATGTATGCTCAAATATATTTCCGTAGAAGAATTGATCAATGCTAATGTTATTGCTGAAGTTGAATATAAATTTAGTCATGCGTTTAGTCGTCCAATTGTCAACGACTAAAAAAATGTCTACGGGCGATGTTTTTCTCAGTTTTGTGAACGAAACAAAAATAATTTCCATGTAACTGATAAGTTTCATGGCAAGTATCATAGTGAAGTTTTCTTTCACGTTAAACTATTCAACAGGGCACTAACAATTGAATATAACGTGAGAGGAGGAAGTAGATTCTCCTGCCCCTAGGGCACCGAGCCCACCTCAAAAGTTAGTTACGAAACAGTAAATTATTCTGTTGCCAGCGAGTCGCAGGGGACCATAAGAATAACAGAAGAAAGTAACGTAACTTAGTGAACCTAATCGATTTTCATTCGATCTCTGACACTTAGCCGAGAAATCCGGTTATTGTTAATATAATTTTGTTTTTATTTATTTAAATAGCGTAATTATTTGCGTTTTCTTTAATGTTATCCACTGGATCATCTATTTCCTGCATACTTTTCTACAGCGCACAGAACATGAATGCTGTTTTTCAATGTAGGAGAAACAGAAAAAATATAAAAAAATGTAGACATCGCCGGCGATTTTTTTTTCTGTTTTTAGTTTCTTTTTGCCCTGTCATCATATAACAAGAGTTCTTTTAATATTTGTATACATTCATTGATGAAATGAAATAGTCATCGCTTCCGTATATAAACATGTTTACATAGATAGGGACAACATCACATACATTGGTCTGTTCTTAAAGTAAGCAGCTTAAGAACTTGTGTTTTGAAATTAAAACAACGAAGGTACCACAAACACGAGGCGAAACCCGAAAAAAATTTAGAAAAAGTATTTTCCACATTGACCTAATTGGGAATCGAATCCTGGAGAGCTGGCGACACTATGAAAACGTACGTGAGTTATCCACGGAGTTCGTCAAGAAGAATAACATAGATGTTCTTAAAGATTTTCACACAGAACGATCCCGAGTTACCTGCATCCATCGACTACTCGCAGTTCATCACCACTCTATTTCCATCAGCGCTTCCATATACAAATCAGCCACTCAGGAACCTTTATTCCTAATGGTAGCTAGTTTTACTCAATTACCCTTGTTCAGCTGCGGAAATGATCTGTCGCAGATTCTGTCACCATTCATATATTGAGATCTTTACCTTGCTTATAAGATTTAAGAAAGTAATATTATTCATATTATGTTAGTAGTAATTATATAAAAATTACGTTGTTTATGCGCCAAAGATACATCCCAGAATGGGCGGCTGAAATTCTATTAAAAAGTTAAGCTATATGCGAATAAAAATATTGCCGGATCAATAGACGAGATGAACACGTTCAGTGGGTTGTTTTTTTAATATGCTGCATGTGTTTTTTTCCGTGATAGTTTCTCATCATTGCTTTGTGCTTAATTGTCAGGAAACTCGTTAAAAAAAATCAACCACGTGATATCCCTGGCACTGGACCACCTTTGTGGCGTTATCAAACGTAGTATTCAAAGTGTGATCAAAATCAAAAGACATGTAGAGAAACAATTTATCGAGGAATTAAATGGAGTTGATGAATAATGAAAAAAAAATTGAGTGTGCAAATATGATTCTTTAACCAAGTCTTTTTTAAAATAGCTACGTAAGTAGTGTTGCAATAATGGTTCAAATCACAAATCCAAATCACACATAAGTGTTAAAAATGGATTGATATAGTCGACTTTATTGCTACATAGCAATTTCCTCCAGGCAACCTTTGGAATTTATGAAAAAGAAAAAAAATATGGGTAGGATGTTCATGAAAATAAGAAAAAGATAAATATATGGTAATAAGAAAAATAAAATATATACCTTCTGTGACTAAACACTAGGATAATTAATAAAAATGTGATACTCCTCAAAGATATAATGTTATGTTTATATATGGAACAGTTACATAATCTTTTCAAATTACGTAATCTTAATAAAGTTTTATCACTACCAATATGAAAACAGAGCAATACCTGGCCTAAGTTATTTAATTTCTATATACTGTTGTGGTGTGCGTGTTCGCTATTCTATTAAAAGAAGTAGGAAAAAAGCAACGCAATTATTATTTTACGCGTGGTAGCTAGTGATAACAAAGTTAATATATTAACTTGATAATTACTATGGGATATATGAATAGTGGTGAGTCTTTCATAAAGTATTAAAATTTATGATCAATTAGTCTTCGTCCACTAGGAACTTTATAGAATTATATATTTAGACCAAGAGCGTTTTTATTAGGCCTACAGAATTGTATTTAACATTTGAATTAAAGTAAAGTGCAAAAAATACAGCCATCGTGTATATCGAAATATTCACATAATAAAAATTACCACTAAATTACGGGTGAGTGTGTGCGTGAGCATGTGTCGTATGTGTTGTGTTGAAATGCATTACATGCATTGCATTTGGTAAAAAAATTTACTACCAAGTATCCCATGTCCATCTAATGGTTTAAGTTAAAACCGTATAGATTTCCAAATTTTATCAGGATACTTTTACCAGTATCCTGCTAAGGTTAGCTGTGAAATAAGAAACAGATTTAAAAAGAAATTACAATATTGCATTATTAAATTACAATAATAAAATAAACAAATATCTTCTCTCCATTCCCAATACAAGGGTAGACAGAGGTCTAGACAATTAAGACTTTTCGACCCTCCTTTTACCGAACATATTTTTTGGGCCAACGAGACAGACGGTAAACCCGTCGCCATCTTTATATCCAAGCCAATGATATAAATCGTACATAAGCTTTTTAATAACCCATTAGTACTAACCTTAGGGATCCAACTCGGGGCTTTTGCCTCGAATTCCGATCACCCAACGACTCAGCTAACATTAATAACTATATGGCATATATATATTGGCAATTATAGATATCATAATTTAATTAGTCAAAAATGTATACAAATAAAAATTTTAAGGAAGGCTTCAGTTTCATCAAATGGGCTTCGCAATTCAGACTTGAAAAGGTAACGGATAGTCAGAAAAAACAGAGTAATTTTAGAGTAATTTGTAATATTGGTATAAATTTTTATTTATAATAAAAATTGTGTAATAAATATGCTCAACCTCTTTGGATTAAATTTTTTTTGTGTTCCCGCATCATGATAATTTATATTAAAAATAATTAACTAACACCGATTGTTAAAATAATTTTTGTTAACAATAATACCCTTATTCATATTCAAAATATAGTTGTATAAATTGATATTTTTAAATTATTTAATATTGCTGGTCAATTGAATGAGACTTTAATTTATTATTATGAGACTATAATTAAAAAGAACAACTGTCATGTCAATGTCGACGTCGATGCCGAGGTTGACAAAAGCAGTGCGTTTTCTTACATCATATTCAATCAAAAAATATAATTTATTATTATCTTATATTTACATTTAAAGTAAAGCTGTTATTTGAAGTTAAACATGAGTTACATGTTGAGAAGCGACACTATGTCGCTCTGTGATGTGTACTTACAGCCAGAAGCAGCTTTCGAAATTGTATCAAGGTTCGGTGAAATGGGATGTATGCAGTTTTTAGATGTATGTATTTTATTTGAATTTATTTTCAATACTCATTATTTAAAATCTTTATCGAGATTAAATAAGTTACTATAAATAAAAGGTAAACTTTCTTTAATAATGTATATGTTTTTGACGGGAATTCAGAGAAGTCGCTAAATGATAGGTAACTCTCTCCTTACTATGATATACATAATTCTTGTCATATATGTATATATTATACACTCGTGTACATAAGTACGGGTACCTTGAGGGCTCTTTACTTTTCCTTCTTTAAACTTTTCGCAACACGATTTGTGTTCGATTCGTTTTCTTTTTTAATCAAGTGTGAATGTTTGTGTTAAATATATATAATAAATTGATTAATATAATGAACTATAAAACTAGAAAACTCGTGCTCTGCAGCATGACTTGCAATGCTGAATGTTGAATGTTCACACTTAGTCTCTTCCCACGCAACCTATTAAAGTAGGAAAAATACTAATGAAAGTCTTAAGATTAAAATAAATTGCAATCTCAATCAAAAACTAGAGTTTTCCTCTAGATTTCTATCTAGTTCTCATAGGAGAAGATACAGACAAAGCTATGAAATATGTGAAACGCAATAGCGGTTTGGCGTAACTGGAGAGGGTGGTAATGAAAACTTGATGACATTCTTTTATTCTTTATAATGAAACATTATAAAGAATAAAAGAAACAATCAACGTAATTGTAGATAACCGCAGGTCGAACTCGTAATATACTTTTAAAATAAAACGATTTTCGGATTTTATCGCGTTTTTAATTAGTTTTTACAAACTATTTTTATTTCCCGACGTTTTGGATGCTTTACAGCAACCGTGGTCACGGGGGGACGTAATATACTTCATAAAACATCTTTCAACATGAATTACACATCAACGCGTAGAGACGGAACCACAAAATTCTTCTTTCTATTTCTTAGAAACTTTTCAAAAGTGTACTGTACATGCGTAGTACATTGATAGAATATAGATAGAAGTTTGCCACTAAGAGCGATCCCGGCTGTTCTTCTGAACACTGTTTGACTCCACGCAATATTGTCCTGGCTTATGTATTTAAAACTTTAGCAATACGAATGTTGTAACCTACGTCATCAATTTTGATTTTATGACACATGATATACTGAATAAATAAAGAAGCAAAATAAAACTATTGAGACAACACAGGATTTATAAAAATGGCAATTTATATTAATGTTCAGATAAAGTATTGATGTTTTATTTTTAGATATCATGTTACTATTTTTTGTCTTTTTTACTTTGCCTCAAGATACGCTAGTTACCAAGTCGGATTCATAATCCGCTCATCCCAATATACGATCTAATGAATCGAAACTCAGCGAGGTTGTCACTTACATTGTTATTTTCATGTACAATATTTAGATTATTTCAATCTATTTTCTCTCATTTTTGTCGTAATTTTAATTCATTTATCTTATCTTATCTATCTATATAATTTTAATTTATCTTATCTCTCCTTTTTTAAGAATTAGGCATAATAGCCAAGGTGTATCATGTTGATTGGCGATCGCAATTAGAGACTCCTCACGCTCTTGATGCTACAGCCAGTCTATCTGGTATTTTAGAAATGGTTATTCCACCATAGATAAATGCCTATAGCGAATTATATGTTTTTTTTATATAGAAAAGGGAGGCAAACGAGTAGGTGGCTCACATGATGGTAAGTGATCACCGCCGCCTATAGCCGGCATAGCAGATGCGTTGCCGGCCTTAGAGTCCCCCCCAGAATTGGGGCAGGAGGGTGTGTGGGCCTCCGGTTACCTGCACTCACCAGACGAAACGCAGAAGTTTGTTAGACTTCTACTTCACGCCGGTATTCTGTGAGGTCGTGGTACTTCCCCGGTCGAGCCGGCCCATTCATGCAACAACAAAAGCTGATGCGTGGCTCTACCACTGTTATGTATGTATTACAGATCAGACACTTAAGCTTCATGGAAAGGCTAAGGTAATAATATAATCTACTAGTTTTTGTGATGAATGTTTATGTATTGTATACTTGCGACCTGTTTTCTGTCGTAGTATCTAGTAAGTTATACTAGGATTATTACTAGGAATTTTCAGAAGGCGAAACTTTGAACTCATATCGTTAAAAGCATCTCCTACCTTCTACATGCATAGGCCATATAGGGCTACCAAACCGTTCTTCCTTGAATGTATCGGAAATCGTTTCGAAGTTTAAGCGACACGCACATGGTACACTTTATAATTTATACAGAATTTTTCTATACAAAATGTATTATGTGCCGTTACGGACGCAGACGACCTGTATAAAGACGAGATCCGAGTTCGTATTTCCTTATTTATAAATTGGACTTCGTGTTCGTTAACTGACTCGCAGCTTAATGAAGACGTAAAGCCTTACCTGAGAAACTATGTTTCGGAAGTTTGTCGTTGTGCTGAGATGGAACGGCGACTTCGTTATATGGAATCTGAAATGAAAAAGGACAAAATACCTATACTAGACTACGACAAAGATCCTCCAGCATTGCAGCCTAATGAAATGTCTCAGTATGAAGTATGTATGCAAATATATGTTTTATTTATTTGGAATAAATTATTTTAAGAGAATAAGAAAAAAAAATTTTTTTTCTTTTTCTTTTTTGGAGGGCACCAAAAGGTCAGCATTGAACACATGCCTTCCGTAAAGAGTGTTTTATATCACAATGTCCAGTATGGACATTGTGATATAAAAACGTCGCCGTTTGCAAGTTAGTGCGTTACTGAAAACTAAACTAACTAAAGGTGGCGCGCACGATCGGCGCGACAACTTCTCGGTTCGGTTCTTCTCGGTTTTACTTCTCGGTTCGACCGAGAACAACGAAAGGGACTAAAAATTAAATTATAAGCAAAGCAAAAATTCGTGATTAATAAATTATTTTATAGCATGTGGTGATCAGGTAACATGTCACTCATTTTTTTCAATGGGGTGTCAACTATTATATTAACTATTGTTTACTTTTTATAATTTAGGCTTGTTCCCTATTTGTTACATTATATTAATTCAAAGTTTTAAAAATTTAAGAACGTTATTGAGAAATGGGAGGACGACATTGTCGATATGTCCGAAAATCAAACCAGTCTTTTAAACAACTATTTGGAATTGCGAGAAATGTCATACGTATTGAATCAAATTGGTCCTTTGCTCGGCGATGCTGAAATTGCACCGGATTCCCTGCTATCGAGGTATATTGAGTAATAAATTCACAAACGTTGGATAAGTATTTAAATAAGCAGCTTAGCTTAGTGAGAGGTAATCTATTTCGTCGTTCAGTAACTTTAAATATTTATATTTTACATTTATGGATTAATTTTGTATGTAGTTTTAAGATTTTTCGATGTCAAAACGATATTACTTAGCCAGTATCTTACGTTCACTGCAGAACATAGGCCATTCATTGAGAAAAGAATTGCTATATCACCACGTGAATTGGCAATCGCAGTACATCTCCCACGAGCGCAGCTGCTCATCACCGGTCTGCTTAATATTGATCGAATATTTAAGATGTGGTTATATGTATCCCATTTTTTATTTTTTTATATACTTTATTTGTACTAGAAAAAAATGTACAGAATAGAGGACTTAATGCCTAGAGGCAATACCCAGCTGTCTACCATGGGTTTGAGCAGGTAATACTTATCTTCACGAACAATCCCTGATGGGGCAGCGAGAGAGAATAGATTGCCCAGCATCACGATCCTTATGTAATTCTTTTACTTCTTACAAAAAATCAATATAAATCATCATATTTTTCATACACGCATGGTTAGGTATTCGAGTACCCTTGAACCTCCCCCCTCTACGTGCGATTTGTTTACATGGTGTTAGAAAGTTAGTCTCGGCCCACCTCGGCATTTTTTAAGGTTAAATTTTTTAAGGTCTTCGTTTCGTTTTAAGTCTGCGTAGGTAACGCCGAACATTATACGAAGAGATTGCATCTCCACTACATTGAAACTTGCTTTTATGTTTCTTCTGGCAGACTCAGGTTTCGCTGACACATAAAAAAGTACCAGCACTGCGTTTTGTATCAAAATGCGTGAATTTTTCACTACACCTTGCATTCCGACTAACGCAGGCGTGGCAACGTTGACTTTGTTTCCGACAACCACACGCCTGTCCACATCTAAATAATATCTTCCATCCTTGATAAAAGTATAGTATATAATTTCATTTACCTGTTCTAGAAATTACTGATTTACCCATATTTCACACTTCCTTATCTCTTCGTCTCTTTCAAATATCAGAACCTTAGTTTTATTAGCATTAAAACAGAGACCCCTTTTTTCACTTTTCACTTTCATACACTTGACTAATGCCTGCAGTTCTGCCTCTGATGGTGAAATAAACACTGCATCATTGGCATAAAGCAAACAATTTATTTTATGTCCCCCAATTATAAATCCAAACAGTAGATCCAACCCGTAAACAGACCCCTAAATCTATTAATTACTAGATAGTGTTCCGTTCCCATGTTAGCACCCCTGAAAACGTCCATCCACCTGAAATACATAGTATACATATGGATTTTTTAGTGGTTAAACATATACATGTTTGACTCAAGAAGACTTTTTCCTTGCATGCAGCTAGTTAGCTTACCAGCTTCGTTAGCTCTTTTATCACCAAACATTACGATCACCGATTCATATCATGTTGGAATGATACCAACCCATCCATTTGTTTTCTTTAACCAAATCTAAAACATCTCTAACATTCTCCCAAAACTCCTCCAGCATTCTCCCAAAACTCCTCCAGCTCAACTTCGAAATAACTAAATTATCTAGTCTTCTGGCTACCCCTCTATTGGGAAATGTCTGAAGATAAACAGTTATTGCAATAAATATGTCATAGCTATAGCTATTTCCATGACGACAAGTAGAAACTATTCGTTGCTTCTTACTATACCTAAGGGAATAAGGAGGCAGATAAATTCTTACGCTAACACAAAAGTGTAATTAATTAATGTTAGCTTGTATTAAACCAATTATTAAATTACTTAGCGATAAAATATTTATTAGAACCGTGCAATTTAGTGGTACATATAATAAAAAAAATCTAATTCTTCTTACTCTTTTTTTCATTTACTTTTGATTATTAGAAGAAATAAAAATTTACACCTAGTGTCCTGAAATATAGAATAGAATAGAATAACTTTATTTGCGCATAAACAACAGCATTTTACAAAAAAACAGTTCAACTTACTTAAACACTACATTACACAGGTTATTTCATAAATAAAAAATAAAAATTTTAATTTTGACAAGCCGTACATTTTATACTGCAGCATATACACAAAAAAGGCCCTCACTCAGCATTAGCTGCAAATACAGCACTGATTTTCAGTGAGTCCTTGGAGTGTACTTCGGACACTAATTTCAGCATGAAGTACACGATTATACATTAAAAAAAAATTTAACACAACCAATAAATATTCACACTTCTTAAAAAAGCATTATTGGAATAAATTTCAATTTAAAAAAAAATCTTATATAAGTACATAGGTTTTTTCTACTTGCTATAATCATTATTACTATACTACGCAGTTTAATCACATGAAATAAAATATCAGATCTATCCTCTATTGGCAATTACTTCCTTCGAAACTAAGACAGCGTCTATAAAAATATAATTTGTAACAAATAATAATAAAAAAAAAATAAAAGAACACAAAAGAATGGATGATAAATTAGTAAACAGTATGAGCAAATTAATTGTCGCCAAAAAATTTTTATTACGTCATCCTCATTTCTAATAAGACAAGCTGCAGAGTCGGTTTCTCTCCTGGCGAATATACGTCCATTATGAGTCCATACGAATTGCCAACCTTTTTGTTTTCCTTGATCTCGCGCTTATGATAAAGTTTATGGTTTGCATGCGTGAGGCGTTCATTTATAAAAAACCGCCTAGGAGACGAAATCAAACCTATTCCAGACGTATCGACGTCTCGACGTTTACGCGCTGCACGCAGCAGGTGATCCCGAGGAACGTGACGGGAAAGTTTTACGACGATAAGACCCGTCCGCAGCTCACTGTTAGCATGCCCTACGCTTACACCCAGTCTTCGTCGCCTTCTCAGTCGATCGGCGCATATAATATCGCGTTCCTCTAGGTGAACATCTAGCTTTTTCGCTATGGATGTGACTAAATTAATTGGATTTTCGTCTCTCTCCTCTGGGATTCCCGATATAACTATATCATTGCAGTAGGACTTTTGCTCACTATCATTTATTTTGGTTTGTAGTTGTACAATTGCGGTATCTATACTACTGATTGGATATGCGGATTGTACTTTAGAGGTGTTTTGTTCCAACGTTTCTACCCTTCCTTCCATGCTGCTCAACCTCTTACTAAATTCTTCAAAAGTAGAATTCATCTTTGTTACTTCTTGCTTGAAGCCAGCCATCTCTGTACACACATTTTCCAATTGTATACGTAAAAGTTTAATTTCGTGAACCAAGGTCTGAGCAGTATTAGTAGCAAGGGTGCTATCAATTATCGCATCATGGAAATCTGAGTTAGATGAGCTGCCGGATTCTGGGGTGGCATTTTTTACAATGGATAATGGCTTTGGCTTACAGCTGTGACAAAGCCACTTGGCAGGGATTCGTGCTTTTGGACTTAAGAGGGCACATTGTCGATGATACAGTGACATACATTTACTACACTTTGCACCGTCTACTGGTGATAAAATCGCACAACTGTTGCACTTGATTGCCATGACTAACCCGTTATCGATAGTTCGCACTGCATATACACTTACAATAATTTCATATGTCAACATAGTCTATAAATTTAAGGATAACAGTTAACTTAAGTCCGACTACTACTATTGCGTAATGCAACGCAGCTAATTTGTGTGAACACAATTTCTTGTTTAAAACAGTTTACACTAAGTATTGATTGTTAATAACACTGTATGCACTAGTCCCTACTATATTGACAGTAAACAAATACTTTAAAATACGTAAAGAACACTTTTTTATATTAAACATAAATTGTAAACAAAAATACGTTTGCTGCAGCTAATGTCCGAACTACCCTCTCTATATAATAAGCTCGAAACTTAGCTTATGCACCAGTTACCACAATATATTGCTAATGTGTTTATGCATTTTTGCAATATATTTCATTTATGTATAGCAAACAGTAATATTTTAAAAGTATATTAAGATAACGCCAACTAATTTATGGCGCAATTTTTTTATTGCTTTTAAAGGATATATAAGTTATGCTCAACTCAATAACAAGTATTAAATTGACGAGCAAAACGGTTGCCGCGGTTCGGCCCGGGTTCAAATCCGGCCCATGTTAGTTGAAATATTTAAAATTTTTTCTGTTTAATTGAATAACAGAAAGTTCAGCATATATGCTTTAAAATCTATAAAAAATGCGTAATAAATGTGTTATTATTATTACTAAAAATATGTTACTAAAATATTGGTATGTACCTTAGAAAAGGTGATGGGGAACAAAGAGCTGGTGGTCGTCTTATCGTCATAACTGGAGTAGTGCAAAGGAACAGAAGTTTCCCATTTGAAATAATGCTTTGGAGGGTATCCCATGGTAATATTTATTATAGACAAGCTACCGAAGATGCCATCATACAGGATCCGTATACAGTAAGTTCGTTATTAACAATTCATATCTAAATAAGAATAAAAATACTCTACGTGACTTTTGGAATAATACAAATAATATCATAATTATGGGTATGCAGCATTAATTTTTTTCTACGTACTAAATACCTGTCGCAAATTTTGGGAGAGAATTTTGTTCCACAGCGGACTCTGCATAGACTGAAATACAATTTTAAATCATTATTAATTATCATTAAATTTGTCAAATAGCTTAATTGGTTATATAACTACTCTACTTTAAAATTTGAAATTCATTGGATATTTATACATTTAGTATAAGAAATAATCATGCAGTTTAAATAATACACTTTTACTTTTATATTCAGTACAATACATAAACGAGTATTATCTCTTATAGTGTAATATAATACACATATAAAAGAAGGTAGTGAGAAATTAATACCATACTAAGTAAAAACCTGTAGCACGGTGTCGAAATTTTCTAGCTATTTGACTTTTAATATAATTATTTTTAACAACAAAAAATTCAAGACATAATTAACTAACACATTTACAATTGCTTAATTTATTTTTTTTCATCAGGGAAAGGATATTCGAAAAGTGGCATTTTTAGCAATTTGCCAGGGAGAGCAGCTTAGCAATCGAATGGAAAAAGTGTGCTCTGGATTTCGGGTTAATGTATACCCTTGCCCACAAACTAAAGATGAGAGAATGGATATGGCTCATAAAATTTACATCAGGATTTCTGATTTGGAACAAGTATACTATTATTTCTTGGTCTATAATATTATCAAGATAATATTATTATAAAGATGATTGCTTTAACAAGCTCTCTTAACATTTGGTTAGATGAATTAAAGACAAATATTGTTGTACAACCTGGGTTACCGAGATCGGCTCGGCTTAAATTATAAAGTACTAGTTAAATCATATATTAGTCAAGTCTAAAAGTAATTGAAAACAAGAATAAAATATGTATATTTGTTTTGAATTTTTTCTAATGTAATATTCATATTTAAAATATGTTTAGCATACGAAACACAAACGAACGTGTATGTTTTAGTCCTGAAATGTTTATACAAGGATATTTGTTTATTTATTTATGAATATTTAATCAATTTTCTTCAAATTAATATCAGATAGAGAAGCGGGGCCGGGCACAACTTAAATATCAAATATTTTTACAACTATTATTACATTTTCAATGTTAGTAGTAATACTGAAAATTACTCTAAAGAAACTTCAAGACGCGAAAATGGTCGTTTATTGAATAAAAGACTTCATTAAATTTCTAATAACCACCGTTTGAGTAAAAATGTTGTTAGTTGCAATAACTATGGATGCATCAGGTAATTTGGTACCACGAACAATACTCACTTATGCGTGTACGTAGCGCATTATAATAATATGCATAGCACCGCGATCGCTAATTAGATTTCGTTAATGTCAAAAGTATTACGTGAAATGAAGATTGCCATTAGTATTGGAAAACAGAAAGGTTAGGTTGAGAGGCTTATTTAAAGGTGTATTTTGATCTGTAGAGATGTGATGTGATAACGATATGCATTCGAACCTTGGTTCAGAAAATAATTACAGGTGTTTTGTCATATAAAACATTAGTCATAACATATTCGCTAGCGCTCGCATAAAATATTCGTTCAGCAACAGATATAATACAAGGTTATCATCAATTAACACTAGGACACTTGTGATTAGAACAGGTGAAATGTTAATCTCAATTGGCAACGAACCGGGAGATCGAGATATCTTATGCCAAGGTATAATTGAATAGGTATAATTGAAGTGTTATTCATAAATATTGATGCAAGTCTTTGCAATGTGCGAAGAGTTTAGGAAACTTGTTACGTTATTTTACGCCAATAATTAGTAATTAATAATTAATATAAAAATTGATTAGTAAATAGTAACAGATTATCAGTGTTATTCTAATATTTAAAATTTTTGACATTTCCATGCAGGTAATAAAAAAGACAAAGTTCCACCGGTGCAAGGCACTAAGGACAGTAGGTAAACAATGGAGTATGTGGATGATGCGAGTTAAAAAGTCTAAGTCCATTTATCATACAATGAACTTATTTACGTTAGACATAACAAAAAATTGTCTCATTGGCCAGTGTTGGGTCCCGGATTTGGATCTGATGAAGGTTAACGAAGTCCTGGAGGAATGTTCGGTAAATATTGTTATATTGAAAGAAAGAAACTTTTACTCAGTACTAAATAAACATTATTACAGAGCAACTTCTGACATAAAATTTTTACCTTATTTAACTATTAAAACTTTAAACTAACGGCAAAAGTGGCCTTAACTCAGGTTTCTATCAAAAAGTGAAATTGATAACACTTCGTAACACGAGTTTTCTGTAGTACTAGGTAAAGTAATGAAAATTAAAAAAAAAGAGTAAATTTTTTACCAGAGAGGCTTAGCAGATGCGTTACCGCCCTTAGAGTGCCCCCAGAGTTGGGGTAGGGGGGTGTGTGGGCCTCCAGTTACCTGCACCCACCAGACGAAACGCAGAAGTTTGTTAGACTTCTACTTCATGCTGGTATTCTGTGAGATCTTGGTACTTCCCCGGTCGAGCCGGCCCATTCATGCAACAACAAAAGCTGATGCGTGGCTTTACCACTGTTTATACTGCAAATGGATATTATTTAAATAAAATTTTCCACTTACATGTCGAAAAATAGAATTTCTGTTTAACTGATCAAGAAATGAATAATAATATTTAAGTAATATTGCTAACATTTGCTTTGAAAGCAGGAGATTTGAGATACCCTCATATTTTAGGCTAAAATTGGTACAAATGTACCGTCTTTTATGTCGAAGACGGAGACACAGACCATGCCACCAACTTATCATCGAACTAATAAATATACTAATGGTTTCCAAGCTCTGATAAACGCGTATGGTGATTCAACGTACAGAGAACTTAATCCAGGTATCTATTTATAATATAATATACAATGATTTCAGGAGGACGAAGTGTATATCGACCAAATTGGCGTAATTATATTATTATAGATAGTAATATTTTAATACTTACTCTATTTTCTATAAAAGCTTTTAACGGCTAACTGAATCGTCTTTAGTTATTTTATTTATTTAAAAATTTGCTATTTCTTTCAGGACTTTACACGATAATAACGTTTCCATTTTTGTTTGCAATTATGTTTGGCGATTTTGGTCATGGATTAATTTTAATAGCATTTAGTGCTTGGATGGTAAAGAATGAAAGGAAATACATGGAAAAACCTTCGGGTAGTGAAATATGGAATATATTCTTTGGGGGTAAATTTTTTTTTACTATAAATTATTTATTATTACTAAATATGAATTATTTATAATACATAAACTTATTGTTTTAAAAATTTTAAACCTATTACATGGAAATTGAGACAGCTCTAGTTGAATACTCATTTCTCATTTTTAATGGGAAGGGCTTCATTCAAATGTGTGATTAGAATAAAATCTATTGTATATTTTCCAAATTTCTCGCCTTCATTTAGTTTGTCTTAATCTTTTCCTAAACATAAGCTATTATATTATTTAATTGGGTCGACTAGTTGGCGTACACAAATCCGGAGACATAACCTTTAACCTTAAGTTTTGGCCACAATCAAACATCCACTTGTCATAACTGAGAATACTTTTAAGATAATAATCGATAAAAATCTCTAAGCCTTCATTTAATGTGACTTAATTTTTTTTATTTTCCCTTTCAGGCCGTTACGTGATTCTTCTAATGGGTTGTTTTTCTGTTTTTTGTGGTTTTCTTTACAATGATTTCTTCTCTAAGCCAATATTTATTATGAAGTCTTACTGGAAAAATACATATAAAGTTGAAGAAATGGCAAGTCAAAATTATTTTCAGATAGATCCCGCTATAATGACTAATGACCCGTATCCGCTTGGGGTGGATCCACTTTGGGAGGTAAAGTTTAAACTAATTTTGTCTTATTATGAGAGATTGGCTGTGACTTATTGTTCGTGTATGATCGCAGCTAGGTTTTCTGCCTAAAACCCTGCAACTTTAAATTTTCTAATTAGTAGTTTTTTTTGGAATAAGTATTTTTTTCATGAAATTCGGAAAATTCTGAATAATTATTGAGAGATAGAGATATCTTCACGCAATTCCCAATACAGGGGTAGATAGAGAAGTCTAGACAATTAAGTCCCTTTGACCCACCTTCCACCGAAGATATTTTCGGGACAACGTGACAGGTGGTGAGCCCGTCGCCGCCTTTATGTCCAAGCCAACGATGAAATTCGTACATAAGTTTTTTTTTAAAAAACTCATTGGTACTGCCACCTGGGGATCGAACTCGAGTCTCTCGACTCGAAATTCTGACTACCCAACAACTCGGCTATCGTGACTTTTTGAATAATTATTGAATCGTGTATTCTCAAACGGTGTGTAGATATAATTTTGAATTCTCCTCATTATTTTGAATATCATTTTTATTTTTTTATTATTCATATTATTTTGGAATACTTGTACAGTTCGCTACCAACAAGATCATGAGTCAAAACTCTTTAAAGATGAAAATGTCAATAATTATTGGTATAATACATATGATATTTGGACTTGTGTTAAGCTTGTTTAATCACATGTAAGAATTTTTTTTCTTTTTCTGTCTTTAATTTTTTCTTTAGGAAACACATATTTGTTTAATAATTACTTAATCTCTTTTTACATATATTTCAGTTATTTTAAACGTAAACACGCAATATATTTACAATTTATTCCGCAAATGCTTTTTTTATGTTGCCTATTTTTGTGGTTGGTTATTTTAATTTACATGAAATGGTTCATGTTTAGTAGCAAATCAGGTAAGATCTAAAACCCTTCTATAAAACTAATATTATAAGTGCGAATGTTTGTATGTTTCTTGGAGATAGATTAGAATTGAATTTGGAATATTTATAGTCTATATTATAATACATAAATAACTTATATAATTATTAATATCGAATTGACCTTGTGGTGAGTAAGAATTTGCAATCGTCTCGTGGGTATTGTTAGAAAAACTTAAGGAACCCCCTTGAATTGTAATAAACTTTCGATTGGAACCGATTTTACAGTGCAGTAGCAGTGGACAGTTACAGTTACAGTTACAGGCCATAATAAAAATTATAAAATAAAAGAAAAAACACGCCTCTTGTGCTAGATAATTTGTTGCCGAATAGTAATATTGGGTTCTTTTTATTTGAGATATTAATTATTGTGGCCAAAGACTTAAAATGAAAACAAAATCTTGGACAGAAATTACTTTGTAAAACTTAGAACCAAAACTTCATCCAGTATTTGTTTAAAAATAATATATTACGGATATTTAAGGGGTCGATATATGGTGCTATAATATTTAGATCAATAAATAAGTGAACTAATTACGGTAATAATCCGGTACTGTTACCGGTTACTTAGTTACCCAAGTATTGGCTGTAATATGCGTTACTTCATATGATATCTCAATCCCTCAATGGACTATACAGAATGTTAAAGTATCACATGGTTAATAAAATTTAATTTCTCTGGTACAAAAATATGACTGTTAATTTGTGATATTTTATGAATAAATTAATAAAAAAATTGAAAAAAGAGATATGTATATATATAGAATATTTTTCAGTGTTTAAATTTGAGTGATAATTTAAATATCATAATACATATGTATCAAGTGTTTTAGGAAAGCGCTACTTAAAAGATGATGTTGAGAAAAATTTTCGCAGGTTTTTTTTTACATTTTATTAAAAATATTAAAAAAGCTAAGAAGTAAGTTGAATTTGTTTTTCCTTCAGCAAACATCAAAAGAGGCGTGGGCTGCGCTCCTTTAATCCTAATTCTCTTTATCGACATGGCCTTAATGTCTACCTCCAAGCCAGTCGCTCCAGAATGTGACGCTTACATGTTTCCAAATCAGCAGCTGGTGCAGAAGGCCTTTGTAGCCACGGCCCTTCTTTGTGTACCCATATTATTTTTTGGATCTCCGCTATACTTGTATAGAATAAATAAAAAAAAGAAAGATGCAGCTAAGGTGAGACTTAAAAACGGTAAAAAGTAAGACTTAGGTAAGTCTAATAGTTCACTTGTAGAGGATAATGGACTTTCTCATAAAGGAAAGTTTGCAATAATCATCACTCTTCCAAGTACCTATAACTTTGAACTGAGGCGTTGCTCTCTGTCACTGGTCTGATGAATTTTGGTCTGATGTTTTTCGAGATACGTATCCTCGTAACTATCTGTAGCAAATAATATTAAAGGCTTTATCCTAGATCGTTTCTAACAACACACACGGAAATAAAAAAATGTGGTTAAACTTACGCCTATATTCCAGGGCAATAGTTATTTATAATCTGTCATTTCAAGTGTTATAAGGTTTCGTTGTAGAATTCTATACATATGTTAATAATATTATATTATAAATATATTAATAAGTAATAAGTCACGATAGCCGAGTGGTTGGGTGGTCGGAATTTCGAGTCAAGAGACCCGAGTTTGATCCCCATGTGGCAGTACCAATGAGTTTTTCAAAAACTTATGTACGAATTTCATCGTTGGCTTGGACATAAAGACGGCGACGGGCTCTCCACCTGTCACGTTGTCCCGAAAATATCTTTGGTGGAAGGTGGGTCAAAGGGACTTAATTGTCTAGACTAGACCTCTGTCTACCCCTGTATTGGGAATTGCGTGAAGATATTTATATATTAATGAAAGAACCGTAGATTGAAGAATTATAGGTGAAAGGCTGCGACTACTAATACAAGTTGATACGGTGGTTCAACGACGCGATAATCTCAAACAATTTAGAGGTCCAGGCTTTTTTACTACAAATATTAAACTTATATTTAATATTTAATAAAATGATTAATGACAATATGAATGGTATAAGTTAAAGACGTGGTTATGGTGCGTTTGTTATAGCGTTATAAAAGTGAGAAACAGTGTGTGACCTTCATTTTATTTATCTACAAAATCCACTGCTAAAATGTGTTATTATTTGGTAGTTTGATATTAAAAGAAACTGATTTAATTATTATTGAAAATGTAAATAAAATATATTTTAAAATGACATGTTTTGTATACTTTCAGACTAAAGTTAGTCAATTTAGAAGGTATCAACGAAGAGATTCTGACAGAAAAACAGAGGATTCAATGACAAACCAAGCTGGCCATGCGCATTCAGTTTCTCTTGGAGAGCTTTTAATCCATCAAGCTATTCATAGTATTGAGTTTGTCCTAAGTACAGTGTCGCATACTGCCTCGTATCTTCGTCTGTGGGCTCTTTCATTGGCTCATTCACGTGAGTTTATTATAATTATAAATTTGTCAAAAAAGACGACCTCGCTCCCTTATAAAATTTGTTACATTAAGGTGTAGCAAGTAAATTTAAAATTTAAGACTGAAAACTAAGGCTTTGAACGATATATAAGTCTATTTATTACTACTATTAGTTATCAAGATTTGTCATTAAAAACAAAGTCAGTCATATAACTGCCGAAAAAAGTGAAAACTCTAAACAGTTAAATAACATAACATTGGGAATATACAATAATAAATAATGTGTTTTTGTCATTTTTGTCTAGGTAAACATATAAGTATATTAAATACTAACTATTGAACTGCAAAGTGATTTTCCAATGAATTAATTAAAATAACAAATATCGACTCAATTTAAAATGCACAGCATACACAAAAGTGTATGCAGTGTTAGTGTATATATGAGTATACCTATATCCAGGCCGCTTTATAACACGTCGCTAGTCTAGCGTAAGCATAAAGTACTTTGAGTATATCGAGATCATCGGTGACGTGAACCCATTAGCTTTTCCCTAAAAATCGCATAGCGGCGGACAAAGAAATTTTTAAATAAAAATTTTAAATAAAGTAAATAATACGATTAAAATAAACGAATTTACAATTAATATACCGAAATATTTAAAATCTGTTAGCATATTTCCTTCCTTAGTATAAATCCTTTAATATATTTTTAACCATATAGGATATTAAAATATATTTTAGGATGAAAATACAACTATTGTATTATAACAGTTTTTGTCCACTTTAATTATATAATTTTGAGTAATATTCCAATTTTAATAGTTTTTACACAAAGTATTAATTTAAAACTGTTCAGTGGTCGAAATTTCGACCATAGTTTTGGAAATGGGGAATGGGGATAAAAGTAAACTATAATTATGTGTCAATATCTAACAACCTCTACTATGTTATCTAATAATAGTTAAGTTTGACAACAGGTACACAGTGTTTAAATACTCTTTGGCCCCTCTAAGATACTAGTGCTTAAATAACTCTTTAACATAAGAGCCTTGAATGTTTGGTAATGTGAAAGTAAACTTTTTCGTATATGTGCAATTTTATTCAGTTTACTGGATTTATAACACAAGCGCCATCACGTCGGAACGTTGTTAAAAATATACAGTCCAGTCTTCATGTATTCCAAATGTTATTTTCACAAAAAAAAAGTGGCTATTTTCTTTTTAACAAAAGATTTTGAACCGCTAAATTGTAATAAATATATAATATTTTTCTCTCATCTTGATATTTGTTCTCTACAAAAAATTCAAAGCCGAATTGTTGATAGTGCAATACAAACACGAATCGGTAAATTTTAAACATATTTAATGCATCAAAGGCACACAAAACTCATTTTATAATGAACAATTAACCAAGCTCTTTTTCAGTCTGTGAGCGTTAAAACAACTGATGTGTCAACATCGTTCAATTCACAACCCTTTATGCAACGTTCTTTGTCGTTTATTTTACGTTATATTTTGATAATTATCTATATTATGATTATGAATGATAAATAACATTAAATAATGAAAATAATGTGAAAGATGTTTAATTGTCTGAGAAGAGTTTTTGAAATTATTAAGAAATATAATTAAACTTTATTGAATTACAGAGCTATCGGAGATGCTGTGGGTGATGATAATGTCAAAATTAGCTCTCAAAGATCGGACTGTATTTGGTCCTATGAAAATATTCATTGTATTTTCAATATGGGCTATGTTTACGCTTTCTATATTAGTGGTCATGGAAGGATTGTCAGCATTCCTTCACACTTTGCGTCTACATTGGTAAGCCTTTGTGCCACGTTTTTTCTGGTAATAATATTGAATTAGGTAACCGAGTAGGCAATTTCCTCATCATAGAAACGGCCTGTAAAAACCCATTGTAGTTGATGAGCCTCTTTCTTATCTATTGTGGTATTTGCAATCTTAACACCAGATACCTTGTTGAATTTTATATGCTACTGCCCGTCATCGAACTGCTGAATTTTAGTCTGGTATTATTGGGTAAGACTGTCCCGCCATCTGTCGGCAGCTAATTGCATTTTGAAGGCAGGATAGTTTCTATGGGTAGACGCATATGTTTTTAACAGTGATTCTTTAGGACGTAATTTGTATATTATTCCTACAACCGGCAATTTAAGTTTACGAAAGGATGAAGCTTGTCTGGTTCGTTAAAATAATTGTAAGACTAGCACTGCATGATTTTTAGCAATTACAGATTATTAAACACCTTTTTTATCCACATAGGTTTACTTTAATTTAGGTCTAGTATTTTTCGATATGGTTATCCCACTGCTTATTATTAACCATCGACATTTTTAAGTTTTTGTCTTAAATTATTGCTAAAACCCCGCTCATGTGTCATAAATTACCATTACTGACCTACTAGTACTGCTCAAACTCAGCGTGGTCAATATTGATATTTATTTTATTTATTAAATATATTATTTTTTTATCCACATCTTATTCTGTAAATAAATTTGTACAGGGTGGAGTTCATGAGTAAATTTTACGAAGGCGGTGGTTATCCATTCCGACCTTTCTCCTTTAAAGATTTACATATTAGTGGTGATAAGGACAAAGACGCAGACACTGTTTGCAAGAAGAGACATAAAGCTGACGTTTAGTTCTATGGTTCAAATATCCATGGCTGTTACAAAATATATTTGTTGTATTCAAAACTAGTTGTCGTCATTATTTTACTTAATGTTAATTAATATTAAACGGATGTTATTTTAGAAATAAAGCTGAATATTTTATTTATCATCAATATAATTAAGAAAATTAATCCGAAATATGTAATTTACGCTTCTACAAAGACCTCTACTAGAAGATTTTTCAAGTTAAGGAAATAAAAGAATGTAACAATTACAATAAGCAAAAACAAAAAAGAAATACACTATAACAACATAAAAAAGGGTTCATTCCCCACTCCAATATTTATAACTTTTAAATTTATTAAATATATTAAAATAATAAGAACAGGTGGTGTAGGACTGCCTGTACTACCTATTCTTTCTCTAATATTTGTTATAACGAATAAATCCTTTTTTTATATTGTATATAACACTATTACCGCAGTGTGCTTTAATTTATTGCATTGATATTTAAAGTAAGAAAATCTATCGAAGTATTCTTCTTAGCTTAAGATAAGATTGCATTAAGATTATGCGTCTCCAAATTATTATGGATTTTAGTACATATTCGATAAGGTTGTGTAAACGCTGCTACAATAAAGTCCTAGAAAACTCCAGAGCCTGCTTATTAACAGGTTTAAGAAATATATTAAAGAAAAACTTTGACGGTAACCTCGGGGAATGAGGTGGTCGTTCCCTAGCTATTTATGGAAATTAAATTTTAATATTCTATTATTTGAAAAATGTTAACCATAAATGTGGGTACTTAACGATTTCCATTTTCCTTTTTCTGAATCTGTTAACTGTTACCATGCTGATTGATATCATTTACAGAAATACTATATGTTGTCAATATGTGCTTAGTTGGAGTAAAAACTTATATTAACGATCTATGAAAATCATACAATAGGAACTTACACGAAACAATCTCGGTTATAGACAGTATTGAAAGGGAATGTAACAACTACGTCCGGTATAACAAAGAAGCCCTGGACAATTTTATATGCGTCAGCATAGTTATTTTCCTATTTGTAACTTTTGGAATGCTTTGATTTGAAGCAACAAGTTTTGCACAAAGCTGATAGGGGAATGTTCATTCCGAGGACGCCTTTGATATAATATCTCATTGCGAACAATAGGACGAAAACTTTATTATGACATGTCCAGGTAGAACGTTTTTAAATGGCTGAATATTAAAGGGATATAATAGTAAATTTAATATAGCCTAATACGCCTATCAGAAGTCCACAGCAGAATGTCTACTAAAGTTTGTTATATGGTACGGTACTAAACTACCAGCATTAACTTCCAGCAAGATTTTGCTGATCTGCTGGTCAATACACTGAGAAGTGCGTGCATTCATCTTTAGAGGGAGTCGTTCCACAATATGTTTACTTGTACGAGGTTGGCACTCAAGTAGTATTTATTTTCAAATACTTTAATTTTCATATTATGTACTTGAAAGACATTCCTATAAAAAGGTAAGAATAATAAAAACATATCCTTACGCCATTCCCAATACTGAAATAGGGTCTAGACGAGTAAGTTCTTTTGACCCACCATTAAAGGTGAATAAAAATTTATGAATCTATGTCGAAAATTAAAGATATTGATAACGTAATGTTGTGTTTTTATTGCTGCTTCATGCGCTGTAGAATATTAAATTGCTCTAGTTTGTTTAAACAGGCAGAAACATATGGAGTATTAGAACTAAAACAATTAGAATTTTAGTCCTGCTGAAATAGTGTATATAATCAGGCGGGAAAATATCAAACACAATGTAAGCTTTTAACAATATGTATTTTAAAATGTTACACCTTTATTGGTCTCTTTTTTGCTACCAGTGGCTTTGGAAGATACCTCAGATTTCTTGCTAATTATTGACTTCGCGTCAACTTTGTCTTCTACTAACTCTTTGGCGATACTTTCCGTCGATATTGCTGGAGTAACAGTTACATTATTGTCACTATATTCTGTTTCTTGATGCAGGTATATCCCAAAACGATCCTGCAATAATATCAGATTTCAGAAATTCGGAAATGCATAGTCAGTTTAAATAGTGGTTATACGAGTATGTTATTAGGTTTAGAAGTTTCTATAATACAGAGTTTCTATAATATTATGTCGGTAACTTAGACTCGATAAGATTTGAATTTTACCCATTGACCAAAGTCAATTATAGAAATAAAAAGTAAATTATGAGAACACTAAGTTATGATTACTGAAGAGAAATATTTTGGAATTATTGTGGGATAAAACATGTCATACATAAATTTAGGTAACACTGTCGCGCTTATAGATAGCAAAAAGGAGATATTTCTTAATTTGAAAGAACTTCAATGTCAAACGGCTCTAAATCTTTTATTGACTTTTTACAAGTACATTTTATGTGAGTAATTTTGATTTTAAATATTGAAACAACAGAACAGTAGAACTATTCCACATAAAATTACATAAAAATCTGACCGATTCCGCTTATAATTCATTCAGTCTTTCTCAGTAGTTTAAAGTTAGTGAGTAAGTTAGTAAGTTGGTTTGTAACACCCAATTTAACTGCTGAATTTGCGACTAAAATTGCTAGTATCAAAGATTAATAGAGTTTTAATATTTTAGATGGCTGACCGCCATAACATCAGAGCGTTGGTTTTAAATTATTTATCCTCATTGCATATTGCATGGAGTGGGCGGATTTAAAATCTTTTAAAGGCTTTTTACATCTGAGATTTACTTTTTACAGATTTAAATAAATATCTCGTGTAACCAGAGCTATAAAATAAGTTGAGCCTGATTAAAGTGTACATTGACTTTCCTTAAAGCAAAGAGATTTCATCTCCCAAGTCTAAATGAATGCTTTCAGATAACATTCATTTCCTTTTTTTTCTGGAACAGAGTATGCACAAAGATGAATGAATGAAAATAGTGATTATTTTCATGTCACCTTTATTTTATTGTGGATTCAAATCTCATTGAAGATAAATTTACATGACGAATATGATTGTTGAAATTCAAGGTTGGTCAATAAATTTTTAATACTAGTTAGTAAACCAGCTATTAGCGTTTAGATCTACCATACTTAGCAAATATGATGACTATATGGCTCTCTTGAAAGAGGAAACTGTGACTTCCCGCGGCAAAAATATTCTAAGCGTGGAAATCGCCAAGTTTAATCTTCGGTGCATAACATAATAGAAAGCCTAAGGGAGTTGTTTATAGCTGGAAGTAAGAGTTTTCAATACTTTAAGTGCTCTTAATAATCCGAGTCTAACTAGCATAAAATATTGCAAAAAAATATGTTAGCTTCGTATATCTTAGTAGAACGAACTGGATAAAAAGATTTACTTAAAATTGAAACACTTTTCCAAATACCGTTGTAAGAAACGTGGATGGGAAAACATTACATTATTAAATTTGTTGGCAATTTTTCGTATCATTACGGCAAGCATCACATCGTTTCCAATAAATTCATTCCATACTTTAACAAAAGCAAAAAATCCAACTCTATGTATTGAATGTGAGATATATGGGGTAACATTTGAACATAAAATGAGGAATATGTTCCTGCGGAATTGTTCTGAACCCATATGAAGTGATCCGTACGAAGTGGGTAAGGGATCTAAACTGGAATAGCGAAATGACATTAATACATAACATACATACATACATACATAACGGCCTATTGAAGTCCACTGCAGGACATTAGCCTCTCCCAAAGGGAGGATTTGACGTAATCGCCATGCTTGCTAAGCGGATTGGCAATTGCAGTAGCAGACCACTCGCACCTCAGACGCTGCTGCCCATCTTCGGTGTGATTATTTTGGTCTGATATTTCTAGAGATGGATACCGCAACATCTACCTGTTGTCATAACGTTATTCTTGGCGGTTTCCCTTGTCGCCTTTTACGACACCCATGAGAAGAAAGAAAGTGGCAATATTCTTACACCATTACCACACGGTAAGATGACATTAATACCCGACTAAAAATTAAAATCACTAAAAGTAAGCGGATTAGTGGTATGCAGTAGCATCTAAAGTGCTAGGTGTAAGTGCTGCGGCTAGCCGAGCGTGGCGAGAGAGAGAGAGAGAGAGAGAAATGTTTTAATATATTACTATCTTGTAAAATACCCAGTTTAGCGAAAAATAAAGATTATGTATGTGATAACTCGAGTTGACATCGAGTGAAAGGCACGGGTCGTTTCTTTGTTAAGGCAAAATAGCCTAAATTTTGTTTAGCTCGACAGGTTATCATTACAGAGATTTTCTATTCGCCGCTCTTCTCAGGGTACATTTAATAGGCTCCAATATTTAAGTCATTTAAAAATAGTTAGGATTAAATGAGGTCGATAAAATTTTAAAAATACCTTAGGATATCGGTTATATTTGTATTGAGGGTGACAGATGCACGGTCGTGGAGGCGGTATTTTATAGCTTTCATGAGACGAAGGTTCGCTCTTCGGTGTTGGTGGTGTCTCGTAACCTAGTAGAATAAAAATAAAAACATGACATTTTAGCAATTATGTATAAATAAGGTCTGTCGGCTAATTTAGTAAACGTCTAATGACCATATGATAATTTGACATGAAGATTAAAAATAAAAAATGAATCTTTTCTTTTTGAGGAGAATAATATGAAGTTTTTAGAATTTGCAAACCCGAATTATACTATAATTATATTTAGAGCCAACTTTTATAATTTTACGTATTTTTTAATAAAGTAATAATTTAAAAAAAAATCTCACAGGTACTTTATTGGGCCAAAGTGATAACAGGTGAGCTAGTCAGCACCTTAATTCTATGTGTTAATTCTAACTTAAAAGATTAAGTTTTGACGGTAGTATTTTGGGTAAATTCTAATTCGATACGTCTAGCCTTTCTCGAGAAAAAGGGGCTTAAATATATGGACAGGTGTTTACTGATTAGGCAGTGATCTTTGAAAGAATATTAATAAACAATAAAAAAATTAGTAAAAGTAGTTCCGTAATGATTTAATTCATAAGAAAAAACTGCTTCTTTTCTACACGTTGATGTCGTAAAAGGCAACTAATAGAAAACCTTGAACGTGTTTAAGCTTTCATTAGCGGGTGGGGCAACCATTTAGAGTAATACTATCTATCGATATTTATACACACTTCAATTATTAATACTTGTCTCCCGATCACCAACTCGCAATGATTAAATTGCCGTGTGGTGTCGATTACGGTTTGATATCGGCACTCCCTTCTCGTGGGTGTCATAAAAGGCGTTTGAAGTAAAAGGTTAGTAAATTGTAATGGCTACCGCCAGGTGCAAATAAGCAGGGTCTGCTGTGCAGTACAGCCGAATGAATGTGGAATGTCAATCCTTGCATAGCGGGATGGCAAATTTTTATGGGAAATGACTTTTTTTGCAGGACTAGCTAAAAAGTAATAAGTATACTTTTTCCACATTTACCTTTAAAGTTGTTCATTCGCCGTAGAGTTCGTTTCAATTTTTTCCTCATTCTTCTTTCCCACGCTATCTCTGCAGCTGTAAAGACACATTTTTTTGAGTATGGATACATTTCATCTCAGCTAAATTTAGAAAAAGTCTACACAAATATTAAGTAAACAATTGTACGTAAAGCACGCTTTCGAATGAATGTGTCGTCTGGTAGTGTTACGAACCCATGCAATACCAGCGTGAAAAGGTGACATTTTGTGCTTCAAAGCTTCCCACTCTCATATAACATGAATACTCCACTTACTCTTCCGCCTACTCTCTTCTTTTTTTAGTGTATCAGTGTCTTTTGGGTGTTTTTTGGGGTCCTTTTTCCATGTTGAATATGACAAAATATGAGTGCCGTTTACGATTAATTGAATCACTTATGGATGATGTTATAAGTGATCATGTTCTATAATACACAGAATAATTATAACCATTAAATGAGTTCAGATAATTAAAAAAGACGCTTATATATTCATCGTCTCTTCATTTCAAGATTATAAGGTATTCGAACCAAAATGCATTATTCATAATGTTAGATGTACATATTATCTGCATGCGCAGCCGACACATTTCATTAATAGGTTAACTTATACTAATTTAAAAAGAAACAAGCCTCACTTATTATTTACATTTTATGACAATTTCTACAAAAAAATCACACTCCTACTACTTTTTCTTCGTGAAAAGCTATAGTATTCTATGTCAAACATGAATCATTAATCTAGTTTTCGTATTTGTATGCCCAACGACCTGTAGAGTGTAGTGTCAAGATGGCTTTTGCCCGTAAGGCATAGAAATCAAAAGAAACTTCCACATAAATAACACAAAGTAGTATGTATCAAACGTGACTAACTACGTAAATATTATTACATAGATTCTACTTGCATACGTAAAGTTTCATAAAACTGAAGTAATATTGCAAGATAAACTATTCGAAACGTGAATATTTTATTATTACTAACATAACTTCCCAAAAGTTTATAACTATCATATACAAGAATCATAAATTCTCCGTAGAACTTCTGATATTGGGAAAGTATCGAAGTCACAAATTGATTTTTCCAAGTTAAATTGAGTTAGAATATTGTAAAATAACTTTATGGACATTTTAAAATTCAAGAGAATTCTATTTTAATATCCGACGGTCCCGAAATATTATTTTTGGATTGGTTTGTAGTTAAGTCCCGGTAAGTATAATATGAAATCTCACTTGTTACTTGGACGGAGAGTCAGACCCAATACAATCACGACCCTGACTCTTAATAATTTGTATATGAAAATTAAAAAAAATCTCAATTTTAAAACAGTGTCCCAAAAGCAAACAGTGCCCCGCGGCTTCACCAGTCGTCTAAAACTTTCTTATCTCTTAAAAAGTTTCAAGACTTGCTTGGCTAATGCGTGGTAATTGGTAATGTAGCTTTGGACGTGGTGGAATCGGCTTAGGAATATGTATAGCTTATAATAGCTTTCTTCTCGTAGGTGTCGAAGAGGCGACTAAGAGAACATTTATGGAGATATATAATAGTGGTAGAGCCACACATCAGCTTTTGTTGTTGCATGAATGGGCCGGCTCGACCGGGGAATTACCACGACCTAACAGAATACCAGCGTGAAGTAGAAGTCTAACAAACTTCTGCATTTCGTCGGGTAAGTGCAGGTAACCGGAAGCCCACATCCCCCCTCCCCCAATTCTGGGGGGGGGGGATGTGGGGCATTCATAGGCCGGCAACGCATCTGCTATGCCTCTGGTATTGCAGGTGTTCATGGGCGGCGGTAATCACTTAACATCCCGTGAGCCACCTGCTCGTTTGCCTCCCTTTTCTATAAAAAAAGAATGTTTTTCTTTACACATCTTTCACCTGTTCGTGAGATTGAGTGCAGCTGTTATAAGCATTTGTGTGAGCAGTAAATAATCCTATTTTTTTAAATTGTACTTTATGTTAAGATAAGGAGCACAGCCAGTAATATGTAATTTATTTTCAATTACTTGTGATTGAACTACTTAACTAAACCAACTATTATAGGGAGTACTAAGCTAATATTTTCTATATTTAGTAGTGTCACATTCTATACTATAGAATATATCAAGAACGCGTAATTTTTTTTCAAATAAATTGCAAAACTAACCAATCCTTTCTTTAGCCAATATATCAATCTCAAAGTTCCTGTAAGCGTTGTAAAATAACTCTGCTATATCTTCCCGGATCTCAATGACGGGAATCTCCATAGCCTGCTCGACAGCCTTTGAAAGCTCCACATAAGCAGTATCATAACGGAGCGCAATGTCGTCAACATGCTGATAAACAGCTTTATCAACGGTATTGGAAATTAACGAAAACATGTTTTCAGATAGTGTAGGTTCTGGTGTTGGCACAGGCTCTAAAACAAGGCATACATATTTTTGTGTCATAATTTAATTTATACAGTAAGAACAGTTTTTTATACGAATCAGCCTGTCCTAAAAATGTTGTTGATCATTAACATAACTGTTTCATAATTCAGACTAAAGTAAGTCTTTCTTTTAAATAATCAAAACAGTTAATATGCTACTGCTGCAGAATTTTCTTCACGCCCTTCCCAATACTGGGGTAGATAGAGGTCTAGACAATCGAGTTCTTTCAACCCACCGTTCACCGAAGACATTTTTTGTGAAAACGTCACAGTTGGTGAGCCTGTCGCCGTTTCTATGTTCAAGTCAACGATAATAATTGTACAAGGATTTGAAAGTAGTTACCTAGCTTACCACCCGGGTCTCGTGTTTCTTGACTCGAATTCCGATTATCCAACTACTGAGCTTTAGTGCATAATTTTCAATTTGATACACCGGAAACATTAATAGAGTCAAGATCTTTTCATTAACAATACTTTAACGATATTTGTAATTATGGCACGCTGAGCAACGAATCTTTCTGTATCTGTTAGTAAAAACATACAAAAAGATCATGCAACCCTTAGCTTCGAAGGTGTCACTGCCATTAAGCTACCGTCCTAATTCAAATTAATTAGTTAAGATTAAGGAGTACTGAAGCGTAATGGGTACCAATATCGCGAGGGATTTTTACATAAATAATTTATCTGTCTGTATTTTTTAATAAAATTACCTGGGGTTGGAAGCGTAGTATTAGATGTTATTATAGATACAAAAGACGACGACAAAGTATTCAAAGAGCTGGCATTATAAACAGGAGTTTCAAAACTTTTTGAATGAAAATGTGCTGCATTAATTGCCTTGAAATCCTCCTTTAATTCGAAATCCTCACACTGAGAAACAAGTTTATCTCTCTGAAATTATTTCAAATTAAATGTTTAATCGAAATTTTAAAAAGGTAAACAATTTTTTGGACGTAAGAACTTTATATCTGGAAATGCGACTGAGCATATTCGTATGTTAGTATGATAAGATTTAGTGTACGTTGACATAATAATCATATTTTTATAAAATAATTATTACCACACAACAAAACCTTAATCTTATATCTATGTTATCATGTCATCTCATCCTGTTAAGGAATACCTACGAGTACTTATGAGGTTTTTAATACCAAAAGACAATGTTAACTTATTGAATATGACGCTTACTACTATTGACAAGTATAAGGTCCCGATTGTGATTGATGAGATGATTCTAGTTGCTTCTGGATGTAAACGAATGCAATTTTATCAATAGTTATAATAAATAAAATATAAATATCTTCACGCAATTCCCAATACAAGGGTAGACAGAGGTCTAGTCTAGACAATTAAGTCCCTTTGACCCACCTTCCACCGAAGATATTTGCAGGACGTGACAGGTGGTAAGCCCGTCGCCGTCTTTATGTCCATGCCAACGATATAATTTGTACATAAGTTTTGGAAAAAGCCCATTAGTACAAGCCTGCCACCTGGAGATCGATCTCGGGTCTCTTGACTCGAAATTCCGACCACTCGGCTATCGTGACTTTTTATCAATAGTTGAAAATTAAATTTTCCCATATATACAAAAAAAGTTCAACAGATAAAATGATGCATACGCGCTGCTAGTTAATGTAAAACCTTTATTATTTTTCTAAAATGAAAGTAACCAAAGTTACTCCTTATAAGATGCCAGTGAAAGTTCCGTTAAAACAGGTCCATTTTAGAGCCACTAGCCGGAAGAAATAGACAGACCAAATTTGAAATATTTTTTTGATATAAGGTGTATACTTTCATATGCATTCAGGGAAAAGATGTTAATTTAGAATTACGAATAGACATTTATATTTTTATATGTATAGATTTACCTGTAAGTAAGATTCGCCGATCGATAATCCAAGCTTATCTCGTATTTCTTGATCCAGAACTTCGAAAGGCCGAGTAAAATGTTCGGCGGCTTCTTTTAAAATGTCTTTCCTTTTACCCATGTGAATCATTTTTGTTACAAACAATGTCAACATTGTCGGAATCTTTAGGAAATTTATGCAATGAATGTAAATATCTTTATACCTTAATAAAAAAAATAACTTTGAAACAAATAAAACCATTCGATAATGTAGTTATCTGGCGACAAACTAATACAGTTTTCAATAGTAAATGCGCATATAAAGCAAAAGATTTCGATTTCGAAACCCGCTACGGATATAGATATGTGGGATAAAGTTTTTTTTTTGTAGTTGTTGGCGTTTATAATAAAAATTTAAACTATTTTACCTTATTGGTTAATATCATAATATTTATGAAATTGCATGCAATTTTCTGCAGTTGTATTTTAATATGTGATCCTCTTTGCCTGTAGATAACTATTAATTGCTTTTAGTTGTTGGTCTAAACCCAGCTTCAATGCAAGTTAATTAAATTTGTTTACTTTAAATACGGCACGGATGACTAACACAAAAAGCACTAACAGTACCTCGAGATGCATGTTCAAGTACGTTTCTTGTTCTATCTGAATTGTTTTCCCTAATCGTGTAACGCATTCCTCTTGATACGAAGTCAACGCTTCTCGATCGCGTTCGAGAATTCCCTCGGCTTCTAAATTTTCTGAAGGAATACCCTTCATAACCTTCTTAAAAGACATGATACACAAAAACGCTTTATAATATAATTTATAAGTTCGATTATTTATGTTGTTATTGAATTATAAAATGTTACAAAATTAAAAACGTAGTGTTTTTGAAATAAATAATGTGTGACATATTTCACATTATAATGATAGAGCATAAAACTGTAGTCATAGATTAAGTATACTACTTCTACAACTATGAGATATATATATATATATATATATATATATATATATATATATATATATATATATATATATAAATATATATATATATATATATATATATATATATATATATATATATATATATATATATATATATATATATATATATATATATATATATATATATATATATATATATATATATATATATATATATATATATATATATATATATATACTTTATACTTTACTATTAGATAGATATTCTTTATGCATAAGAACATGATTAAAATATAATAGTTATAAAGTTTTATTTTATAGTAATAAAGTTATAAATTTAAATTCTCAATCATGTTGTTTCCTTTTTATAATAATTTTTCTGGTCAAATAATTAACTGAAAGCAATTGATAGTCGCTCTAGAGGCAAAGAAGGTCATATATTAAACACCTTCATAAAATATATCTTTATTTCGAACAACATGAATCATAATAACATACTGAGCACGTGTTTACAAAATATATAAATACAATATTTAACTTAGTTTCATTGAATTCATGCGACAATGAAAACGTGCTTGAAAACATAGTCAAGATACCGTTAGTGATCTCCCGAATTCTACGCAATAGCGATGTATACCACGATCGCATGATCGCGAAAAAACAATCTAATCCTGCATCGGCGAACTTCCCAGATGCGTTACAAGCCTTATCAACGTCCTGAACATGTAATTGTATTGAACGCATAGGACATTGTATTGGTGAACCCTCGGTTGTGATTTAACCACAGGCTGCGCTTATAAATTATGTACAAAAGTCTCTGAATGAGTTAACTTCAGCGGTGACAGGCTCTCAAACATAAGGCTCTGGACTCTCTCTCTCAAAATCTCTACTTATCCTTTAGGTCCAAAATCACCAAATTTCTAGGATATTTGAAGTTATCTGCCCTCTTTCTCAGCGTAGTTTTCACCTCTGTTAAAGTTTTTAAAACCACAGCACTCAGCAGCACCATGTCATCCGCGTAGCTAATATTATTAACACATACTTCATCAATGTGGCAACTGACACGAGTGCTGATAAGCTTCTCTATCAATATTAACCTCAGATAGGGCTACTATCACGCAATAGGTGGTCTTAAAGAATTTGTAGGGAGTCAAGCAAACGCGCTGGTAAAGATAAGCAAGTACCGGCGCATTCTCCCGAGTTTCGGCCCATGTAAGCGAAAGGTTGGAGGGGCCATTCATCAACAATATTAACCTGATTTTTGAAACAATTTTTTAAAATATTATTTAACGCCTTTGGCCACTTGATATTTTGGCCACATGAGTGCCAGGGAAACGAAGTTGTTTAATGCTAAACCCGTCGCGACCAGGAGACTTACCTCTTGACAGTGTTCATTATATTTTTACATCTTTAGCAGTAAGTCTAGTAGAAATCTCCTGGCCCTCCGATCTAAAATTGCAAGTGAATGTTATGGTCCCAAGGGTGAATTAAAAGATAATTGTCGTTTAAGCCTTGGATTTTTCTACATTTATATACAGTGTTATATATGAATAAATAAATTATGTGAAGTATCTTCGGTGAAAGATGGGTCGAAGGGTCTTAATTGGATAGACTAGACCTATGTCTACCCCTGTATAAGGATTTGCGTGAAGATATATATTTACGGTGTTCCGAACACTTACACCCACCGAACACTTTTTTGCTCTGTGCGATTTTTTGTACCTTTACATATTTAATCGTAAATTGACCGGACTTCACCACGGTGTAAATACTTACGCATATCTTACACATTATCCTCATCTTTAAGATCTAATGCTACGTACAGGTCCAAACACAAAAAGTGCTAAACAAAAAAACCACTGTTTTAAGTAGAAAAAATAATTTCCTCTAAGAAAATGTGTACTTCTATAATTAAATGGCAACTGCGTATTTAGTCTCGACAAAATCAATACTCTTACTGTTTTTATGTCCTTTTCTCCCTATTTGATAGTCACTAACAATTGAAAAGTGTGGGTTACTTGTTTTATTTTGTTTTATTTGACTTAAAAATGTACATTATCTTACCAGACTGTAAAAGTTCACTGTAGAACATAGGGTAATGTAAGGGTCGCCGGGTTTGTCGTAATCGCTATACTTAACGCCTTGCACTTTAGTTGGTTACTATTCTGTTGACATTTGGGCAGCAATTTTTATTCTTATCGGCACTCAACTGTATCCCCAAGGCTATTCCCATCGTCTCTTACGACACCCACGGTAAGAAAGGTGTTCGCATACTCACACTGCAAATGTTTCTGAGTCAAAAATCTACAATAAACACATAAAAAATCTATCGAAAACCATAAATACAACGAACGAATATAACAAACAGAAACGATATTACCAACCACTGTCATTATAGAGCGCGTACAACTAAAGCGATTTTTGTTTTTTATGTTTTAATTTTGTTCAATATTTATAAAATATTCCGATGTATATTAAAAAAGAGTTATTTCTGCTTAAGATAGCACAAAACTCTAGTTCAGTTATAAGCTACGATGGCTGCGGAATTGGTGTGACGTGTCCTGTTAGCGGATGACACCATGTATCGTACACATGGGAAATCAACAACATGTTGTCCGATCCCTATACAACCGACAAAACACATATATACGTTCACTATGTTAGAACGCTAATTTATATAGTTTTAATCTTATTTTAAGTGTTCAAAGCACAGTATACATTCTTCTTTTTATTGAAAATGTGGTTTTACGACTGAAGATTTTTCCTTATAATTTCGGTCAAAATTATGTTGTTGGTGGTACAAAAACACAAAAAAGCTTTATTCATTTTTAACAAATATGTTAGTACAATTTGTTTCTAACAAAACTACTTATAGAACAGGGCGCGTTAATGACACTCGAAATCATTTACTATAAATTATTAATAATTTGAGTGATACATGTATTTAAGGATGGACACACTTTAATAATTACATCAATCCAATTACATGTAATTAATTTCTTAAAAATAATTAAATGATATAATTTATGTATTTAACAATTTGATGCTGTGTCATTTTCGCATCTTCTTCTTTACAGTCTGTCATATAATATGTCTTAATTATGTATGTTATATGTATAAGTCCACTGCTGACCACAGGGCAGACCTACCTCAAAGAACGGCAGCAGGAACGGTCTCGAGGCACCTGCAACCATCGCATCCCCGCAATATTGTGCAGATTGTCAGTCCATCTTGCTGGGAGTCATCGTACACTAAGTTTACTTGAACGAGGCATGTTCGCATAATCGGTTGTTTTTATTACACATTATTTTAGGAAAAGTAAAAAAAAATATTGTATTACAACATTTTAATACTGATCTAAAATATCAAAAATATATTTGTAGACTAACGAATGAGCATCCTTGCTCCAAATAAAATCAAAGTGACTAAACTCTTTAGAACTTCCATTCTTCTGTACTATGTGGTGGACTACGGGATTATGTAGGTGAGAAAGTAAATTTAGAATATCTGGTGGAGTAGATAACCAGTCATCATGTGAACTAAATAGAACTACTGGAAGTTTAAGGTCTCTTAAATGATATTTTGGTGGAGACGCAATTCCATATTTCTTGATATTCTTTTCTGAACCGCCATCAAACATTTCAAATCGACCACTGTTTATTAATTGTCCATAGTGCATTATTGTTTTTGTAGATCCTCTAGGTGTCACAAGAAAAACTATATTTTTCATATGATCAGTATTCGTAATTGCTTTACCACCGTCTGAGAGAAGAAGTATGGGATTTTCACATAGTCTTCCATCGCCTTTACAAAATTTTCGTATTAAAACTTTCATAAAATCTTCAGATGGATTAAATTGATCACCTCCAAGAATTTTGACAGTTGCATTATAATCCAAATTCTGAAATTCGGATAAAAGGCGAATTGGTCCTTTCGCTTGTTGCATAAATACTAACGGTGCCAATAGGATAACTAAACTTAAAATGCTGTTATATTGGGGAGATGTTGACAAAAGAACCATTAAAGCAGTGGCACCCATCGAGTGTGCGATGAAAACTATCTGCGATTTACCCAAAGTTTGTTCCCTTACATAATCTATAGTTGAAGACAAATCATACAGTCCAATTTCATGCCAAGAGTAGTCCCAATATTCTGGCGAATGAACGCTTTTAGTGACGTGCGCTTTCGAATATTTATTACCCCTGGCATTAGCTAACCAAACATCATAACCAGCATTAGTTAGCAAATAGGCAAGTGAAATATTTGGACCCGATAACATCCAATCCATGGAGCTGCCTAATAAGCCATGATGTAAAATAGCTGTTCTGTTTTTAGACTGTTCATTGCTCTGACTATCACGTCTTGGTATTCTATGCAGAGTTAATATATAACCATCGGGTGTAATAACTGTGTGAGTTTCTAGCATGTGACCATTTACGCTTACCACGTTCAATGCCAAAGATTTACCAAAAGTTTCATAAGCGTTCAGTCCAGATCGTCGAACTTGATTTTTTGGTACCGGTGTAGTAGAAGATTCTTCATTGTTATTATTCTTAGAAGATTTTTTGAATGATGGTATTTTATTCAGGACAGTTCCAGCTGATTTGTTGAGAAATTGTGAGAAAAGATTTTTAAGTTCTTGTCTTTTTTCTTCAAGTTTGCATGTGGAAGAAGTAAAAAATGACTTAATGTCATCTCTAAACTTTCTAACCGAGGCTAATGCACCACCACAAAAATTAAAGAAAGAACTTTTAATGTCACTTATCTTAAAAGGAAGGGGATTGGCAACAATTTGTGACATTAAAATCAAAACGTTAAATATACGCAGGTACGTGATCACTGACGACATTGCTACGTTTGATTTTAAATTCTTGTTTAAGTTTCTATTTCAACTTGTCGACTGGTTGTATTTATTAATAGAGAATTCAGAGACAATGGAGATGTTTCAAAATAATTTAAGTTTAGAAAACTAAAATGTTATGCACGACCGTCACCTTTAACGTTAATGTTTAAATAAATAAACCAAATGTTACACTCTTTAGATGTTTAGAAACTCAACTAGCCTAGGTGGATATTTTGATACTACAACTATTTCAACTACAAATTAAAATTTAAACCGTGCAATGTCATTTCCCATTTATTTAGCTACTAGCTTTTACCCGTAATTACGCTTAATATTTTTAAATATCTGTCACAATTAATATTATTAGAAAGAATATGAAATGTTTATAACACTATTTCTCAAACAAATATTAACTTTGTTATTTTTCAAAAGTAATGTATGATTTTTATAGTAATTTTTTGTCGGGAAAAGCAAATATTTTTAATATTTTTATTATTTAAGTCTCTGTAATAATAATAATCAGAAGTTTAAATAGGCTTAGTTATTTCAAAGTTTGCAGTTTGATTATTACGCTATTGAGGACTTTAGAAACATAGTCGAACTATTACTAATTAGTTGAGAAACTTCAGTGTTTTGCTACTTTAAAGTTATATTATGTAGATAATGATTGTGGCCAAATCGCTTTCAGTATATTAACAACTCGACAGCCTAGTGTTTGGGTATATGGAAATGTGAATAAGGAAATCCGTGTCCAATACTACGGCGGATGTCTCGTACCAATGAGTTTTTTCGAAACTTATTTATGATTTATGATTTTTGTCGCGAGCTTCGTCATAAAATTTGACAGTCCCACCACGTGTCACGTAGTACCAAATAAGCTTTAGTGAAATTATAAGATTTAATTAGATTTTCGACAGCTGAAAATAAAAAAAGAATAGATTTGTTTACTGAATATAAATTGGCACAAATTAAGAGCAGAAAAGAATTCAACGTACTTTGCCTTGAAACATGACCTATCTCAAATTACATCTGGTACATTTAGATTGCATATGCGGTGATGGTAGTTTTTGCACGAAATAATATAAAAACATGTGAACTAATATAATATATAATAACATAATATTCAGAACAGTTACACACGTAACCAAGCCTCAAAGTAGGCGTGTGTAAAAAAAATTCCTAAAAAAATATAAATATGCACGCATAGTCTCTAACGTGGTAGCCTAAGAGAACAGAAGCCAAATGTCACAATCCTTAAATCGTCATTTTCTTTATGCACGCACGTCTAGGTATCAGATTACTCTTAAGACCCCCTTCTTCGAGCAATTTACACTCATTGTCTTCGAAAGTAAGCCTCGGCCTACCTCTACCCCTTTTAATAGGAACTTTCTCTCTGTATATATTCTTCATCATGCGGTCTTTACTTATTTGCTCAATGTGCTTAAAGATGACCCAGGTTTCGTTGCCGTATATCAAAGTTATAAATATCCTCACGCAATTCCCAATGCAGGGGTAGACAGAGGTCTTATCTAGACAATTAAGTCCCTTCGACCAACCTTCCACCAAAGACATTTTCTGGACAACGTGACAGATGGTCAGCCCCTCGCCGTCTTTATATCCCGGGCAACGATATGAATCTTACTAAGTTTTTTTTTTAAATAACCCATTGTTACAAGCCTGCCATCTGGGGACCGAACTCAAAATTCCGACCATCGCCTATCGTGACACAAAGTTGGTACTAGAACTACGTTATGTATCGCAAGACGTTGTTCACTTTTCAGCCTGTCTTTTGACTAACGCAGTTAAAACACCGTTAACTTTGTTATCGGCAGCCACATGCCTGTCAACAACTAAATCATAATACCTAAAGGTACACGTTGTATAGATTTTTAGGTCCAGTGCAAATATTTATATACAAAATAAAAATAATGATTTCTTGTATTTACGCGAACACTACATATCAATAATAAAACGATTTTCGGATTTTATCGCTTAAGCCACACTGTATATAGAAAGAGACCCATACCTATCGTTACTTAAACGGTGAATCTTACCATCGCCCTTCGCAGCTATCTACCGTGGGTAAATCTTTGTTTCAGAGAGCACGAGGGATCTGTGTCAGTAAACAATTCGCCGCCGAGCTTCAGCACGTCAAGCAAGTTCTGCACGACAAGTTTCGGTATCCGCGCCTACGTCAGATAAATCAGAAGATTCGCTAACAAAATTTGCTATATCTTAAAACGAGCTTCTACCAGAACATTTTACAAGCTTCTGAGAAAGATTGGTCAGTTTTTACAATTATTTAAATGTAATTTCCCTTTGGAAGATGCAGGAGTGTACAAACTTGACTGTGAATGTGGTCTCTCTTACATAAGTCAAACTAAAAAATCAATGAAAATTCGCGTCAAAGAACATATAAATGGCGTAAAAATAGACGCTCTAGGAAGTCAAAAAAGAATTCAATAAAGAAAATTACTGGGTATTACTACCTACTTGGAATCCTGTCATACATACATACAAAAATATAATCACGCCTCTTTCCCGTAGGGGTAGGCAGAAACCACTTCTTTCCACTTGCTACGATCCTTATATACTTGTTCGTATCGTCCACTTTCATTATTCCCTTCATAAATTCTCTTCGATTTAGGGTACTGTTGACCTGGCCTTTTTTCAGAACGTCCCTGATTTGGTCTCGAAACGTCCGCCTAGATCTTCCCCTTCCTACACTTCCATTCACACACGCCTTAGATAACTTTTCGTCAATCGTTCTCATCCATTCTCTCGACATGGCCAAACCATCTCAGCATACCTTTCTCAATTTTAGCCACTACATCTACTTTCAGACCACAACGTTTCCTTATCTAACTATTCCTTATCCTGTCACTAAGTTTAACTCCTATCATACTTCCTAATGATCTCATCTCAACTGCATTTACTCTGCTTTTTTGTTTCTTCTGCCATACCCAAATTTCACTTCCGTACATGAGTGTCGGAACCAACACTAATGCAAGACCTCAAGATACATTAAGCACCTGATTTACGCAGAAGTAAATCAGGTCCAAAATTAATAAAAATAAGTTGACGCCGGTAATTACAGTTGAAGACCTCAGTCCCCGCGAGACCACGGATGCTGTAAAGCATCCGAAACGTCGGGAAGTAAAAAGTTTGTAAAAAACTTAATGTAAAAAACTACACGTGATAGAATACGAAAATAGTTTTATTTTAGATACATAATATAAATTTTAATTTTTGTCATAAATTTTATGAGGATTATCAAATATTAAAGTATTTAATAGTCTTACGATCATTGTTTTCTCTTGTATTGTAAAGGCTTTCTTAATCTAGTTTTTATAACTCATTTCAGAAATTTTATAATTTACGTAAAACAGGTTAAAATTATAATTATCTGAGTTACATTTTACTTCAGATACAACTTGTATCTGAAGTATTATGTACTCCTTTTAGTATTTCAGGGAACAGTTGATAGGTCGTTAAGAGAAAAGAAGGTAAAATAGATTATTCATTCAATTTTTCTCCTCAGTTTATTGTTATACCACTTAAAAAAACACAAAAATCCCGCTGTAAAAATAATTAAAATCAGTTGATTAAAAACAAGCACAACAAGTGACGGCTTTTGCTGCTATACCAATAGGCCGGCACCGTAGCCACTTGTTAGAATAAGGATGAGAAATAAAGGCGCCTTATGCTAGTGCTATTTTGTGAGTAAAGGTTTATACATCACTATTAGCACAATTTATAATCCCTTGTCTTTGTTACTTGTCATAATACCTTCGGTGAAGATGGAGCACTCAAAAATACTCTACAGTGACGTCGAGCTTAAAGAGGTATCTACATTTCTGATTTTGAAACAGGATTAAAATTTTCTTGAAAAATACATATATCTTTAACCTTTTTTTTTCTGATAGTAAAAGAATACGATAAGATAGTTAATATTTACAATACTTATTAACTAAAAACTATTATAATCGTAGAGCCCTATTCCTCGTGGCATGGCACCAAGAATGCTTGCTGCATTTCCACGTTGAATGACTAGACTTAACCGTTGAGCGAGAAAAGAACCAGCCATCTTGTCACCAGCGGCAACGATAAGTCGCAGATACAATTCCTTCAGAAACTGCATCGCGCGGGTACCCCACGGACCGATTGTCTCTACGACAAATGGAATAATCTTTAATCCCACTAATATTTTTTGAAATAAGTTAAATATCTGTGGATTAAATATCGTAAGGTTACATTATTAAATTTGACCATCGTTGCAGCAAGCTCTCGTATTCTAGTCTTAGCTTAACTCGTTTAGAAACTTTACGTTACGGAAATGAAAATGCTATGACGAATATGTGAGGTTACGACATGTGATCCCACATGTACACGATTACATCCGAGGCTGTTTCGGAGTACGTGACGAAACTATCAAGCACAAGAAAAGTGAGTTAAGGTAATGCTAGCGGAAGCACTTATTAAGAAAGTTATTGAATGTGTTGAATAATAATAAATTATATTGGTAAAAATGTTTAATAATTTTAAAAAGTTATGTTAAGTTTAACGTAATCTTAAGATATCACATTTTTATTTGGTCAACAGCTCGAAAGTGTACCTAATATTTGGATTACGAGTGGTAATTTCTGTAATATTATGTTACATCTTGATTAGTGTAAAGTGGGAAATTTTATTATTTAATTCGTTCTAAGTTTTATGGCTCGCAAGTCGCCTCTTGCGACACCTCCATGAATAAAGATGAAATTCATCATCATCATCATAACGGCCTTATGAAAGACCGAAACAGGTGGATATCTGAAGTTGCAAAGTCAGGACTATACGGCGGAAGCATTAACACCTCCCAGCCAAGCTCTTTTAATTTTTGCTGAGTGGCTAAAGTTGTGTGAGGTCCAGCGTTATCATGATGAAAAACCACGACTCTTCTGTTGATTAATCCCGGTCGCTTTCTCTGAACTTGCTTGAATCTCATCAGTTGTTCGCAGTAAAGTTCAGAATTGATGGTCCTGCCTGGTGGTAATAGCTCATAATGAACACACACAGCATCACCTTGTTGCGAATCCCGGGTTTCGCCATAGTTTGTGAAGCCTGACCGGCTCGTGAGGTACCCAAATATCGAGCTTTTTTGTGCACCCAGTTTTATTCAAATGCGCCAAAACTGTTTTGTTGTCAATTCTAAGTTCTATATTCTTTCTTCTTTAATTTCTCTATTTGTAGCAATATATCCTTTCACCACCACCTCCTTTACCTACACGGTCATTGCGAATAAGATGAAATCCTGGTAACAAGTAAGAAGTGGAAGGAAAACATGGCATGGTATATTATTAGACTCAAAAGTCGCAAGCATATCGGGATAGGGAGCCGGAATACTTTGTACGTTTAAGTAAATGAGATTAAAATTTTTCAGAGAATCTGAGAAATTTTTATTGAGAGCTTCGTTTAAAGGAATGGAAGATGTTGTACTGTGAAAGCTATCATCACTAGGAGAGTTATCATTTGATATAGGAAGATTTGATACAGGAAGTCACTGGAATCTTCACTATTATGTAACGACATAAAGATCTTTTATAACAGTGTTTGTTTGTAATTCTATATTTAGTAAATATTATTTTTTTTATTACTAAAAGTATTAAAAAAATAATATTTACTTAATTTTCATAGCTTTGATGCCCATTTATTGTATGTTATAATACTTTAATCTTTTGTCCAGAATAATACTTAATATTTTATTCTGTTATCTTTGCATTGAATCTTTCTTAAAGATCTCATACAATTTTGGACATAATAATTGGTTATTACAACTTGTACCAATTAATGTTGCATCTTTAAATTTTTTTAAGTTTACTAAGAGTCAATATTGAGAAATATCAAACTTAAAAATATGTCAATTTGCAAAAATTTTGTGGTTATTGTATAATACAACCCCTGGATATATGTATTGAGTATATGTCTTGACAAAAAAACATAATACTAATGTCACACTTTACCAGTTTGTAATACAAATAATAGATGTTTTATTATTTGTTTAATGTAACTGCAATAAAGAAAAAAAAAAGTAAAAAAGTTATTAAGAAAAACAATGCGGCCTGGATAATGTTCTTAGATTGGAATGAATGCAAATTGTTTTGAAAATTATTCTTTTTAAATGCTATTCCGTCTCCCCTTAACAAAGTCTTCTTTGTTTAAAACATAAGCAAGGGGGAAAATAACGTTTGCTTACTTTCACGAGTTTATAAATTATAAAACGGATATTCTAGTCCCATTAGTTTACAACTAAAGTATATAATATAGTACAGTAAGTAAATAAGTACTATAAGAAAATTGTGCACCGACATGTAAAATATAATCATTATTAGGCACATATTTTACACTACAGGATTAATTTTACTGTCTTCGATCATCTGCTATCGGAAAGATTCACCCAAAAACACACATTCTACAATAAGGTCCTAAGTCCTATTTATTACATGCAACACAAAACGTTTTAAGGCATGCAGTAAAGAATATAAAAAAGAATAAATAAAAGGTTATACTTATCGATTGTTCACATTAACTAGACAGTTTACATCCAGTACATATGATATGGTTAATGTTACAATATATGTTTCTTTTTGCCGGAATTCCCAGAACATAATAACATCTTTCGCCGCTACCATATAGCGATTCCTGTAATTATTTCTACGTGATATGTTCTGTGATACATGAGTATGTATGTGATTTTAAATATTAAACGGAGATAACGAAACGGTTTACTATCTTATTTATCAATAAAGTCTTTCTAATGAGTATAGGTTGATAATATGGAAGCAAAATCTTAGCAGAAAATTAACGAAAATCCAGAGAAATGAGTGCAACTAACTAAAAGTTTTCTCATCAGACGAGAAAAGCAATAAAAAGAAAGGTAGCCTACACCGATATAATGAGATAATTATGTTAGGAACTCACGGAATGTATAATACATATGTATGTAATGTAAATAAAAATTAAACACGATATTTAAGTTTCAATCATTTAATTTATGGGTTTAACAATATAAAATGATTTAGTACTTGCATATAAATTTATGAAAACCATAGTTACTGTATAAACAAATCCGAAAGATATTTCTGTTTTTTTTTTCAGTTTTCAGTAACAGAAAATCAGTAAAAACCTACTTTATATACAAACACCAAAAAAATAATGGTAAAAAATAAAAACCAGACGTAAATTACCAAAATGAACGGCCAAAATATTCCACATATTGCATTTAAACCTCATTTAATTTAATCACGCTTAAGCTCAATCCATTTTGAATATAATCTATTACTTTTCTAAATACCAAAATATCAGCTCCGGGTCCCCATACAAATTCCGTATGACTCAAATTCTCATTTCGTATAACATAGTGATCAATGGGATTAGATAAACCAAAATATAATCTTTTAACATCAGGAACTGTGGCTAACCAATCGTCGCTTGAACTTATTAAAGCTATGGGTAAACTTATTCTATTTAAAGGAAATTCTGCAATTATATCACCAAATTTGTGAAATTTTCCATTTTGAGCTATTTGTGCATAATGCAAAATTGTATTCGTTGAAGTTCCTGCTGGTACATGATTCAGTACTCTAGCTTTTAAGCCATCATCCCAAAATCTTTCCTGAAGTATTCCACCAGCTAAGAACAAAAGCGGATTTTTGCAATATATATGACGACCAGTACAATGCCTAACAGCTAGCCAATCTGGTATCACTTTAGAGGGTACAAATTCTGCTGTACCCATAACTTGCAGTAATAGAGGAGGAGGTCTTGAAGCAATAGGGCTAAACATTCTTAGTGGTCCCTGGCTATTTACCATAAACGCTAATGGCGCCAACAATATCCCAATTCTAAGATATGAATTAAAAATTGGCGCAGTTGAAAGTAAAACAAGAAGAGCTGTAGCTCCCATTGAATGTCCCACATAACTTATTGGTTCACTTGTATTCTTAACCAGTCTTATATAATGAACTATTGCCGGCAAATCATACTGTCCCATTTCTTGCCATGAAAATTTCCAAAAATCTGTTGAATTTATGTTTTTTGATACATGGCCACGAGAATAAATATTACCTCTTGCATTTGCCATCCAAACATCATAACCAAGGTTAGATAAAAGGTAGGGTAATGATTTTTTAGGCCCAAGCAAAACCCAATCCGCGGAACTACCCAGTAAACCGTGATAAAGTAGAACTGTTTTATTAGTGAGTATTGTAGAACTCTGAACGTGAGGTCCAATTACACGATGTAAGGTTAAAAGATATCCGTCTTCAGTCACGACAATATGTGATTCAATCCTTCTTCCATGTAGCGTAACCAGTTGAGGCGTTGACATATAAGACGTTGGTTCAGATTTAAGATTTAAATTATGTTGCGACTGAATCATTTCGGCTCTCAATATCGGTTCCTTTGAAGTGACTTGAATGGGCTTTGTTGAATGTTTTTTCGCTGTTTTGTGGTGTTGTTTCGGAGAGGCTATTGCTTTCTTTGCCACCACACTATTATGAAAAAATTGGGAAACTTGTTGTCCAATATTCTTAAGAGCATTCATAACAGAATTAGCAAAATCACTAATTTTCAATGTCAGGTATTGAAAAAAATCAGTTGAACAAACACTTTTGTTTTGACACATTATAATTAAAGTTATAGAAAAAAATATTACACGCTTCATGATTTTTCCTTTATGGCGTTCATCAGCACTGTCACATGTGAACTAAAAGCTTGTTTTACTTTATTAATAATGTAACTTCGATAATAGATACATTGTATATGTTACGTTACAGAACAATGGTAAAAGATCAATTGTCATATTCACTTTTATGACGCCGCAGTTACATTGTTAATGAAATCAAATGTTTCATAACAACTTTCAACGTTAGTCAGTCTTAACATTCGAAATTGTGTGCGCTTCTGGATAGGAATTTCTCTTTTCGATTTTATATCGCGAATTTAATATTACGAACTCAGGATAGCCGAGTAGTTAAGTGATCGGAATTCGAGTCAAGAGATCCAAGCACGGTCCCTAATGCTCGTACCAATGGTTTTTTTTCAAAAACTTATGTACGATTTATATCTTTGGCTTGGACATAAAGACGGCGACGAACGCACCACCTGTCAAGTTGTCCTAAAAATATTTTCTTTTAAAGGTGGGTCGAAAGGACGAAATTGTCTAGACTTCTGTCTGCCTCTGTATTGGGAATGGCGTTTATCTTTTATTATAAGCAAAAAACATGTTCAGTGTAAAAGTGGTACACCCAAATCATTTTAAAATCTATAGGTATTATTAAAGTTTGATTTTTTATAGTAAAAGGCTGTTTTTATTGATGTCCTTTTATTATTTATTTTGTTATTGTCAAACATTGTTGTACAAACTAGGAGTTGATTACTTAACTTAAATCGGAAATTATTTTTGCCTAAATTTACGGTAAATTTAATATACTGGTATTTTCTAGAAAACTTTCTCACATCCCTCCCGCACCGGGTGAAGTTTCTTTCTTAACGACGTAAACAATTTAAATCTAATGCAATATGCAAACCGTGCCGACGACTTTAGAGCTCCACCGCGCACCCCATCTCACACTCTGTACCTGAGTCCTTAAAATAAATAATTCACAATGATTCCATTCCAGTTTTTTGTGCCTTACTCACTGTTTCCCTTGTTCATCTTATTTTCAGCTTTTTATTTAATCTTTTTTTGGTGTTCGATAACAAAATAAGTCTATTATAGACAAAAAGCAATTATATTTTGCTTCCCCTAAGGATCACAATGATATGTGTTATGATTTTAATTGTAGTACAGTTGTTTGGTGGCAGTATGAATGGATAATGAACAATTATCTAAAAACTAAGAATTCTACTCAGAGAAAAAGTGGATAAAGTTATTGGCATTTTTTAAATATTAATAATGATACGAGTACTCAATTGTCGTCTTGTTCATATCGTTTGCACGTAAATTGTTTCTTCGACAAATCAAACACTAATCTAGTATTTGTCCTCATTCTAGATTGGACCAGATTGAGACCAATGGGATTTTTCAAGACTTATGTGCTATTTATATCGTTGATTTGGACAAAAAGACGGCGACGGGCACAAGGTCAAAAAATGTCTTTGGTGGAAGGTGGATCGAAAAGACTTAATTGTCGAGACCTCTATCTACCCCTGTGTAGGGAATGGCGTAAAGATATTTTTTTTAATAAAATGGTCTTACATTAGAAGTGCAAAATTTTAATAGTTAAATTAAGAAATATCAAACTTTTACTCCAATCCAGTTCCGCTACGCAAAGATTGGGATTGTTAAAGTATGTTTGTATATAAAATAAATAATTTACCAACATTTAGCTCATGGAAAATGTACCACCACCACAACACCTTTCCTATCTCATTTTGTTGTGCATCCCGTTAATTCTCTCATTCATAAATGATTTCGGCCCAATTTCGCAGGTAAACGTGTATATGTTGTTTAATAAATGCTTATACCAGAAGTTACTTGTTTCAAAATTATATTATGTAGTTTAATTTTCTTTTCGATTTCCGCTATTTCGTAAACCATCACAGGTTTCAAGAAACTCATTTCTATGTGCCCCTAGTAGTTTGATATGAAAATATCCTGATTGTGTATTCAGACGTACCTATAGTATAAAAATGTGGTCATGGTTATCGTGTTTATAATTTTAAACAGCCACTTATTAATACACGAAGATTATTATATTTAGTAAATACAAATAGTAAAATTAACTAAGGACAGAAACCTTAAAAACATAATGATACTTCTAACTCGTATAAATTTTTACACTTTCAAGGGGTGAATATTAAAACTAAACAGGGGAACTTTAAGCTGCGGGCCAATATTCGTATAATTGGATCCACGCAGTAATTCAAATTAGGCTCTGAAAATAAGCAATTTTAAAAATTAATTTGATTATTATTATTATCAACTTTACTACTTTAAATTTGACTACTTTTGTTTCTTTTTAAAGATGACAACATTTCTATAACATACAGATATATTTTATAACGTCTGTGACAGGTTGTAAACAACTTTTCTAAGAACACTATATAAAATAACTCTCTCCTGCCCCTTATTTCTGTGAATGTCTTAAGATGCGACTAAGATTTAACATTGTAACGGTTAACCGTGAATAAAACGACGATCGACAAATCTCAGCAAAATCATCTCCGCAAATAAACAGCGAAGTCTAATGCACATTATGTCTAGTAATGCGGTACAGGATTGACGATTATCGCAAATCCTCAACGCGGAAGAAGGCTGTGCCTAAAGTGGACATATGTGGCATTAAATATAAACATAAAACTAAATCAGTAATGCAATGAATACCAATGCCTACTAATTGTTAAAAATGTCTATCCAAAATGAGTTTTTCAGATTGATTAAAAAATCCAATTTGCTTCTGATGCTGCGTTTGAACATTACTCCAGAGCATGTTATGTAGAGATCTACACGTTAGCAAAACATGTTTTAAAGGATTTCTCTGATAAAATTAAGTAACTTTATATGACATACAAACTTCTCTGTCTCATTTTAAATGAGTGAAAACTAATGCGGACTAAGTTTACTATTGCACTTGAAACTTTTGGCAGCTGGGATAAATTTCTGTATTCATATTACTTCGCTCGGATCCTCACTTGATATTGTTTTCTCTATTTTGGAAAGAAAATTATTATGAGTTTGGATAACTTTAAATTGACGTGAAATTAATTTTAAAATAAAAAATAAATAAGTAAATATCTTCACGGAATTCCCTATATAGGGGTAGGGAGAGGTCTAGTCTAGACAATTCGACCCACCTTCCACCGAAGATATTTTCGGGACAACGTGACAGATGTGAGCCCGTCGCCGTCTTTATGTCCAAGCCAACGATATAATTCGTACATAAGTTTTTTGAAAAACCCATTGGTACGAGCCTACCACCTGGAGATTGAACTCGGGTCTCTTGACTCGAAACTCCGACCACTCAGCCAATCCGATATCGTGACTTTTTTAATTAAATTTATTTTTAATTTAATGAAGTTAATTTTATATTTATAAATAAGTATCTGGATGACCAATCTTCGTTTCGAGTGAATACATGATGTTAAGATATCAGTGTTTAATTGTTTTTTTATATATAAGTGAATGTTTTTGAATATAAAAGAATTTTAAAAGAAGATTTTAATGTACAAGTTGATTGAAGTGAAAATTATATGACTCTAAAATATTTAATTGTATATTTTGAACAAACGTTGTATATTATACCGTTAAATCGGTTGATATTTTATAAGCAACACAGCTCGGCTCGTCTTACCACCCCGCATATTTGTATTATTGTACCAATCCGCAAAGGTATTGCAAGGGACGCTCGTACCGACTTTTTAATAAAACTACTTTATTATTGTAGGGGTTGCCACAGACGTCTATTCTAGGTAGTGTTGACAATACTCTTTATGCCTATAATTCCTTTTCAGAAACACTATGTTCATGAAGCTGTCTTATATTTGTGTTTTAATGTTCAATGCCTTGTTCCTGGTGTGTTTTTGTGTTGGCCTGAGTGCAAGTATAAGTTTGCTCACAAATGTGTGTCTGTGTATATTTACTATGTGTACAGAGGCGCTTAAAAAAGCTTCTACTATAAACATTTATTGTTGTTTGGTGGCATTATGAATGGATAATGAACAATTATCTAAAACTAAGAATTCTACTCAGAGAAAAAGTGGATAAAGTTATTGGCATTTTTTAAATATTAATAGTGATACGAGTACTCAATTGTCGTCTTGTTCATATCGTTTGCACGTAAATTGTTTCTTCGACAAATCAAACACTAATCTAGTATTTGTCCTCATTCTAGATTGGACCAGATTGAGACCAATGGGATTTTTCAAGACTTATGTACCATTTATATCGTTGATTTGGACAAAAAGACTAACTAGTTAAAAACTAACCTTTTATGAAAGTATTGTTATTTAAAAAATCGAAAGTTTTGGGGATCATTGTAGAAGCGTGCACGTCGCGACCCCTGCCAGCCCTTTTAAGGGCTGCAATTCTACTCAGCTGCATGGTGGTGGGCGTCCCCCCAAGGCGACGCACACCAGTTCGTCCCCGTTGGTGTGGAATGCAGCGCGCAAAGCGGCGATGGGGACCGCCACTCGTCACGCACAGCCCGACACGGCGGAAGGTGGAGGACGGAGTGCAAAGTTGGTACGTGAAATGTTAGAGGAGGCATGAGAGATAAGACGAATGAGTTAATCGAAATAATGAAAGAAAGATAACTAGATGTCGTGTGTTTGAGACCAAACGGAACCAAACGGCGTTAGCTCTATAGTCCGGAGTCCCGGAGAGCGAGAGCGCCTGCCAGGGAGTGGGGGTGCTGCTGTCGTCTCGGTGGGTCGATGTTATGACTGAATATAAGGCTGTGAACTCAAGACTTCTCTGGGTTCGCTTTAAATTGGGACTGACGAAGTTATTTGTTTTGGCTGTTTATGCGCCGGTAGCTTCGTCGTCCAACGTCGTGAAACGTCGGGAAACGGAAGAATTGTTGTATGTGGTGATTTGAACGGATGGGTTGGTACCGCTCGGCCAGGGTACGAGTCGGTGCTTGGAATATTTGGTGATAAAAGGGTTAACGATGCTGGCAAGCTTATACTGGCCGTATGCAAGGAAAAAGGTCTTGTGACAAACACTATGTTTAGTCACAAGAAAATCCATATGTATACTAGAAAAAGAGAGAATGAGAGAAGTATGATCGATTTATTCCTGGTGGACGACCGACTGCGAAAACAGGTGATGGATACGCGAGTGTCAGAGGTGCTGACCTGGGAACGGATCACTATCTAGTGATTACTAGAGTTAGGGGTCTGTTCGCGGGTTGGCGCCACCGGACGGCGATACCAGAACTACAGTCGGTTGGAAGCATCCGAAGCTGGAAGCTTCAGGAAGCGAACACTAGGGATAAAATTCAAGTAAGGGTAGCCGAAACGCTTGACATCATCGATGTCAGGAAACAATGTGAGGACGAAATATGGCGGAGCTTTAGGGATGGAATGGTTTGTGCAGCGAAAGACGTGTGCGGATCTTTGAAAAGAGGTAGTAGTAAAAAGGGTGATGCATGGTGAAATGACGAAGTGAAAGAAGCAGTTAATAAGAAGAAGAACGCATGGTTAGACTACTTGGCCTCTAGTAATGATAAGGATATGAGAGGGAAGTGGAAAGAAAGATATAAACTCCAGAAAGTTCACACGAATCATTGATTGAGGAAGTGCGTGAAAGGAGTAGAATGGAAGCGGACGAAAGGTTGTCGCACAACTTCAAGAAGCACTCCAAACTCTTCTGAAAAGAGGTTGAAAGGACCCGGAGCGGTGCGACAGCCTTACGAATGAACAAAGTGCTTTCGAGAACCAATGACGTCCTCTCAGAAAAATCGGACGTCATGCAGCGATGGAGCGAATTTTATAGAGAAATGTATGCGTGTGATGATCTTAGTGAGGGATCTGGGGGTGATGCCGTGACTGGTACGCCAGACTCGGACCTCGATGACACTGAGGTTATCAGTATGAAAGAGATTGAATATGCGATTCGAAGTTTGAAATGAGGTAAGGCTGCGGGACTAGACAGAGTTACTGCTGAAATGGTCAAGTATGGTGGGCCTCGCGTCTGGGACAGCTTTCATCTGCTGTGCAATTTGTGCTGGCGGACGGGGGCTGTCCCGGATAATTGGCGATCCGCGGTCATTGTGCCTTTATATAAAGGTAAAGGTTCACATTATGACTGCGGGTGCTATCGGGCGATCAGCTTGACCAGTTTGGCAAGTAAAGTTTACTCAAAGGTTTTGACACGTAGATTGCACGAGAAATCGGAAAGATTTGTATGGGAGGTACAATGCGGATTTAGACCTGGAAGAGGGTGCACGGATCAAATGATTACGCATGATCACGGAGAAGCTTCTGGCTGCTAACCAGAAGATTTTCTGTGCTTTGGTGGATCTTGAGAAAGCATTTGATAAGTTTGTAAGGAAGAAAATGTGGGAACTGTTGCCGGAGTGTGGTGTGGATGGTCGATTGCTATGGGCTGTACAGTCACTTAACTGTGACTGTAAAGCTTGTGTGCGGGTAGGCCATGACCTGTCACCCATGTTTAGCGTCCAATCGGGAATAAACAGGGTTGTGTCATATTTTTCTGGCTGTTCATACTGTATTTCGACAGGTGTTTACAGAAGCTGAAAGATAGCTGTTTGGGTGTGAAATTGGGTGACATTAAAGTAAATAGTCTGCTGTATGCTGATGATGCAGTGCTTATTGCACCTTCAGAGGCAGAACTGCAGACATTAGTCACGTGTATAAAATAAAAAGAATGTGAAATTAAAGGTCTCCGTTTGAATGCTAATAAAACTAAGATTCTGGTATTTGAAAAAGACGAAGAAAGAACGAAGTGTGAAATATGGGTAAATCAAAAAAGGAGAATGAAATTGTATACTTGGGGAGTGCGTTTAGCCGGGATGGAAGATGTGATTTAGATGTGGACAGGCGTGTCGCTGCCGGGAACAGAGTCAATGGTGCCCTGACTGCGTTAGTTAAAAGGTAAAGCGTAGTAAAAAGTGCACGCCTTGCCATACATAACGCAGTGTTGGTACCGACTTTGTTATATGGCAGCGAAACCTGGGTATGCCAGAATAAGCGTAAAAGCAGGTTGAATGCAGTGGAGATGCGATCTCTTCGTAAAATGTGCGGCCTTACCATTGCCGGCCGAAAGCGAAACGAAGAGATTCGCAATATGGCAGGTTTGAAAGATGACCTTGTCACAAAAATGGATAAGGGCGTGCTTCGATGGTTTGGGCACGTTGAGCGAATGTGCGAAGACCGAATGGTGAAGAAAATATATAGCGCGAAAGTAAATTTTAAAAGGTGTCGAGGTAGACCGCGACTAACTTTCAAAGAGCATGTGAGCAAATTGCTCGAAGAGGGAGGGTCAAGAGAACTCGGATACCTAGACGTGCGTGTATGAAGAAGATGATGAATCTGAAAGAAGCGAAAGAGGTATGTAGGGATCGTAACACTAGGCGATCTGTTCTCTCTGGCTACCCCGTCAGGGTTGTGCGTGAAGATAAGTAAGTAAGTAAGAAAGTTTTGACAGATAAAACAGTAAAAAACATCTTCACTTCGTACCTAAAACAGAGGTAGACAGAGGTGTAGACAAAGTTATGTCAACCCACATTCCACCGAAGCCATTTTTGGGACAATGTGACAGATGTTGAGTCAGTCGCTGTATTTATGGCCAAGCCGACGATATACTTCGTACATAAGTTATAATTCGAACATTGTACATATATATATAACACAACGAAGTTTTCTTAAAGAAACTTTCAAGTAACCATTGTCTTTGAAAACATTAAATTAAATTTAGAAAGCTTTATTAGAATCACAAGTGAAGTGTTTCATTTTTACTAATGCAGCTCATCGAGTTAGTATTTATCTATTCCTGTGGAATAACAATGTTTATGATTGGCGCACAGATATCTTGAACTACCACAATTTACCCGAGTGAGAGGGGTAATTGAGTAGATAAAAGATATAAACTACAAAACTGCATATAAAATAGTTTGGAAGACATATTTTCATTTTACGATGTATTTCAATAGGAACAAAGGGATAGTTTAATATTTTTACTGTAAAATAAATCTCCTCTAAGATATCTTCTAATGTACAGAAAAATAAGTTTTAAATACAAGTATTCTATTAAGATTCTCTTGCGTATTTTTGGAAAAGATCATTACACAAAAGGGAGCAGCGGTCGGAGGAGCTTTATTCGTAATATAAAAGGATTAGTTTAACAAATAATCTTTCAATGAGGGAGGGGAAAAGAAATCTTTATTAAATATAAGGTTGTAACAAACTGTTTTATATTTGTTTTTTTTTGTGTGGTTCAAAGCGATGTGAAAATATACATTTGTTACTTATATTAACATAATTATTACCGAATGTCCATAGTCCTCTACTGAACATTGTCTTTCACCGAAAATTTCCACAAAGAGCGACCTCGTACTATCTGTGTTCATCGACTCCCTACAATATTTTCTAGGTCTTCTACGAGCTACGTGGCCTGACCAATGCCAGTTCTTCGTACAGATCCTTACAACTATATCTGAGCCTTTCCAAAGCCTGCTAAGGAACTCTGAAATTCCTCATTCGGCTCGTAGTGAAGAATCACGTCTCGGATCCGTAAGTCATCACTGGCAAGTGCATGTTGCACTTGCCGGTGATGACTTACTGATGAGTTTCGGTTATGTAGTTTCGCCTAGTAGTTTAGAGATAGACTCTTTATTGTTAACCTATGAGGATAACCCACTTTATCTTTTTAATAAGATTATAGTAAAAACCATCTATCAGTATATGTAATGGTAATTGCCGAATAAACTGCAATCCCCATAAACACTTACTTCAAAACACTTTCATCGAAAAAGATTATAGATTCATCAGACCCCAGAGGACTAGATAATATATATCATATCACATGCTCCGGCAAACGGTAACATAATTGCTATTGTTATTCCAACAGATACTTTGAAGCAGAAATGAATAAGAGTGTTATATTTACTTAGACGACTAGCCCGAAGAGGAGTACCTATTCGAGTAGAGTGTTTAAACAACTTACAACATGTCATTATATTCACCAAAATGTCTAAATCTAAATCTTTGTCTACATATCGTTAACGATATAACGTTTCTCCGTCTACGTTATCCGTCCTTTACAGCTTTAATACCGACCACAGTATGAGAAACAGTAGAGTACACACACATGAAAGATTTACAACTAAAAACGTTACTTATTTGTTCTATAATGCGTTTTTTTTTTAAATAGCATGAAAGTTATTACGGAACTTTGTCAATTTTGAGTATGTATGTATGAAATTTATTTGGTATGTAGAATATTCCTCAGAATTTAAAATTTTGTGATCAAGGTGGGTTGATTTTTAATCTTCTGATTACTTTATTTGCCAAACGGGTGAAACCGCATATAGAAAGTTAGTTAGTTTTAATAAACATTTCTTCATAAAATAATAGCACCGGCAAAACGTATCTTCCATTTGGGGCCCCTATCGACCGATATAGCAAAGGGCTTATTGATAAACATGATAAATGAGAGGTTATAACTCTTAGATATGATAAAAGGTGAAGGTGTTTAGGTTCTCTAACTGCGATACTTTTGGAAGTCATGTCCCTTCTTTATATCATATTATTATACAACGAACTTTTCTTAACTGGAAAATAAATACTAATAGGGATAATTATACCTGCCCGGGTATATAAAATATGATAGTACATTTGAAATAAAGATATATAACACAGTTTAAATAAACAAGAATGCGTTTAATTTGTAAAAAAAAACTCATCTATCCAAGTATCACCGGCATAACTAATGCATCACAGCTGCATTCCCCGGTTTTATTGCAGAATAAAACATTAAATATTGCAATTCCACTGCGTGGGGTGGGACATCAATGATTGAACAAATAGAGCTCTGTGTACACTTTCGCGAATTGCAGAAATTTAGATAAATATTACAGATATGCATACAACATATTAGATCAATGTTGCATATAGCATTATATATAAACTATATAAAAATAATTATTACCCATATAAAATTAAAAATTGTATGTGTTTAGTGTATATGATTTTGATTATTTGTGCATAATTATATGCACAAACAATCAAACAACTGGCGAGACAGCGTGAGAATATTGCCACTCCCTTTCTTCCCGTGGGAGTCGTAAGAGGCGACTAAAGGGACGGCCTCGAATATCGCTATGGCAACCGATAGATGGCGGGATAACCATCTTTAAAAATAAATATATCATCCCAAAATAATTGGACCAAAGAGGGGTAGCAGGCGTTTGAGCAGCAGGGTTTGCTACTGCGATCGCCAATCCGCTTGCAAAGCGTGGCGATTATGGCAAATCCTCCCTATGGGTTAAGTCTATATCCTGCCGTGGACTTAAACAGACCGTTATGTATGTATGTATGTAATTAAACTTCTATACGTTTCTTTAGGAAAACTATAAAAGAAAAGAAATATGAATACATTGTCGAGATCCACCTAAAAGTGCTAAGCAAAAAATTTTCCTTCATGTGTGCTAAAATTTGTATAATATATTAAGGTATTGTGGGTTAGTAGTACGAAATAAAAGATAATCTAACACCACATTAAAAGTATATTGTTCAGATATTACACGATAACTCTTATTACTAAGTGTAATTGTATTAAGGTTACGCGTAGCGAGACGTGCGCAGCGGACGAGCAGCCTCTCGGTGTCGCATACGGACAATCACTGCCGGCTCGGGGAAAACGAGCGCGGCCGTCGATGTCCGACGACGCCCGAACAGTTATCGGATAACGGTGCGCCGACGCACGTTTGCTGTTCGTGCGATCAGCTGTAGAGAGGCCGCCATAGTATAATAATAACTTAACTCTAAAATATAATACTTTTTTTACAGACATATTTTTACACACATTCGCAGGATATAATTTCTATTTTGTTAGTGTAACAGGTTTATGTAGCCGTTTTTACATAGAAATATATACTTTACCATGTCGTGATTTATTGTACGTAACGGCATTACGTAACTGGCGGATAGTCAGACAGAACAGATCACCAAGTGTCACGATCCTCCTCGATCCTCGATCGATCCATACTTCTTTCACTTCTTTCAGGTTCTTAATTTTTGTTGCATTTTCTTCAGATCGAAGCACGCCCTAATCAATTTGACCACGCCGTGATAGATAGGGAAAAAAGGAGTTAAAAGTCCACTTCACAGTGTAAATTTAACTACGACAGCCCATAACACTCAAATCATTTCAATTACAATTTGCAATATTTTTTTTTGTGATAAATGGATGTGAAAAAACGTAATAAATCTCTCTAGAGATATTTATTTGTTTCACATCCATTCCTTTAGTCTATACAGAGCCTTATTAGTTTTTAAACCCCAGTTGTAAGCAATATGTTTATATCAGCAATGGAATTACGCAACGAATTAAAGTATCGGTCAGCGGTGTGAATCAATAATATTTATTATGGGCGACGCCAGTGTACGTTTGCACTCGCTCATTGCAAACCCTCACAGTAGCTAGAGAAGGGACCGCACGTGTTTGGGTTCCTAATAATAAACAATATATTACCCACCGACATCAAGTCCTACCGAGCTTCTGGCATTCGCTAGTTGATTTCAATCCCCCCATACGGTATATGTTTTTTGAGTACTTATCAACGGAGCGTGCTTATAACGATTATTTCATTTTATTGTTAATATTCATAATTTTATCATAAAAAAATGAGCATTTGCGACATGCAAAACTAGTAACAAATAAATATGTAAAGAGACTTAATTTAATAGAGAGATGTAACTGTGATGGAAGAACTTAATGTTGAAAACTCAGACTACGCTATATATGTCTATCACAGCCTAAGAGTATGTACAATAATATGTGGATAATAAAAAAAAATATATTCACGGCATTCGCAATAGTCTAGACAGAGGTCTAGACCTTCCACCGAATACCTTTCGACCCACCTTCAACTACGTGAGCCTGTCGGCGTCTTTATGTCCAAGCCAGCGATATAAATCGTATATAAGTTTTTGAAAAATCCCATTGGTACGAGCCTGCCACCAGGATACCGAACTCGGGTCTCTTAACACGAATTCGATCATCGTGACTATTATGTGAACAATCATCTCCTAATAAACCAATACATATACACACAATGAAGAGTAATGTTATTGAATCTAAAACGTTTGTCCCCCCGTTTAAACAATATACGTCATCCGGAAGTTTTGACTCCATTTTATAAGACTTTAAGGCCACGTTCACGACTTAAGCGGACAGCGTGGCGAAGCGGGGTTCAAGCGAGGTTGTAATGGCAGCTGTGCGGTAGCGGAAAGACAGTAACTTTATGTTCAGGAAAGCACCGTCCAAAACTATGGGGTAGTTAATACATGTATTAATAAAATTTATAAATATCATGCAAATAATTTAAAATAAAAATAATAGCATCTTAAGCTAAAGTCAAAACTAAGCGAGTTTATTAACTTGCTTTCTCTTGGCTGTAACTTAAGATAATATATTAACCAACATCTGAACGTATGACTCCAGCCTTAAAGCTGTGATAGTGGTATTCAAATTCAAGTTGCTTCAGACCACCTTAAATAATGTATATTGTATCATTCTATTATTAATATTAACACTGTAAATGTTATAGTAATTTGTTTAAAGTGTTTAAGTACAATTACATTACATAAAATATGGATTAAAATAAATACGCCGTGAGTACGGACATGGCGCTAAATACCTTTTGCAAAGGAAAGTACAGGCGTTAATCGAAATATCAACTGTCAGTTCAAATGTCAACTTGCACTCGAATTCCACTCTAAACGCCGCACTGCACCCGGTTTCGTCGGGAACAGTTCTATAGAAAAGGTATGAGTATAGCGTTACAGGCTCGCGACCCGCTATAGATCCGCACCCGCCCCGCTTCGCATTAATCGCGTTTGCGGCCTAATACATACAATGGCTCAATTTAGTATAATTGCAAAACTATAAAATATCAAATAATAAAAACCTTGTCGGTCGAGTCTAATTCTAAGGATTAAGAACTTAATAAAAAGAAATGTAAGAGTGTTGTTTACTTTCAATGCACGAATACGAACATTGCTTGGTTTACTACTAATTTAAACGTCTTTCGATTTTATTTACAAAATTTTTCAATTACAAACGCCTAGGTATATGCTTGTATTTACCGATAAGGCGATAAATGTTTTACAAATGACTTGTTTTTTCGCTTAGGGATTCATTTCGTGAAGGTAATCAGTGGGAAATCGTGCAGAAGCTCGCCGAAGTTATTACGAATGGAATTTGGACAAGAATCCAGACTCTCAGGCCATGGTAAACACCTCATTGTATTCTTTATCAAACATTACATCGACACTTTTTGTTCTCCTTTAACGTAACATATTTTGGTTAATAGTTTTCATTTTAGGTGGCGTCTAGTGTGTCGATAATAATATTTCGTGGGTACACCATTGTCCATTTAATGTAATTAATAGATCGTTAAATGCAAAAAAATCACTCATATTGTTACTGTCATCAGAGCCGTGTCTTGTCATCCTTTCCGCAGTTGATGTAAACAACAACTTAACAGACAGGGTAACTATCTCGAAAACACCAGACGAAGCTAAAACAGAAGCACTTAACTTATATTAAAAGGTGTCGAGGTAGGCCGAGAATAACTATGGAAACCATGTGGGAAAATTGCTCGAAGAGGGGAGGGTCAAGAGTACTCCGATACCTAGACGTGCATGTATGAAGAAAATAATGAACCTGAAAGAAACGAAAAAGGTGTGTAAGAATCGTGTCCCTTGGCGATCTGTTCTCTCAGCCTACCCCCTCAGGGACTGTGCGTAAAGATAAATAAATAAACTTGACAGAGCAGCAGTTGCAAAATTGCGAGGTGACTGGTACTGAAATCACCAGTTCTTTTGCCCAATGTGGCGATTAAGCATTCCCCTATGGCAGAGACCCTAAATCATGAGCATAGTACATTATCACTGCTACGATAGCTTGTAAAAGCTAACTGTAGGACAGACATGTTCTACAGTTAGTCCAAATTTAGTACTAAAAACAATTAACATATTTGGTATTACAAAATAAAAATATTACTAATAATTAATTTAAGAGTCATAGTGGTCGAGTGGATAGGTGATCAGAATTAGAGTTCGATCACATGGATGGTCCCAGGTGGCAGGCTGTACCAATGGGAAGTTATAAAAAACTTATTAGTATTATTTATATCGTTGGCTAGAACAAAATAGCGGCGACAGGGTCACTACATGTCACGTTGTCACAAAAATGCCCTCGGTGGATTATGTAACTTAATTGTCTAGATATCTGTTTATCCCTGTATTGGGAAAATACGTATATTACTGTTTTAATTTAATATGTCTACTACGTTAATTTTATTTTTTGAATTCAGTAAACACACTATAAAATTTCAATTGAACCAGTGTGGTCCGAAATATTAGTTGAAAACTAGAAATCTTTAATATCGAAGATAAAATATAATAAAGATATATCAAGGAATATTTTTCCCAGTAAAATTATATCTTATACATCGCAATGAAAATCAATAAATAAAGCATAGAAGTTGAATAAAATCTGTGAGAGGCAAAGGTTATTAATTCATATTCTTATATGGCGAACAATTTTATAGATTTTTTAATTATTGTAACTAGTTTTTATCCGAAAATTTATTACTTCGTTTGAACAGAAAAAATAAAGTAATAAATAAATAATATGTTCACGCAATTCCCAATACAGGGGTAGATAGAGGTCTAGTCTAGACAATTAAGTTTGGCCCACCTTCTACAGAAGATATTTTCGGGACAACGTGACAGGTGGTTAGCCCGTCGCCGTCTTTATGTCCAAGTCAACGATATAATTCGTACATAAGTTTTTGAGAAACAAGAAATTCCGACCATCCAACCAATCGGCTATCGTAACTTTTGAATAGAAGAAACGCCTGTACTACTAAATCTATTATAAAAACTCTTTCGTCAATAGAAACCTACATTTTTAATGTCTAGCCATCTCGAGGTCCCAGATTCGATTCTGGGTCGGGTAAATGTTGAAAAACATTTTTCTAAATTTTCTCGGGTCTGAGTGTTTCTGGTGCCTTCATTGTTTCCGATTCACATACCACAAGTGCTTTAGCATCTTACATTGACATCGGAGCAATGCATGTGATGTTGTCTGAATGTATTTTATTTATTTATTAACGTCTCCTATTAAAATTAATATAATGTAACCCAATGTTTCAAAAACTGTAATTAGTATAATTTGGAATGCGTTAACATTTTTTTATTTATTACAACATTTAGATTACTCTATAGTCCCCTTTGACATTTTATTTTCCTTGCGATACATCAACGCGAGCGAAGTCGTGTGTAACAGGCTAGTATTTTAGTAGTGTACACTTTAAACTTATACTTTGAAGTGCACACTAAGTATAATTTTTTTAAGAGTGTTTTAACATAGAGTGGCGGAGGTAGACTGGTAGCCGCTCTAGTAGATCGCAGTATTCTCAGAAATGGTTTAGAATCTTAAAAAAAACGGTCATTTAAGTTATTTCTTAGAGGTATAATATCGGTTTACCATATAATATAAGCATATCCTGCCGCTTTCTTTAAGTGTAGGTGTTTTGAAAAGTGATAAGAAGGTGGAAATTATTAGACTGGTATTATTATATTGGTAAATTTTTTAAATAAATTATTTTTTATAACAAATTAAAAATACCTTGAAAAGCTCATTTATACTTTTTTGTTTGGCTTCAGCCTCAGATTGGTGTCTTTTTAATATTGAATAAATAATTACCATCAGAATCATGAAACATAATATTATTTTACTGCGGAGGAAATAAGCTTAAATTTTTCATCAATATAAACGGCGGTCTCACAATTCAGCAGGAAATCGAATCTTAAAAGTAAAAAATTCAAAAGGCATTGTGTTTGAACGGTACCTCCGTTGAAAATAATTACGTTAATATAACAAAAGAAAACAAAATGTCAATGATAATATAAGTTCAAATTACGACCTGGTATCCTAGAAGGAGTTGACCCTGCCTTCGAAGCAGCAATGTTAGAGATTCGAATCCCATTTGTGTGATGAACATGAATGTTACATATATTCACGGAAGTCAATATGTATGTACGAATACTTATCGATTTAAATAAATATATGAGCAAGTATTTTGTACCGTTAGCTTGGACACTGAGATGGCGTAAAGTTCACCATATGTCAGTTGTCCCAAATAGATCTTTCGGTGAAAGGAGGGTCGAAAAGACTAATTTGTCCAGACCTCTATACATCTTTACGCCATTCCCAATACTGAGGTGGTCCCGTGAACAGATTGCACGTACACTTTCGTCGTGAGCTGTTCTATAAAAAGTATGATAATAGCGTTACTGCCCCGCGACCTGCTATAGATTCGCTCTCACTTCGTCGGTCGAGTCTAAATCTAAGGATTGAGATTAAAAAAAAGGTAAAGAAATGTCTTCACGCCTTCCCCCATACAGGGGTAGACAGTGGATGAGTTCTTTCAACCCACCTTTCACCGAAGATATTTTTGGGATAATGTGACAGGTAGAGAGTCCCGTCACCATGTTTATAAAAGAACCCATTCGTAAGAGCCGGCCACCTGGGGATTGAACTCGGTTCTCTTGACATGAATTCCGATCACTCAACCACTCGGCTGTCGTAACTTTATCAGAACTTGATCTAGGGAATATATGTGAAGTAATTAAGTAATTTATGGCTCAAAATATAAATTTACTCTGCTATTATTACCATATCCAAAGTCACATAAGATAGATGTGATTTTAACAGTGGTAGAGCCACGCATCAGCTTTTGTTGTTGCATGAATGGGCCGGCTCGACCGGCGAAGTGCCACGACCTCACAGAATACCGGCGATAAGTAGAAGTCTAACAAACTTCTGCGTTTCGTCTGGTGAGTGCAGGTAACCGGAGGCCCACACACCCCCCTCCCTCAATTGTGGGGGGGGGCACCCTAAGGGAGGCAACGCATCTGCTATGCCTCTGGTATTGCGGGTGTTCATGGGCGGCGGTAATCACTTACCATCACGTGAGCCACCTGCTCATTTGCCTCCCTTTTCTATAATAAAAAAAAAGATAATCGGAACTATTTTGATATTATCAATATCGTTCGCCTTGGTTCACCCAATAGTTCCTCCTGTCACCGAAACCGAAACCGAAACTTTGATTATAAAAAATAATAACAAAGAAACATAACTAAGTCAACACTAAGCGAATCAAATCACAAATATATCGAGAATGTAGCTAAAAAGCAAAATAATGTGATAACAAAGGAGTACAAAAAATTGTACATGTGTAGATATTTAAACAACTTTCCAGAAGCTTTCTGACTTTAATGCAGCATGTTGGTAAGAGAAATTTTTAATATATTAGGAAAGTTTCACGTCGGAACCAAGCAAAGCTGAGCGCGATGTACCTACCAGGTTTTAAATGTGTTGCCCTATGACGAAATGTATATATGTATAACTGTAAATATTGTCCTATTATAAACTCACTTTACTTCTATAATACATATTTTGTAATTTGCTGACCTATTGCTTGTCTATTGTCTTGTGGTACTAATGGGATCTTCAAAAACTTATGTACGAATAATATCGTTTTCTTATACATAAAGACGGCGACGGCTCACCACCTGTAATGTTGTCCCGAAAATATTTTCGGTTGAAGGTGGGTTAAAGGGACTTAATTGTCTAGATTAGACCTCTGTCTACCCCTGTATTGGGAATTGCGTGAAGATATTCACTTATTTATACATTTGTATGTATTTATTCATTTAAATGTATGTGTATATACGGGTATGTAGTGTATATATGTGTAGGAGTAGTTTTAGATATAGTTAATTATTTATGTATGTATACATTTACATTTGTATTATTATGTACGGACGCAATTTACCTTCTAGTAACCACTCTCCTATCGCAGGTCTGCTAGAAAAATTTCTGAAAAAAATAAAAATTAATAAATATCTAAAGAAAAATTATTACACGTATTGGTATGTACAAAGGTACGGCACCATTGTACCGACCATATCTTGTAATAATTTTTCTTATGATTTTCTGTATACATACATTATTTTAAGGGTATAAATCATATAATATTCGTATTCAATGACTTGATATTATAATAAAATAATGTTTACTTGCTTTTAATAATTATATAAAAAAATATTTATTTTTCTACATCGGAACTAAATTTCTTTTTTAAAGGTCAGTATTTTTTTATCTTTATACGTTTCGTAATGTTGTTATTAGTGTGGTTAACATCGAGGATTGCACACCCGAGATGACCAGCCCCATCACGCAGCGCCTAGTCACAAGCATGACTCATGTGGCCGCTATAGTCCTTCTTAGAGACTCCACCATCTTAGGGAGAAGCGGACGACCCTCTTTATAACGCAAATTAAGGCCTTTAAGTACGACGAGTACGACAAACTAGGGTCCACCAACCAAGGGCCTAAATTCTGATCAAAATGTGTAAAATTTTAATTATGATTTTGTGTATATATTCAAATATAAAGAAAAAAATATAGAGATAGTTTGGGAGCAATTAGCTCGTCCAGGGATTATTGTTATCAATGTATTCTTTTATATTATTACAACTCTTTTTATAATATTAGCATTTAATATCTTTTAATATGCTAAATAGACAAAAATTTTCTACTGAGATTTAGTTGCTATATACTGTTCCAATGGCAAGCGAAAACAAGGCAGCCAATTACTGCGGTTCAACGATGTACTTATGCGGTATATGAGGATATGTGACTTAGGTCCGGCACAAGGGAAGAGACGGACCGATCACTGTGGAGGCGGACCGTGAGCACTAAGGTTTAGATTATGAGGAATAGGTAAGTAAGTAAGGTAATTCATAGGCAACTTTCTGTATTAGTAGCTGTATATAAGATTCACGCGTCACTGCGAATATTGATGAAAGCCTGAAAGGTGTGTCTACCGAAACGATATCTTGCCCAATGGCTAGGATAGATATACCAGAACATTTTTTATTATGTAAATAATACATATTGTTAAATTAGTTTGGTGAAGTAACTTTTCATAAAGAGATACACGTAAGAATTTACTGCGCGCAGAACTTCGAAATTTGCCCTGGTCATACTGTAATTTTCCACCCAATTTCATTTAGCTTAGCTTGATGTATGCTTGAAATATCTTATGGTTTCTGAAAGGTAGCGTAATCATTTACGCTTCATCACGTTAAGGTGCGATTTGTCTAGAATTGGGATCGCCATTTTCTCCCAAATGACAAATTTTCCCTATTGGCTCTAACCATTACCAAAAAGTAAAGAAAGGTCCTTAATAAAATAGATTCGTTGTTGTAAAATCAAATATGATGCATTGAGTGTTTTAGTGTTATTGTTTAAATAATATGATGTTGTATTTATCATAATCGATGAAGGAAACCATACCAAATAAGAAGAATAATAAGGAAACCATAAAGAAAGCTTTTGCCTATGAGGCGGCAGTTCAGCGCTAACCTTAAGAAATATGTTTTTTACGTTTGCAATAAAATGAATTTGTTAGTACGAAAAACAGGCCCTTACTGAACGTGTTCTAAATTAATCTTATTAAAGTTAGTTTGACGTGGAGTTACCATAGCACAAAATTTATTCCAGAAAGGTACTCTTATATCGTCTTATAATGAGATTGAAGTACGCAGTTTGAGTACGCAGTATCGACTTAAGATTAATTTACTAAAGAATCGTATCACTTACCGAAAATAAATAAAGATTCTTTCCCCTATCACGTCACGGTGGCAAAACTTGTAACGGCATCCAACTTAAACATAAGTTTTTTGATAAGTCAGTGTTTAAACGATAGGGTGGCAGGGGTGTTACAGGTTGCTAGGGTGTGAGAGAAGGTTAAAATAATGATGTCCTATGGATACCTTATCGACATATTTTTGTTTTCAAAATATATTTATCGTATTTTTTATATTATTTAGCACATAATTTAAATATGTGCGTGATTTAGTTTTTTTTATTATTTAAAACTATTAGACATTATCAGAAAAAGACCCACTATAATCAATAATGGATTCACACAATTATTGATTTAAATGACACATAAATGTTGTGTTTTAATAAAGTGAAGTATTCTATTAACTTATAATTTTAATATGATTTAATCAGTGAGTGAGGTTTTAAATTTTTCGAAAATATTCATAGGGTTGTGTCAGTAAAGTAAAATAGTTTTTACTTAAATTATAGTACTTTAAATTCAAGCTTACAGTAACTGTTGAGTATAATTTTGAGCGAATAATTTATTTCACAATCGATAAACACAAATACGAACATCACTAAGAAGCAACAGGGTGCTGGACGCGTGCGCGTTTCCACCCCAACTGCCATAAATGGGACGGTAGCTGCGTTCGGGTCTCACATCCTCGCCAGAAGTCATCTGAGGAGGTCCTCGGGATCGGAAGCAGAACCATCGCCAGCAAGTGACGTAGCGCCAGCATGCAACTGTTTTAATTTTTGGGACTTGTGCCGTGGTTAAAATAATTGTTGGTGATGGTGACTTTCAGTGACAATGAACTTGTTGCGCCGAATTAGTGACCAGAAGCAATTTTAAAAGGTAAGTCTTCTTTAATTTAGTTTTTGAGCGTTACGCTGTTATTTGAAACCGCCGCCTGCCGCGTTTTGCTGAGAAAAATGGTAAGGATGTGAAATAAACCTTATTGATTAAAAAAATATGTAAAAAAATTAATACATTTTTGCGCGTGAAGTCTTTAATTATAAAATATTTGCCATATTTGTTTTAACCATATGGTGTTCGTGCTTAAAGTAATTAAACTTATAAAATTACATGATTTTTAAAAATTAAATAAAAATAAAAATACGAAATTGAATTTCCATATTAGATTTTAATTAATTAGTTCCATAAAAAATCATTTTCCCAAATTATGCTTCGGACTTAATAGTTTTTGTTTGAATAAACTCTAATCTAGTATCCTTATTAATAATTTGTTCCGTAATTGTTTTAAATACGTATATTATTTTTAATAACGCCTGGACTATTCCACGCAATATCATTTTTAATTAAAAAAAATAATTGTAATGATTATTTTCAAATCAATCTAATATCGTATATTTCTTAGTTAATTTCACCTAACAATAATAGATTAGCATTAAACTAATAAAAATTATTTCTATAAAGTTATTACTATAATTTAAATTCAAAAATGTTTCTAAATTGTTTAATTTTTTACAAATTGTCAAACGTTTGCACACATTGTACGGTACCAGTATCATTAAAGCCAAATATTGAGGTTGACGACGCAGAAATATTTAAATAAATCTGTAATAAAAATTTTATGGGCTTTAGTATAGTATGCGTGTGCGCATATATGAGCGCACCCCATACATCGATATACGCCTGCGCATAACCAATCAGAGTAACCATAAAAATACAACATTCACAATTAAACATTTACATATAAATAACACCCTTATTGGTGCTTATTCCTTTTCCGTGCTGTCTGTCACCGTGTGGTTGACGTTTATAAAAAAAAGACATGGTAAATGGTTATAAGACCTGTTTATAGGCGAAACGGTTTGTTGTACATCAATCCGATCGCTACGAAAAACGAAATTAGCGTAAACCTATAGTTATTTCAAAGAATCAGTTGAAACCCAGCTTTGGTTACCGATTTACTGTACAAGAATAAGAATAAGTTCCTGTATGGTCCTCGTTCACAACGTTCGCGAATTGGAGATCCTCGTGAAGCAAAACAAGAAATTCTGCAAGAAATCGTCTATGGGTTTTCCTCCTAGAAACGGATGACTCAGATTCTGGGTCAGCGACGTTGCCGTGCTTCTCCGTAGTCTGAAGAACTAACAAATGGCGTCTCTTCGTTTTTTATCAGATTTTTTAAATGTCGTTATTTAAGATACACTTACAGCTTTAACCAGAATAAAATAATGAAACATGTGAATTGCATTTTTTTTTCAATATCCTTTTTCTTTTCCTTTGCATTCTTTCTACAGAGAAGTGTAAGACAGTCAATACTCTTTGTTAAACACCATTTGTTGTCTATTACTATTCAATTACAACCAGTTCGGCAAGATTGAGACCGACCTAGAACTGTTAGAGGTAGAAATGTAAGATATTCTGGAAAATATTACATTATAACAAAGAATACACCGCCACTATATAGTATAGTAGCTGAAGAAATAGCTAAAAAAATTAGGTAATCATGAATTCTCATGGTTATTTTGTATGTGGTAGAGCCAAGAAACAGCTTTTGAGGCTGAATCAAAGCCTTGCAAAATACCGTATATAGACGAGTTTCATCCTATGACTGAAAGAGTCCGAACGCCACTATTACCCCCACTTTCCCAATTCATTTCTTGTTCACAGGCATTGCACCTATAGCTCAGTTGATAATATCTAGTAAATTGTTTGTTGGTTTGACACCTTGTTTTATAAAAAGATAAGTTCAAACTTCAGGTTTTAGGTAGGAGACTATAGATTTTTACTATATCTTCACGTACAATCCTTGATAGGTTAGACAGAGAGAATAGATCGCAAAATATCACGATCCTTACGTCGTTTTTTCAATTTTTGCAGTTTTATTTACTGTTGTAGCGTGCGTGCGTGTTGTACTCTTTGATTTAACATACGTGATTTTCTTAATGGCGATTATAAAATTTTACGTTGTCATTAAATCAAAGGCGAAGTTGTTAAGCGAAATTGGCGACAGCGCGAAATAAACTTCTAAGTCTTGCAGCGTTTCATAACACGTGTTTCCAAGTCATACATTAACGTAGAGACGTGTTCTGCGTACCGATCATCGAATTAAAACTGATTCTACCACAAATAATTTAATACATAGAATCTTTTTATTTCATCTAAATGAATTAAAATTAATCTTTTTTGTATTCCAAGCAGTAAAATTATGTTAAAAAGTTGTTTTTTTGAACCGGAACCGAAAATGTAAGGAACTACAGCTTAAAACTAAAATTTTTTACTATTAATTCCGTAAAAAATCATTACTGTATTCAAGCTAGGCGACTGCTCAAAAATAGTTTGGAAACGAATAACCGACTTTCCTGCTCGTTTATTTTTTTTCTACATAAAAGCGTCGAGTTGATTTATAGTAGGAGTCGTGAGCGACCGCTATGTTCTGCCGCGAATCCTGATCGTTGGCGCATTTCAATTTATTTTATGAGTCGACACCTTCACTAAGGACTTGTACTTAGTAAAATAGCCCCATTCAAACAAATTGACGTTTGATCAATCATAGTCTCAGATAAGAACCTATGGGCTGTTTTTTTTATCGAATTTGAATATTTCCTTTAAGATGAAAATGAAATAAAATTAAAACTCGTACAGCGCGAACACAACATCTAAGTGAATATTAAGAAAATAAAAACAGTTTTTAAGGTAACGTTAGCCGAGTGAGTGGGTGATCAGAATTCGAGTCCAGGGACACGAGTATGTTCTCCAGGTGATAGGCTCGTACCAATGAGCTTTTTCAAAACGTATGTACGATTTATATCCTTGGCTTGGACATATAGATCGCGACAGGCTCTATACCTGTAACGTTTTCCTTAAAATGTTTTCGAAAGATTTTAATTGTCAGGAATAAGTTTGTTTAAAGTGAAATTTGGGTATGGCAGAAGAAACACAAAAGCAGATTAAATGCAGTTCAGATGAGTGCGTTAAACTGAATGACAGGAAATTGTAGGATAAGGAAACGTTGCGGTGAAAGATGTAGTGACTAAAATTGAGGAAGGTATGCTGAGATGGTTTGGTCATGTCGAGAGAATGAATGAAGAACGATTGACGAAAAAAGTGTAAAAGGCAAGTGTGAATGGAAGTGTTGGAAGAGGTAAACCTAGCCGGACGTTTCGAGATCGAATCACGGACGTCATGAAAAAGGCCAGGTTAAGAGCACCCTAAACCGAAGAGCATGTATGAAGGGAATAATGAAAATGGACAAAGCGAAATAAGTATGCTGGTGTCGTAGCAAGTCGAAAGAATTGGTCTCTGTCTACCCCTACGGGGAACAGGCGTGATTTTATGTATGCATGTACTTCTGTCTACCCCAGCGAACATTTTATTGGGAACAGCGAATTAAAAAAAAAGGTTTTCAATATGTAAGCCCCATTTGATAGAAAATTAATAGGCAGAAAAAAATGTTGTGTTGTTTCCGAATAGAAAAATAATATAGAAAAATAGAAATAGAAAAATAATACATATAAAGAAGTTTAGTAGTTTTTTTTTTCAAAAAAATTGTTACACTAATATACTACTAACTACTAACTTTAACTGGCTGATAACTACGTTTTTAATAACCAAAAATTGGATAGATTATTTTTAAAAGATGAATAAACTGATTTTCGAAAACTAAATAAGGCCTAAAACATATATTTAAATAAAATTAGAATTGGACTCTCCTTTAATTTAAATTCAAGTAGTTTTGCCTACCTTTAGCGGTAGATAAACATATGAGATATGTAGGTATCGTTTGTTTTCGAATGCGATATCTATTCTAGTAGAAACTAGAGTGAAATAACGATTGAACGCTCTAAGAGAATGGTGAGCCGAAACTCTTCACTGATGCTTCGGTAGTTGTTTCCAATCTGTTGAACCGGAAAGAATCAGACAATACGGTTGCATTATTATGCAAAACAGGTTAATCTTGAGCTTCAGATGAACATAGACTAACGAAAATCATGGAATTACACGTTTAGCACTGCACAAAAAGGAATACGTTTATTTTTGAAACATATGAAAGAGATAAATACAAAAACATTGATAAAGAAATCGACCTACGGGATGAAGTTGGTAACCGAAAAATTACGCCACATTTTCTCGTAAAACAGTCATTAAAACAATGGAGACCTTACTGTAGCTTGTGTAACGAAAGGCTACTTAGTACAATGTGGAATGGGCTGCGGGTGGCATTTGTCCTGTACAAAATGACGTATTTATTTATTTATTCTTTAATGAAAAAAGTCATGATAGCCGAGTGGTTGGGTGGTCGGAATTTCGAGTCCATAGACCTGAGTTCGATCCCCAGTTGGTAGGCGCGTACCAATGGGTTTTTCAAAAACTTATGGTAATATCGTTGTGAATATCGTTAGCTTGGACATAAAGACGGCGACGGGCTCACCACCTGTCACGTTATCCCGAAAATATCTTCGGTGGAAGGTGGGTGGAAGGGACTTAATTGTCTAGACTAGACCTCTGTCCACCTCTGTATTGGGAATTGAGTGAAGATATTTTTTATATTATTTTTTATTCTTTAATGCATCTTACAAAACAGTAATGAAACATTAGGCGGATTTAATTCTAAAACCATTCTCTGCTAAACTTAATGTAGAAACGTAATAGATATAGGTGTTTCTGGATACTACTTCTTGAGTCACGAAAGCCGAGAGGCCCAACCACGGACTGAACTGGTCCCCAGGTAGTAGGCTCGTACTAATGTGTTTTTTTCAAAACTTAATTTTAAATCCAATAAACAATAAAATTTATTGTTGTCCAATTCAACAATAAAAGGTTTAATAAACTTTTTATTGTTGAATTGGACATAAGGACGGCTTACCCAGTCATTTGTATTTGTCGTTGTCTTAAAAAAATTCTTCGGTACGAGGTGGTTCTAAAGAACTTAATTGTCTAAACCTCTGACTATATTAGTATTGGAAGTGGCGCGAGTTTTTTAGGCTCCTATTTGATTGGGAAAAACCGTGTTTGGAAGTATAGATATCACATGCCTCCTTCAATGCCTCACAAGCATTAAATGAAATCCACATTTAAGAATAACAAACACAAAAATAATTTCTTTCAATTCTAACCTAATATTAAAAAGTATTTACAATACAGTTAACGTTAACGAAGGTTATTAAAAGATTGAAGTTGGAGACAATCGAGGAAAGAATTTATTGGTGGCGGCATCGGAAAACGGAAAATATATGAATTTGATTTCATGGCACTTTGCTGTAAGATATAAGCAGCGAAGGTTGTGATGAACTCCAACAAAATATATACACTAAATTATGAACCACCAATTATTAATTGCAAATAAATTAGGACGGCTTCCATAATAAAATATCATTTAATAATTATATTCGCTAAAAGGCCTTTAAGAGTCCACTCAACAAAGGCCTCTCTCGAAAGGATTGGCCATAATCGCCACCCTCGATAAGCGGATTTGTAATCGTAGTACTCCTTTCACTTTAGATGCTGCTGTCCATCAGCAATCGGCTTAATTTTGTTCTTTTGTATTTTACACTTGTTGTCGGTGCTATTTTCAAGACCTTTCTCTTAGTTACGACACCCACGCCTCAAGTTGCGTTGCTCGGAATGGTAAATCCTGACTTAATACCACTCGTCAAAGTTTTTTATATTCACTGTAATATTAGAGGTCAATGATAATTGTATATATGATTAGAAATAGTATATATATATGATGTTTCATTAGACGTCACGAATAGTCTTAGAATTAGTTTCATACACCTTATGCCTGTTGATATCAGTTTTTTTAATTATTGAAGGTTTATAATCTTTAGTATTTTGTAAATCCGGCACTTTTTATCTTTTATCGTCCGTTACAAAGGGAAGGTAAAAACTCATCACAGACAGTGTAAACAAGTTAACGCGTTCAAAGCTGCGTGAATTTTAAACTGACGCTGACGGAATTCCGCCGGTGCCAAACCCGCGTAACGTTAACCAAAAAGGTAAATGGGTCATAAAGGCGTATCAATATTGACCGCGCAACGTACATCCGACGTACGTCATCCCCGTTATATTAGCCGTATCTCACTTTATGCCGAGACGCCATTTTCCGCTCAGTAATTTATATCCATATCGTTTTTTATGTATTTTATACGTCAGGGACCGGCTTGAAGTTTAAATAATTTACATTGACAGATATTACACGTAATATCTAACGCAGCTTAGTTCTTACAACCGAAATTTCACCTGAGCTTACCAGCCTACCCGTGGTTAAAATATATCAACCATTTGATTCCGTGGGTGTTGTTAGAGGCTTTTAAAGGAAAAGCCTTAAAAATGCAACTCTCAAGATGACGGGACGAAAATCCTCAAAATAGCAGATCAAAATATAGAGACCGCCGACGGACAACAGGGGCGAATGTGCAAGTTCTCTTGTATTTCCATGCCTAACGATTATGGTGAACTCTCACGTACACTACGTAAATCATCTTCATCATAACGATCTTTAAAATTCTTGACAGAATAAATAAGAAAGCTATGTTGATGATTCTGGTTACGATTTAAGGGCAACGGACAGATCCAGAGTCGGTTGCTGTCTTAGTGTCCACGTCAATAATTCATATATTTCAAATGTTTAAATAATACTTTGGTCTTGATTAAATATACCTTCACGCAATTCCCAATACAGGGGTGGACAGAGGCCTAGTCTAGACAATTAAGTCCCTTCGACCCACCTTCCACCGAAGATATTTTCAGGACAACGTGACAGGTGGTGAGCCCGTCGCCGTCTTTATGTCCAAGCCAACGATATAATTCGTACGTAAGTTTTTAAAAAACCCATTGGTACGAGCCTGCCACCTAGGGATCGAACTCGGCTCTCTCGACTCCAAATCCCGACCACCGAACCACTCGGCTATCGTGACTTTTCTTCGAGTTTTATCGAGTCTTGATTAAAATTCAGATTATTCAAGCATTGGTCTGTTGTAACATCTCTCCAATGTTTGAATAGGATTTATGTAGAACGAAAAAAAATTTTTAACGGGGAGATATCAGATATAAAGTCTAGTTTTGTTGCTATCTCTGCCGAAACTATACACGTCAGCCACGATACATACTGACAATGAACTACCGGTCGGAGTGCAACTCCAACGATTTTGTTGTTTTTTACGTCTACGCTCGGACCGCGCTTCATAAAACTCCAATTATCGAAGTTGAGATACCAATTTTGAATTGTCAGTATACCATACAGGTTTTGTTGTTCGAGGGAAGTCAGCTTAATAGTTTCTATTGAAGAGGCCATGAAATAACTGTTCTCGATTTTATAAAGAACAAAACTTATTTCTTATATAGTTTGGCTTACTTCTTTAACATTGATTCGGTATTTAGAATATTTTGAGTGATAGTTAACGAGTAGGTATAAATGTATAGCAGATCATTCATGGTAAGTTGTTTTCTGGTTCGTATTTTACATGATGTGTTACACTACACCAATTAGGACGACGGTCGATTTCGATAGATTTGAAGAGCTATCGTGCCACAGAGTTCTATTCGCGGGCCAACACCATGTTGAACCTATGTATAATGTGAGGCGACGAAATTGATTGCATGGTCTGCAACCTCTAAGATGTCGCTATCCGCACACGCTGCGAATGCGCTCTGTGAGCCTAGTCTTATTGTTGCGTCCCATTTCTTCGATGTAACTTTTCGCCGCAATCGCATGGTATTTCGTAGACACCAGGGCTATCTAAAGGGTCCCGAGGGAGGACCTCCGATAGGTCCACTATTCGGTAGCTACACTGATTATTATAACGTAAGTTTAGCAGTTTTCATTTTATTTTTAAGTAAGAAGCTCAATTTAATATAAAAATTCATAAATTAATTTAATAAAATTTATTAAATGAAACATAAATAAAATTTTCTTAAAAGAATATTGTCTTAAATTGTAGCGTCTGTTGAATCTAGACTTGATTTTTTATTTTATAGTCCTGTTTTAATTACTCCCACGTTCTGATTTACTGGAAAGAATTAAGAAAGAAAAATAAATTGTAACATTTTGCTAAGAAAGGTTTGTTATTTACGTTCAGAAATCGATTTCGAACTCCCAGCTCGCTTACTTGCGATCCGTGTTAAAGTAGGTATCAGCAATTTTGTACATAAATGATTCAATCTTTTCAAACAAAAGGAAGCGTTTTTTTTTTAATTAGTCTTATACTAAGTTAAATTGTTTGATTTTTATACTGTTCCTGAGTAGAGAGTTTTTAAAGTTTTTAAAATTATTAATTTTCTTTATAATTCGAATATATTTCTTAAATAAAGATTTTTTTTAAATTCATCTAACACAGACCCGAACCCGCGACCTTTGCTATACCGTAGCAACCATGCCGTATCGTCACGCAGCGAAATAACGAACTTGTCTGAAATTTGGCACAGAGATAACATACGATCGGATTGGCATACAATATACCGTCCATCCCGTAAAAATTAAGTGCCAAAAGGGGAACTAAAACATAATATTGCATTCTTCTGCTAAATGCGATTGAAAATGCATACGTACATAAGATTTTTCAACAAGGCCAAAAAATTAAGGTGATTAGAGGTAAAGATTCTGATCGCGTACGATTCAAGGCGATCTTCTTTTGATGGGATTAAATGGAAGTAGCTTATTCAGGAGTGTTCTTGTCTAGATATGGGAAGCGTATTTTAATGACAGAAAATATTTATATATTACGACATAAAAATTGTTGTTCGATAAAATATAGTAGAATATGTCTAATTTTATATATTTTAGAAGTTTATTTATTTTATGACGACCTCAGAGGACATATGGCGTACACTCCGATTTTCATGGTGTCGCCAACTCCGACGATTTTTTGTTCGATCGGGTTCGAAAACATTTTTTCTAAATTTTTTTGGGTTTGGGTGCTTGTGGTTCGTTGTTTCTGATTCCATAACAAAAGTGCTTAAGCTACTTACTTTCGGATCAGAACAAAGTATGTTGTCTCCTTGGATGTATTTATTTATTGAGTATTCTATATTTAGAAAAGTGTTTGTAATGGTAAATCTTTTTGTGGTAATCTTTTTTTTTATTTTTAGTGATGATTGACCATTTTAGATTTTTAGCAAAGTACTTTTTCAAGATAATGTCAGTCGTTGTAACATATTTATTATGCTGTTGTCCAAAAAGGCTCAAACACTTGGTCTCCCATATGTTAAAGAGCTATAACACTAAATTTGGACTTTATTTCGAGATTACTATATAAAGTGGGCCCAAAAACAACTCCGTAAATATAAAATGCTATCAGCTTGGTTCTAACGTTTAAAGGGTCTACCGATTTTCATTGTATTTCTGACGCACCTCCTATAATAATTATTCGTGAATGCTGGGTTACGATGCTACCAATAACCTACATATGTATATATATTGAGTAAGATATTAGGAACTCTTTCCCGGAATAAAAAATGGTCTTAGTCATAAAGGTACAATTATCGTAATATATAATAATAAATAAAATAAATTCGTTGAAAATAAATTAATTATTGTAAAATATAAATATTGTATATCTGAAAATGTGAAAGTTGTGTAAGTGCAATCACGATACAACAATCATAATCATATACAAATTTTCGTTCCAAAATGTAAAATATTATCGTAAATATTTTAATATTTGAGATTTTAAAATATTTTTTATTTTTGATTTGACATTAGCGTTTTGATATTCATATACACGAAAAGCATTAAAATAAATCAAGAAACCCTGTTTTCTGATTTGATATTTGTTATCACAATTTTTACCGTTATTTTATGTATTATGTACCTTACGTACAGAGTAGAAATAGCTGCGGTTTTAAATTCGTCCCTTATTAATGGCAATGAGGGTTGTAATGCTAAAATACTTTGTATTATTTACAAATGAAAGGGCATTTATAAAGATTATCTTCAGAAATAAACAATGAGGCAACGAGCATGACCATAGCTGGGAGTTGAAGATAACGAGAAAACGTGAGCACGAATATGTTAGCGATCTAGTCACTTTTAGCTGACCTAAACGACTACGACTCTTCCAGTTCACTTCTGACTATTGAAACAAACGAAGATTATAATATTGCAGCTAAAATGTTAAGATAGTTGCACTTGACATGTTTTACATTGCTTTAGGTATTTTAAGGCGGTTTGCCTCGTCTCCTGCAAACTCTTAAAACTATTTCTCGTATCCTCACCGGAAATATTGTCAATTATTTTCAAACATTGAACGAATTCTAATTAAGACTCGTACCAAAGAGTCTTTCTGAACCTTTTTGAAACTTTTATACAATTTTTTTCGTTGTCTTAGACACTAAGATGATGTCAAATCACTTGTCAATTGGTCCCCAATAATTTCCGATCAAACGTGATTTGAAAGGACTAAATTGTAATACAAAACAACTAAATTGCAAGATTCTGGTACTGTGATCGACAACCTGCTGGTCAAGCGTGGCGATTGCAGACAACCCTCCCTTGCGGACAGAGCCATTGTCTTGCTTCTCTTCGGACCTGGTAACGCATAACTTTTATATTTTTTTTAGTTTTAGATGAAACGTCTTGGTAGAATAACAAGTAGACAGAAGACCTGATTAAAATTACAAGATTTTCGGTATTCTACATTAAATTTGTTAGTAAAAATAAAGTAACAAAACTATTAGTTTAAATATTAATTGACTAAATTATAACAATACTTCTAGAGATAATAATTTAAGTATAAAGTAAGCGTAAGGAATCATTTGGTGAAATGTAGGTAAAAATAAAACTACTGCCGTTGATTATGCGACATGCTTTTTACATTTTCTTATTCGAAATGGAGAATAAACATAAATTTCGAAAAGCTACGGTTAATAACCGTTGCGAGTTAATCTAAATCAATATTTCACTTTAGCATTCCACTGCCGCTTCATTTAAATTCAGATTGATTTAAATTCATACAGTCCGCATTTGAATTGCACATTTCTCTGTTTTATTTAGTGTTGACGGGCTAAATAAGTCTAAGGTAATTTCAATGTCCTAATGGATTGCCGATAAATTTAAAACCAAAAGCGAATTTAACACATAGGTCTCCTAGGAAATGTGCTTTTATTCGTAATTCTTATGTTTGGATTGATTATTACGATTACACAATATGTTTTTGATACGATAAGTTACACACTAAGAATAGAGGTAGATGAAGTAAAAGATAAAGAAAATAATGAGGTTAAACTCATTATAACCATAAAATAAAAAAAAAATATCTTCACGCAATTCCCAATACAGGGGTAGACAGAGGCCGAGTCTAGACAATTAAGTCCCTTCGACCCACCTTTCACCGAAGATATTTTCGGGACAACGTGACAGGTGGTGAGCCCGTCGCCGCCTTTATGTCCAAGCCAACGATATTCGTACATAAGTTTTTGAAAAACCCATTGGTACGAGCCTACCAACTGGGGATCGAACTCGGGTCTATTGACTCGAAATTCCGACCACCCAACCACTCGGCTATCGTAAAATAAAAGATATAAAAAATAAAGGTCATCAGGCGAATCATGAATTAATCAAAAAAGCTTTTAAAATATCTCTCTCCTGGAAGGGGTTAAAAGGTAATTAGAATGTGTGGAACGATGTATTTTTCTCATACAGTTTCTTACATAAAACGTTTCATAGTAGTAATGTTCAATATCTATCTACGAGTTCATCAAGATACCAAAATCCTACTCGAGATTGCATTTGCCAATGGTCCGGAAAAAATTTAAAGAGCAAGAATTTTCCACAGTCGGGAACAATTCGAATAATGGCGGTGCATTTTGAGTGTAAGATAAAGGTGGTGCATCGCGACTTCAAACGTGAAGGATTGTGGAGTCAACTTTTAAAGGTGGAGCCGCGTTTAAATGCACGCGGGTTACCTTTTATTGAGACTATGGCGAGTGGCTGGAATCAAAGCTTATTATTAATGCACATTTAAATTCAATATACTTGAGTTGATTATTATTATTATGTATATTTACTTACATAAACGTCGCCAAATTTGTAACTGAACAAGTTAAAAATATAAATTCAGCAGACATACCATACCAGCAACTTACAATAACAGATACCAAATTATGATCGAAACCTAATTCAATTGTTGAATCTTCCGTGACACATATTAAATAATTACAAAAACAGCTGCCATAACCAAAGTCAACGGTGACTTGGCAGCGTTAGTCAAAAGGCATGGTGTAGAGTAATTTTGAAAGCATAAAAGCAAGTTGAATGCAGTGGAGATGCGGTCTCCCCTCCGACCAAAGCAGAAAACGGATTCAGAATATGGCAAGTTTGAAAGATGATGCTATCGCTAAAATGTATATGGGCGTGCTTCAATGATTTAGGCAAATTAAGCGAGTGAGTGAAGACTGAATAAATATCTCGAAAGTTAAGAATATATAAAAATATGTCGATAAGATGTTGAAGGTAGGTACGAATACTCGCAGACCTTGTGATCAGATTGCTCGAAATGGTTAGAGTCAAGAGTACATGGATACCAAGACGTGCATGTATGGAGAACATGATGAATTTGAAATAAGTGAAGTAGGTATTTAAGGATCGTGACACTTGGTGATCTGTTTTCTCTAGCTTCTTTGTCAGCTAAATTTGACTAACTCAGGCGCCCAGTGCTGAGCGGAGCACCCATGAACAAATGCCACTCACCCTGAAAAAAGACCTGCGACGGGTCTAAAACTACTTAGTCGTTACACCGATTGAACTTGACTTTAGCCCTTTTAATTATTTAGTCATTTAGATGATAGGCTGACTATATCTTGTCATATCTTCATAAATCTGAACGCCTTCAATAAAAGATGAGAAAAGACTTAATTAGGAATACGCGAAAGGATATTTATGTGTTATATTTTTTACTATTAAAAACGAATATGCCTTTACCAAAGCCTATGGGCTAGTGATACTGTGAGAAGCAAAATTATTGTAGCGAAGGTTTACACGTGCTGCCCTCACTAAAGACTGACCCGTTGTAGACAAGCAATTCAAGATATAATACGCTAAATCCTTTGCTACGCTTACTTTGAAAGAAATAAGGGTACTTGTAGCGGCATAAGGACGTTTCTGTCATTTGTTAACATTCTAAACAAGTTTCGATATTGACAAATATATGAACTAATTTTGTTTAGAAAATATTTTTCTACAATACTTTCCCAATACATGATGTAGTAAATCTTTATTCATGTTAGGATTTGTTATAATTATAGGGTTTGTTAATTTAAATTAAACACTTTATACTTCCCCTTCCTTTAATATGATAAATATGATACAGAGCATTATCTTTAGTTACCTATAGCTTCTAACGATTTTCTAGAGTAGTGTAAAGTGTATAAGCTACATATAGAGAATTTTCTCCCCCTACAGTTGTTACTTATTAATAACATTTACAGACATGCGCTCTCTCATTCGCACATTACCGTAGGTACTTGTAGGAGATAACTTCGGTTAAATATTTGAATGCAGTGTGACACCCTCTCTATTTTGTTAGCTATTTTGTGTATCCAGCAATATTTAAGTAAGACCAATATTGATTGGAGTTATATCTACAAAAAACGTTGTCGGATAAATTTCATACAATAAAATATGATAGAATAATAGAGAGGAAAATATTTTGCATGAAATAAAGAATAGTCGTATGAATTTTTAGTAATAACTATTTTTGAAAACGCAATAAAATCTTTTTAAAACGTTGAAAGCACTTGAATCCATTGAGCTTAGTCAATTACATACTAATTTTATTTTATCTAAACTATATAAGTTCACGCTTAATGTGTTACATATTAAACCGGAACTTATATCTTACAGTATGGCCGCCTATGAATAATACGCCTACTGGTAATATTTCAAATGGAAGCAATATTTGTTGATGAAATTCAATAACTGTACTCCGAACTCCCGTTACATTTAGAATAATCAGATCAAATTTTGTTGATAACAGCTTGTTTCTCTCTTTGATTTTAATTAATATTACTTTTTAAATTAGGTCTTTAGAATATTAAATTAGAATATAAAATCAAAGTCAACAAAAGTTATTAATATTCTACAAACCAACTTTCATCCTTTAAAGCCTTAACAAATTTTTACTGTCTATTTTACCACTTAACGGGGATTCATTCAAAGCTAACGTTTCCTACTTATAATGCATCTCCGAGCCTAATTACATCTTCACAATTCATACAATTAAAGAGATTTCTGTTTGTGTTTAACCTATTGGTTTTTTAAAGATATACAGTAAAGATTATTTCAATATAACACCGTCTATAGCAAATTATTTACTGTCATAACTTTAAACTAAATTTACCCCAAGCCTTTGAATAAGACAACTAGTTGCTTAATTTAAAGATAAACCGCAGACTTCTCATTTATTGTACTTTTAAATTAAATTTTGAAATTGTATTGCGGCAGATGTGTCTTAAACTGTACGTCGATTTGAAACATATGCTGGTGAAATAAAGAATTTTGAGTAACACATTATGATAAAGAAATTGTAAGAAACAAAAATTTAGCACAAGAATACACATTAAGTTCTTTTTTTACAGAAATTAAAATAAATTATCGGTAGAAACATAAATGAAACTGCTTACAACACGCGCCAGTGCTAAGTTAAATGCAAGTGTTTTCTTTTTACTTTTCTTGACTTGCATTTTACCCGGTCAGCAGCCTGCAATAGCCATATTGTTTCAGCTATCCATTGAACTGTATGCGTTCAGAGTTCTTGAATAGCCTTTGCAATTCTTTTCTGTAACTGCTGCTAATTGTTTTTAAACAAATATGTAACTAAAATGCTTCCCAATGTGTTTTTATGGAATGAAATAAATAAGAAATTATTATTATAATATGAGTGTTTCTGACCGCATCATCACTAGATTATATCGGTAATTAAAACGACTTAAAAGTTCACTAATTTGATGTTATTAAAAAACTATCAGTAGAATACAACTTGAGTAATATAGCGATTAATATAAAAAATAGTGGTTATATGAAATTTCCAGGAACACTATGTGAGTGCTTTAACATCGAAAAGGTGTTATAGCCAAGTGATAGTATCGGGTGCTTCACGAGTGGGCTGGCTTAACTAGACTGAACAACGGTCTCGCGTATTATCATTATCCTAGTGATGTGGTAGCATCTGATGCTTCTGAAGAACCCATAGGCTCTTTAGTTTTATGAATGGCGACGGTGGTGGAATGTAGTAGTCGGCAATCACATCTAAATAGGTGAATTGATTTCTCGTTTTCCTTCGATACCTTTTAAAATATTCTTTCAGAATACATGACATTTATGTTTAAGAGGCTAAAAAATTTAAAAAGAATATACACAACAACTTCTGTCAAATCTAGACGTTTGTGGTATCTTCATTGTTTCTGATTTAATTACACAAGTGCTTAAGCTACTTTGTGATCACATCAATGTCTGTGATGTTGTCCTTATCTGTTCCGGTTGTTTTTTTTATTATTTATAAAAAATCCATTGCTGGTAGTGTGGATCGATGCACATGCTGGATACCGTTATTTGTGGAAATCTTTGAGCGATATCTTCTGTTAAGAAGGAAGAAGTTTAAATTTTATTATCTTTTATCCTCTAATAGTCCAATACCGTGACAGCCGAGTGGTTAGGTGGTCGGAATTTCGAGTCAAGAGATCCGTTTCAATCCCCAGGTGGCAGGCTCGTACAAATAGGTTTTTCAAAAACCTATGTACGAATTATATCGTTGACTTGGACATAAAGACGGCGACGGGCTCACTACCTGTCATGTTGTCCCGAAAATATCTTAGGTGGAAGGTAGGTCGAAGAGACTTAAATGTCTAGACTAGACCTCTGTCTACCCCTGTATTGGGAATTGCGTGAAGATATTTATTTATATTTTATATTTTAAAACTTATAACTATATTATGTACTGCTTTATTTTCAACGGTTAGAAAAAGACGCAAGATAATATTGCCATGTAGAATTTCAAAGATGTTTAACCGGTATCAACAAATTTTGTTATTTTTCGCATTGCTCAGTTCTGGAATTGTCAGAGGTATAGACAATTTAACCATTTAGCCATATTGACACACATTTAACGGTTTAACTTGCGAGCCTCTCCTCGCAAGTCTCTTTAGCTATAAAGGCCTCCGGGCCAACAGCATACCGCGGATGGTTTTAGTCGGTATGCTTCTCCTCCTGAGATTCGAGCCCGATACTGTTCGTTTCGGTGACCTCCCGGCCAAGGAACGTTCGTGCATAAAATATTTCCTCCACGGTTATAAAAAAAAACATTTCACGGGAACTAATTTGGGGAAATGTAACAGATGGTGACCCAGAGGCCACCTTCTCGTCCAAGGAAATAATAAATGTTGTACATTAGTTTCAAAAAATACAAGCAGCCCTCTATGGCATCGAATCTGGGTCCGTGATTCAAATTCCGATCACCCAACCCCTCAGCTACAGGTGCAACTTATTATAAATTTAAAAGTGAAATTTAAATGTGAAAAATGCTATGTTTTACTTTACGCCTCGAATAATAAGTTACTCATAAAAGCCTACAAGCGAGTAAAATTTTATGCATCCATTGCTGAAAATTTTAACAAAGGAGCAATCTAACTTTTAGTAGACATGTCCCATAGTCCGTAGCTTTTATAATGAGCTTTGTTCGTATTCATAATCGAAATGAATTATTTTAACTAATGAAGTAGTAGTGTAAAATTATTAATGAATACTCATTTGACATTTGCAAATAATTTGGGGAGAATTACTTGACTAGCATTTGTCACACAATTACAGATAAACATGTAACCTTTTATCCTTATTAATATTATAAATGCGAAACTGAGTTTTACATAGATGATTGTTTACTTTGATGATTGCTTTGATACTTTAAGCAATCTTCATAGTAACCTAATTTTTAAAACAAATAACAAAATGGCAGCCCACGTCAAATGAAGTGTCAAAGGCATCTCGATGGTTATCTGCAAATGACATAATGGCAGCGCCTGTCAAATAATGTTTGTCAAAAAACAAACTTTTAGACGATAAAGATATTTTATTTAGAGATAGATAAGACTTTTATAGATTTTCATACCCTGTGTTTACTACACAGGGTATGAAAATCTATAAAAGTCTTATTATATTGTAGTTTTAACAGGGATATCTTATTAAAAAAAAGGGATTTCTATGTGATCCATTTCATGTATGTGACATACAAATACACAAAATGATGAATTGAGTAACGAAAGGTGAATTATGTTGAATGATAAATTCATATACGTAACATAATTTTATAATCAATATTACAAATTTTTGTAGATTGTGTTTGTACTTCTTTTAATATTTCATAGGTTATTAATTCTGTTTTATTTCGGAAGTTAATTCTGTCTGAATACAATCGCAAGCTTTTATAGCTTTTATAGCTTTTTAAACGTCTATTATAGGATACACTAATTATGTAAGTTCTTTTTAGGCAGTTTAACAAGTATTGTGTTCCGAGTTGAATAACATAGAGGCAATATAATCATTATAATCAGTTATAAGTGTATCGTAAATCGACTTCATAATCATTCATCTCATCATATCACTGCAATATTAATTTATTAAATTAAACCTACATTTGACACAAAAGACCTAACAATAAATAAAACATAAACTCAAAGTTCAAATCTGTCATGTTAGAGTGAAAGAGATGACAGAGTTTGATAATGCATTAAATATTATGCGGTGAATATTTTATAAACAGACGGGCCAGACATAGAAGTTAGGTACTCCATTATGTTAATGTATTTGGAACAGCGTAAACGATCAATACGCGTTAATAAACACTTTGGTAAATAACATTTTAATAAATGTAGTATTTATTTGCGCTAGTTTAGCCTGCGGAAGTTATAAGACAGTATGTTTGTACAGTAATTTAATTTAATGGTTTTTCAGAAGAATAACATGTACTACAGACTAGTGCAGTTTTGTCTTTAGTTATTACACATGGTTTTTCAGGTGTTCCTTATGATATACTGATGATAATTTTTTCTCTTTTATAAGCTTAAATAGTCCGAGGAAAGGGTAACTTCCAGTGGTAGCGACACGCCTCAGCTTTTGTTGTTGCATGAATGGGCCGGCTCGACCGGGGAAGTACCACGACCTCACAGAATACCGGCGTGAAGTAGAAGTCTAACAAACTTCTGCGTATTGTCTGGTGAGTGCAGGTACCCCCCCCCCCCACTCCTCTAATTCGGAGGGGGGGCACTCTAAGGAAGGCAACGCATCTGCTATGCCTCTGGTATTGCAGGTGTTCATGGGCGGCGGTAATCACTTACCATCACGTGAGCCACCTGCTCGTTTGCCTCCCTCTTCTATAAAAAAAAACTTGAGTTCAACTACTTCGGCTTGTTTGTCCATATATTTTTTTCTATTTTTAATCTCACAAACAAAGTATCAGTCCTTTTATAAAATAAAAATATAGCTATTTATTGGTTTTAACGATTTTATAATTTATTTATATAGAATTGTTTTCATATACGCTTTCCCGGCAGGAAACAGGAATAAGACTATAGTCTTGTAATATATATTCAATATTAGTGTTTTAAATATTTCTTATTTTACGTAATAAGACATGTTTAAAACAGTTATATTCAATATCCGATTGTAGAGTGTAGACGAGTTTATAGCGATTATAAAGTAAAAATATTTTAGAAATAATAACCAATCCCGATATCTCTAATCATACTTTTACAACTTTCAGATGCTTACTCCGTAAGTTAAAAATCGTTTTGTAAAGTTCTTTGCATTCTTTAAACCTGTTTCACTGTATTGTATCGGTTTTTATTCATGATAAATATCGTAAATACATACATACATATATACATACATATACACCTAACGGCCTATTAAAGTCCACTGCAGGACAAAGGCCTCTCCCATAGAGATGATTCGCCTTAATCGCCACGCTTGGCTAGCGGATTGGCGGTCGCAGTATCAGATACCTCACACCTCAGACGCTGATGCCCATCTTCGGTCTGATTATTTTGATCTTGTGTTTTTAGACATGATTATCGGTTGTCATAATGATATTCCTATGTCCTAGGTCTTGAGAGGCCTATGTCCAAGGCTGTTTCCCTTAGTCGCCTCTTACGACACCCACGGGAAGAAAGGGATTGGCAATATTACACCGTTACCACACGGCAAATAGATAGACTTACACAAATATACTTTTATATATATACTATTTCTCAAAGGCCGGCAACGCATCTGCTATGCCTCTGGTATTGCAAATGTTCATGGGCGGCGGTAAACACTTACCATCACGTGAGCCACCTGCTCGTTTGCCTCCCTTCTCTATAAAAAAAGCAGTTATCAAGACATAGTAAAAGAAATTTTTTATACTTATTTTGTAAAATATTCAGTTCAGTTTATTTGTTTAATAATGTGTAAGTAATTATTCTTTGATCTGTTATTTAAATCAATGTATATTAGATGGATAATTTTCCTTTCAATTGACTAAGGTAGCAAATCACATCAAAAGAGATTGCATTAACAATAGGTTTCATATTTCTTTGATGCCCTCTTCTTAGTCCATTATATTCAGAGTTGATAATTCTCGTCAATTTGTATTGCATATACACTCTTCTTTGTTCTCTCAAGAACAATGAAATGTGAAATGTTATTCTAAAAAGTGATTTAAAAATGGCGAATAAACTAAAATGGAGCTATTATAAATTCTAACAAAGAGGTAATGCGAATAAAATAAAAGAAATTTTTCTTTAATAAAAAGAAATTAACAGTATTGCTGGCCTAACATCTGTCATATCAGTTAAGGCCTATAATTCTTATGATTACTTTAGTTTGTAGCAAATTGATCATTAATATTGACAAAGATCTAAATCATCACATAAGAATTTTGTTCACTCAAAACTTAATGTGTTACATATCATACGATCACAATTGTTGTTTTTTTTTTGTGGAAAAAGATCATCCGCTTTTCAAGGGGCTTAAGCAACAATGTACGTTTAAAATATTTAAACATCGTTTGCAACGCGGGCGAAAGCTTAATTAAAGTTGTATGTCTAGCTGTACTTGTTGAAAAGCTTAATATGAATCACATAAAAAACGTATAGATGAAGTCACGATAGCCGAATGGTTGGGTGATCGGAATTCGAGTCAAGAGACCCGAGTTCGATCGTACCAATGGGTTATTTCCTCCTCCTCGTAATCAGAGGGGGTCAATAATATTTAAAAGGGGTTTCCCACACGATGTGTATGGAAACCTCTTTTAGATAGGTAAATACTACATAAAACACAAAAATATTAGTGATAGCTGACCCCGCAAACGTTGTTTTGCCATATAAAAAATAGGGGTTGATCGTAGATGGTTTAACATTTCGGGTGTATATTTGTATGTTGTATCATAAAAAAATGAAATGTCTAGAACAGGTGAATGAAATTGTATACTTGGGGAGTGCGTTTAGCCGGGATGGAAGATGTGATTTAGATGTGGACAGGCGTGTCGCTGCCGGGAACAAAGTCAATGGTGCCCTGACTGCGTTAATCAAAAGGCAAGGCGTTGTGAAAAGTGCACGCCTTGCAATACATAACGCAGTGTTGGTACCGACTTTGTTATATGGCAGCGAAACCTGGGTATGCCAGAAGAAGCATAAAAGCAGGTTGAATGCAGTGGAGATGCGATCTCTTCGTAAAATGTGCGGCCTTACCATGGCCGACCGAAAGCGAAACGAAGAGATTCGCAATATGGCAGGTTTGAAAGATGACCTTGTCTCAAAAATGGATAAGGGCGTGCTTCGATGGTTTGGGCACGTTGAGCGAATGAGTGAAGACCGAATGGTGAAGAAAATATATAGCGCGAAAGTTAATATTAAAAGGTGTCGAGGTAGACCGAGATTAACTTTCGAAGACCATGTGAGCAAATTGCTCGAAGAGAGGAGGGTCAAGAGTACTCGGATACCTAGACGTGCATGTATGAAGAAGATGATGTATCTGAAAGAAGCGAAAGAAGTATGTAGGGATCGTGACACTTGGCGATCTGTTCTCTCTGGCTACCCCGTCAGGGATTGTGCGTGAAGATAAATAATAATAAAAAAATAATATCATAAAAAAAAACACAAAAAAATAAAATACATATCTTCACGCAATTCCCAATACATGGGTAGACAGAGGTCTACTCTAGACAATTAAGTCCCTTTGACTCACCTTCCACCGAAGATATTTTCGGGACAACGTGACAGGTGGTGAGCCTGTCGCCGTCTTTATGTCCAAGCCAACGATATGAATCGTACATAGGTTTTTGAAAAAAAACCGATTGGTACGAGCCTGCCACTTGGGGATCGAACACGGGTCTCTTGACTCGAAATTTCGACCACCCATCCACTCGGCAATCGTGAAATCGGTCGAGCAATTACGGTGGAGTTAAATTACAAACATCGTGAAAAGAAAATTTTATATATTAGATTAATAATACCTTCATGTCATTCTCAATACTTAAGCAGACAGAGGTCTTGACAATTAAGTCCTTTCGTCCAACCTTCACCAAAAATATTTTTTTGGAACAAAGTGACAGGTGGTGAGCCTGTCACCGTCTTTACCTAAACCAATGACGTAAATACTAAGTAAATTTTGAAAAAAAAAAACCATCCATACAAGCCTATCCCCTGAGTATCGAACTCGGGTGTCTTGACTCGAATTCCGATCACCCAAACAACTCCGCCATCGTGACTTTTTAAAAACAATGATAAGTTGAGAATGGGAGTGATTAAACATGCAATTTTTCATTTCATTCTACAATGGCATGATTGTTTTTCCATTCTATTGAACTTGCATTAACTCCTCACTCATGAACTCCTATCGGGAATAACTTTTTTTTCAAAACACACGGACTGTAGTACTTAAGTATCTCAGCATTACTTAGCAGTACGTTACCACAACTTTAATGTCTTTTTAAAAGATAAGACATATATTCTTTTTTCTTCCTTACACTCATAACGAAACAATTATGTATTTCGAGCATTTGTTAAAATATTTTTTCAAGTTTTTTCTTTAAAAGTATACGTTTTTGTATTGTAACGAACGCTTAGACATTTTTCTGTAATATGGAGAGTAAACCATATAAAGGTGTAAATCACAAACAGTAAATTACATACAACATAAGTATATTATCTTCACGCTATTCCCAATACAGGGGTAGACAGAGGTCAAGTCTAGACAATTAAGTCCCTTTGACCCACCTTCCACCGAAGATATTTTCGGAACAACGTGACAGGTGGTGAGCCCGCCGCTGCCTTTATGTCCAAGCCAACGATGAAATAAGTATATTAGGATAAAAATTCAAAGTCAATATACATCGTTAACCTGATAGGAACGCAAACCACTAAGTCCTTACACTGTCAATAATAATCTGATCTTTCAATGTAATTTCACAAGATTAAGCATCAGATTACGTTTATATTTTCTTTATGTACAAAAAATGCTCCATGAAAAGCCTATTTACGTAATTCACATACTAAAGTAACACTCCGAACGCTTCAATTCACGGTTAACAGAAAGCTGAGAGCGCGCATTAATATGAGTCTCAGATAAGACATGGATACATTTACATAATTAGGTACTTTGGAATATTTGCTCAATATTGTAAATGCTTAACGAATATGTTAATGAAGTTATCGCTGGCTTAAGAAGCCATCAACCGTCTGCGGAGACGCATGTTGGTTACGGAGTGAAAGCATAACAATAAATAAGCATATAGGAAAACGAGTAGGCTTTTCTTTATACCGGTATTCAATAAGGATGTGGTGTTAGTCATAAGCTCCACTGCTTCTTAGGCTTATTATTTATTTGAATACCTATGTGACTTTTTTTAAAATTATTTAGTTGCATTTTTACTTAAAACACGATAGAACGAATAACCAACACTAACAACAAAATGAATAAAGTCATAATAAGAAAAAAGAATATTTGAAAAAAGACATCTACGAGTTATAACCTTTTTTGATGAACGACGATTATCTTTTCTGAGAATTGTACCTATCCCTTGAACCGTTCATGTTACTTTATTCAGTGACAGTTGCAGTAATGTAGTTTTCTTTATCTTCATTGCTTAGCAGGCAAAATACGCGTTTATAATTATTCTTCCATATTTATATACATTTAATGTTATGAAGTTAATAGTAACATGTCTTTAATCCAGGGCTTAGCATAAACGAACTGTTGAACTAGTATATAATGCCTCTTGGCATTAGGTTCGTGATTTTGAAGTACATTTTTTGTGTAAATAAAATTTTTATAATAACATGTTCTTTTTTCACAGAAGCGTTCACCGACAATAATTAAAAAGCAACGTTTTCGAAAATGTTAATACAGCCAATTACACAGAAACTTTGCTGTGTGGTATTATTATAAAAGTGTATAGAGATTACAATGGATAGTAGTTAACAATTCACCATTAACGTCTAGAAACATGTATGGAATTTTGTTAAGTTTCTTTTTACCCTTAGTTTAGTTTTTTTTTACGACCAGCAAAAGTCTCGTAAGTGCCTGATCATAACTAGCGGTTGGCTTTCACCATTGAGAAAGAAAAATTTTCTATTCACTTACTCCCAATTTACATAGATCTATTACTCGTAAAAATAAAAAAAGGTCAATTGCTTTACTCAGTAAGGAAAATGGCACATAAAAGCTCACAAAAGGTGTGAAAGTTTCATTGTCATCAGTATAGGAAGAAAAAAGCATTTTCGCATTTACATCATACAAATGTTAGGTTTTGAAAGGCGTTGTGAAATATATCCAGGGGACGAGAGAATATTTCGTAATGAGGGTACACAACCCCGTTCATTGTTAGTGTTCATGATACACAGTCGTCTCGAAACAGAATGCTACCTTGCGATTACTTTCAAAAAAGTTAAATATGTATTATAGTTAGATGCTGTAAGACTGAATTATATTTGGGTACTTATTTGTTTCGTTATGGTAGTTTATATAGATAAGATATACGACTGGACGAATCGTAAAAAAAGTCTATTTTTAAATAAATTGGAAAACTAATCTCTCTTTCTCTCTCTCTCTCTCTAATTGTCCAGACCTCTGTCTACCCTGTATTGGAAATGGCGTAAAGATATTTTTATTATTTTAAAGATACCAGTGCCGTTAGTTGAATATGAATAAGGACTTCGATCCCTACCAAGCTCTTATCAACTTTTTTCGATACCTACAGAAAATTTTAATCGTTGGTTTGAACAATAAGACGGCGTCAGACTCACCATCTTTGAGTAAAATTATCTCGAGTGAAATCACCTCAGATAACTTTGTAGCACGTCATTCTTAGCTTTAAATTAAATTGCAAAGTTTAAATGAGAGAGGGAGAGAGAGACACAGAGAGAGCGAGAGATAGAGATATTAAAAAAAGATTACACCATTAATGAAGAATGAAACATTCAAAAGTTAAAACCATAAATAAAGGTCTAACAGACAAAAATACTTCAACACTGCTTTGAATCAATTAAGTCATTATACTTATTAACTCGATTATTTCGTCACATGGACATGTGGATTAGATTAAAATGCTACTAACGTTTATCTGAAATTCTACTTAGAGAAAGTACTTCAATGAATTTTATTTTCAAATCTGCAGATATTTGTATAGAGGTTGTATAAATAATTTGCTATTGCAACCAAATATACACATAGTTTATTTATCAATTTGAATCAAAATGAAAATGAATTAAACCCGCAATCCTCTCTTGTGAGTCTCCAAGCCTGTTAATAAATTCATATTATTATATGAGGCATTCAGATTGGTATATATAGCGGATATATTTTATTATGTATTTTAATATTATAGTAATGGCGATGAAGATCTTTATTTACAAAGGTTTAGTTAATTTTTTTATTAAAAGTTATCTCTGGTGGCGTGTTAACGCAGCGATGCAGCGCCATTACGGTGACTATCTTTCGTTTAGATCCACTGTATTTTTAAATAGATTTTTCCTTACTAAGACGCAATTCAAATATTTCTGGACAGTATTTAAAATTCACACATAAATTAAAATTAAGGAAAAAAATGTTCATTAAAATTATAACAAAATGAACTTGATATATCACACGAATCAGCTTGCAAAACACAAAGCAGCTCCAATAAGAGTTCTTTTTTATTATTTATTCATACGGAGTCCTAAAAATGATGACAGTAATTAACTCAAGGCCTAAGACGAAAATATAACTGGAAAATCTAATGTTAAGTATAAAAATATTACACTGAAATGCTTAAGAAAAAAATTAAATATTACGAAACGAATATCTTATCACAAAATTTTCAATATACAGAATTTTACCAACATTCGTAAAATAAAATGGTATGAATTAATCTCTACAAACTATCAGTTTCTCGTTGAGATGGTTTAGTCGTATTGCGTAAAATCAAGGTAAATAGTACTAAAGGATGTCCATGTCAACGTGAGGGTATAAGCCTCTTTCTTTAATGTACATACATAAATTCGAATTAAAAACGAGAGAGCCCTCACGAATAAATAATGTAGCATCGTTTTTCAGAGGTCTTAAGTCCTCTGTCCTACTTTATACGCTGGTGTTTCTTTTTTCGTTTTTATAAACTCTGGTAATTATGTGTAAGCAGATTCTGAGTCAGAAAATTTTTTTAGAAGCAGTTTTGTTGAAACGGGCTCGGATACACGAGAAATTCTTATTTCTATGCAGGAGTTCTTTTTATTTAATACATACATGTTTCGTTATCATAATGCGTACTACTACGTTAATAATAATAATAAGCCACTCATATGTCCAACCCCACGTCCGAGTTGAACACCTATGCTCACGTGAGTGGCGGACACGCGCAACAAAGTTTCTTCGCGAGTGACCAACGGGGCAATGGCACACCCAAACTATGGAGACAAGAAATAAGAGTAAACGTTTGATGCCGCTTCCCGGGGGCAATCGCCGGGGCTCACCTGGAGTCGGTGCTGGGTGTAGCAGAATGCGATCCATCGGTGGCGGAAGGATTAGCAGACGGTCCCCCGCCGGGACACCCGAAGAAGCCACGTCATGCCAATTGGATGAAAATTTAGCTGCAAAAGATTCGGAGTCTTCAGAGACTCCACCAGTCAAGGATGTGGCGCGGGCAGCTTCGGCAATGCGTTCTGCGACCACCAAAGCTGGCAAACCTCGGGTGCGTATGAAGTGGGACTCAGATATTAACACATTCATAATACGCACCTACTACAAAGTTACCAAATTAGAATCTGATCTTACTACGTACAGACAGTTATTACATCAACAGTTTAATAAACGATACCCAGATTTTCATTACATCTCAGAACAGCGATTATCAGACCAAAGACGAGTTATAATAAGAAATAAAATGTTATCCGAGGAAATTTAAAAAAAAATAAAGAAGATGTCGCAAATCAACTCCAAGATTCGAACGATACAGCTTCATTTCACATTAACACAAATACCACTCTATCACTACCATTAACACAAAATCTTACGATTCCTGCTGATACTCTAAATAACTCAATGATATTTTCTAATATTGGCCAAACATTAACGAATACCCAAGACAATACACAAGTACATAATAACATTGACCTCAATTTAATAGAAGACCTATAAAGAAGATTTGAGACAAATTTTATCAATTATAATGGAATTGACCCCAGTCTAAGACCAAAATTACCAAAAGTTAAATCATCTAAAAAAACTATCTTATATTACGGCCACATTTAATTACCATATAATTCCAAAAAACGAACCAACCTTGAAACCTTGACCGATACACATACCTTTATATACAGCGCAGCTAAGGCAATTATAGATTTTTTGAAAATTAAAGTTACAAATTGTAATAATAAAGCTAAACTTAAAAAACCTACGTGGCAAATTCGTATAGAAAATGATATTAAGAATTATAGAAGAGACATAGGCAGATTAACGCAATTTAAAAACGGAAATAGAGGAACAAGACTTATGAAACACATAGAAGAATTATTAAAAAACAAAGTGCATGCCTCACATGGAGATATAAATAAAAAATTCGCAGAATTTATAGATACATTAAAACAAAAATTACGTGTGAAAAGTCATAGATTAGCCAGATATAAAATATTAGAAGCAAGAAAAGAAAATAATAGATTATTTAATAACAATGAGAAGATGTTTTACAGGAAATTAAAAGGATCAATAATAAACATAGAACGGCCGCCCTCAAAAACCGATTAAACCGATTACTGGTCTAATATATGGTCAAAGAAAGTTGAAGACAATAGAAATTCAGAGTGAATAAAAAAGGAAAAGGACCGAATGAAAAAATTAGGAGGTATGGAATTTGAAAATATAAATTTAGAAGAATTACAAAACATTATTAACAAAACACATAACTGGAAAGCTGCAGGTATAGATGGAATACATAACTACTGGATTAAAAAGTTCTCTTATTTACATAGCATATTAGCAAAGCAAATAACATATGTTGTGAAAGGTAATGCTGTAATCCTTGAATTTTTAACCAAAGGAGATACTTACATGCTACCGAAAACTAGGACTGATGACCCTTCACAATATCGGCCCATCACTTGTCTCCTTGTAATAACTTCGTGCATAACTTTTATAGTCAATAGACATATAAAAAAAAAATTAACCGAAGAACAAAAAGGCTGTAGACAGTTCCATATGGGTTGTAAAGAACAACTAACACTAGATGCCATAGTTCTTAAATACGTTCAAACTACCAGAAAAGACCTCTTTATCACTTACATTGATTATAAAAAGGCTTTTGATAGTGTACCACATTCATTACTAATAGAAGTACTAGAAATTTACAAAATCCATCCATTAATAGTACAGTTCCTTAAAAACGTAATGGGAAGCTGGAGAAAAACTTTTACACTATGAACATCTGACAATGAAATGAACACCGATGAAATTCCCATTAAAAGAGGTATTTTCCAAGGAGATTCCCTCAGTCCATTATGGTTTTGTCTAGCTTTAAATCAAATATCTCATGAATTAATAGATTCTAAATTAGGATTTGACATAAAAATTAACAGACACGTTTCATTTCAGTTAACGCATTTACTCTATATGGATGATTTAAAATTATACTCTAATACGGATACAAATATAACAGAACTATTGCATATTACTTCAAAATTCTCTATAGAGATTAGCATGGACTTTGGTTTAGACAAATGTAAAAAACTCAATATTAAGAAAGGTAAAATAATTACTGGCAATTATATAATTAATGAAAATGAACGTATAGAAGCAATGGTAAGTAACGAGTTATACAAATACTTGGGATATTATCAATCACGTAAATTAGATCATAGAAATATTAAATTAAATTTCAAGAAAGAATATATCAACAGAATTCATTCCTTGTGCAAAAGTAATCTCATAAGTAAAAATCTCTTCAAATGTATCAACACATTCGCAATACCAATACTGACATACTCATTTGGGGTCATTAAATGGTCTATATCAGAATAACAAACCTTACAAAGAAAAACTAGAACTATTCTTACTCAATATCGCTGTCACCCTAAATCTGCAATAGAACGCACTACTTTACAAAGAAAAGATGGCGGAAGAGGCCTAATAGATATAGTTATGCTACATAATAAACAATTACATACATTAAAACAGTTTTTTAATAGCAAAAAATCATGTAGCCCGTAACACGAAACCTTTTGTAATATAGATAAAAGTTTTACACCTTTGAACCTTAATGAAGAATATGTAGAAGTAATTGATGAAATGCAATACTATCGTGATAAATAAAATAGCTGGAGCAGAAAAGAGCTGCATGGTCGACACTCTTATGATTTGAACCAACCATTTACAGATAATGAAGCTTCGAATAAGTGGCTAGATTATGCAGGATTATTTCCCGAAACAGAAGGATTTATAATTACAATACAGGATCAAGTCATCAACACACGGAACTACAGAAAATACATAATTAAAGATAGGACAATCCAATCAGATCTATGTCGAAAATGCCACAATAAACCAGAAACCATTCAACATATTACTGGAGCACTCTTAACTTTGACTCAAAATGATTACACCCACCGTCACAACTTACTTAGCAAATATTTTACCTCGAAAACTCGCACTGAAATGCTGCCTCATCCAAGGTCCTCCAACTCCGTACTATAAATACAACCCTCAACATGTGCTTGATAGGCCAACTCACAAACTGTGTTTTGACCGCACAGTTTTAACCGATCACATAATTTACAACCGCCCAGACATAACCTTCGTAGACCAACGAAATAAACATGCATATATCATAGATATAGCTGTTCCTAACACGAACAACATACAATCATCTATCACAGAAAAAATAAGAAAATACACCGACTTACAGGAAGAAATAAGAAGAGTCTGGAAATTGGATAAAGTTTCTATAGTATCTATCATTATATCCACCACTGGTGTTATTCCTAAAACCTTACATTACTCTTTGAAAATATTAAATCTACCTAAATACATACATATTACTTTACAAAAGCTGCCATACTCAACACCTGCCGTATCGTTCGAAAATTCCTTCAACTTAGCTCAGACAGCGATTATTCCTCACCACATAATTAGTAAGCAACCACCAAAACCTAGGTTGACACTTGTCTAAAACCCGTGTCAACTTAATATTACCAGGTTATACCTGTGGGATTAAAACCTGCCATAAAATAATAATAACAGTAGATTCAGACAGATTTATTAGAAGAGGGAACAGTCGCCCAAGATGCAGAGCAAATAAGGAGCATATTGGAAGAGGCAGTTAAGGAAATTCGCGAAATGCCTCTCGAAAGCCGACCACGACTCCCCCGTATAATTTTAAGCAAGCGCAATTGCTCTGTCGTGAGGGCCCTGAACCCGATTCTGAGTACCTTTTTGAAACCAGGCGGGACCTCTGCGATATGGACTCCATTCTTTTTGGCGATGCATTGCCAGTCTGCCGTATCATTGGCGTCAAATTTCCCACAGCTGGACGCGCTACTAAGCAGCGTAGTGCTATCCAAGCGTGGAGAAGGAGAATCGAGGAACGTATCGCAGAGGCAAGGACCTGGCAATATTAAGTTGACAGGCTGATAAGCTTCAGTTCGAGCAATATTAGGCCGAGGATTGTGCGCTCCATATGGATAGCGTTCGCTGAGACTAATATTAACCTGTCCCATCCAGGTATAACGCAAAAGCTGACGAAACGCATAGACGACCTGAAGCAAAAAATTGCAGCTTGGGGGAAGCGGATTAGGCGGTATACCGAGAGGTCAAAGCGGTATAACCAGAATTGTCTCTTTCAAAGTGACCAAAAGAGACTCTGTAAATCGTTGGAGCGCTCAGAAACTGGAGGGGCGGGCCAAGGACCTGATCAGGCTGACACTGTCACCTTCTGGCGTGGCCAGTGGTCAGAGCCCGCAAACCACAGCGAGGGCTCCTGGATGGAAATCGTGGCAAGACAGAGTGTAGATATTACACCCATGGACCCCGTCGTTATTACACCTGAAGACGTAGCTGAGGCGATCCGTAGAGCTCCGAACTGGAAAAGTCCGGGGCCCAACGGGCTGCATCACTACTGGCTAAAGGGGTTTGTGATGTTTCACACTGTGCTCGCCAGACAGTTTCAAGAAGCTCTCGAACAGAACACGCTCCCGAGTCTCTTTCCTACTGGGGTCACACATTTGGTTCCAAAAGATCAGGTTACCACAGACCCGAGTAAGTACCGCCCCATAACGTGTCTACCCACCATTTATAAGACACTGACATCTATTTTGAGCACGAGAATCACCCGGCACATTAATGTGAATAGAATCATGTTGCGTGCTCAAAATGGATGTCGAGGCGGTGGTTGTGGGACCAAGGAACCGCTCCTCATCAACGCGGTCATCGGCAAGGTGGTTAAACGCAACCGTCGGAACTTCTCTGCTGCCTGGATAGACTACAGAAAGGCGTACTACTCGGTGCCCCATACATGGCTTAAGAGGGTCCTTGAACTGTACAAAGTGGACGCTACAGTAAGGGACTTTCTCGGGTACTGCATGGGGCGATGGAGTACGACCCTTTGTCATCTAGGTGAGCGGATGACGGCTGCGGAACACCGGATTAGGATACGACGAGGTATTTTCCGGGGCGACTGTTTGAGCCCAATATGGTTTTGCTTCTCCCTCAATTCTCTCAACACGCTACTGGATCAGGGAGGGGATTTAAGCTTCGGAAGGGAGGGACAAGGGTGACCCACCCTTTCTACATGGATGACCTCAAGCTGTTCGCCTCCAGCCGCTCCCATTTGGTGGAATTGCTTAGTATCATCTGTGATTTTAGCAATTCTATCAGGATGGAGCTCGGCACTTCGGCAAGTGTGCGGTTATACATGTTGAAAGGGGCAATGTCACTAACACCGAGGGCATAGACTTGGCTATGCCCGTCAACATACGGACCCTTTCCGAGTCTGATGCATACCGATACCTGGGTATGTCACAAAACTTGGGTGTCGATGAGGCTGGCATGAAACAGTCGATTAGCGAAGTGTTTTTTGCACGCCTGACAAAAGTGCTTAACAGCTATTTGTCGGCCGTGAATAAGGCGCGCGCATTTAACGGCTGGGTCATGCTAGTCCTGATTTATACCTTCGGTATACTCAGGTGGACTCAAACCGACCTTAACGCCCTAGACCGAAAAGTCCGCACCGCTATGACGTCTCACAGGATGCATCATCCAAGGTTGTCAGTAATGAGGCTGTACTTACCGCGGAAGCATGGCGGGCGGGGCTTTTTAAGCACTCTCACTGTGCACAATCGCGAGGTGTGCAGCCTCCGTAATTACTTTCTGGCGAAATCGGATGATTCGTTCTACGCAGACGTCGTTATGAGTAATAAAGGACTTACCCCTCTATCCTTGGCCGACGAGCACTAGCAAGACCCGGGAGTACGTAGCGTTTCCGACCGGGAGACCGTATGGAAGGAGAAAGAGCTCCATGGGAGGTTCTACAAGGCTCTACATGAGCCGTTCCTAGATACTGTCGCCTCCATCAACTGGCTACGTTTCGGTGACCTTTTTGGGGAAACCTAGGGTTTTGTCTGTGCGATACAGGATCAGGTTATTAAAACGTTCGTCAACTATCGGAGATACATCCTAAGGGATGGTACCATCGACATCTGTCGAGCTTGTTGCCATCCTGACGAATCGTTTCGGCATGTCATTTCCGGTTGTTCCATGCTTTCTAACTCTGAGTATCTGCATAGGCACAACCTAGTAGCCAGGATTTTACATCAGGAGCTCGCTTTTAAATACGATCTCGTCGGACGGAAATTGCCTTACTATAAGTACTCTCCGGAGGCGGTGCTCGAAAATGACCGCGCCAGGCTCTATTGGGACCGGCCCATCATCACGGACAGGACGATTCTGGTAAATAAGCCTGATATCGTGTTGATGGACAGGTCACCGTCAAGGATATTTTTAGTGGACATTACCATCCCATATGACTAGAACCTCGTGAAAGCCGAAACAAACAAAAAGACGAAATATCTGGACCTGGCTCACGCGGTGACCGACATGTGGAGTGGTGTGCCCGCTGAAATTATTCCTATAGTTGTTTCTGCGAATGGGTTAATCCCAGTCAGCCTCTCTGAACATCTGAGGCGACTGGACACACCGCTCCGAGCTCAAATGCAGAAAGCGGTGCTCCTCGATACTGCCCGCATCGTCCGCCGGTTTCTCTCCCTGTCGCCTTAACCCTCGGCTGTCTGGTCTCCCCTTTCGAGGGCTTCCATCTGGTTGGGTCTTAATATTTATTTATTATTTTTATGTATTAGGATCTATTACGCATATATTTTATAATACTTTATTTATTTTATTTTATGTATTTTTATTTTTATGTGTATAAAAACCCAACCCATAATAATAATAATTTAATATTTAATTTATTAATAATTAATATAATTAATTTAATAATAATTTTATAATTTACCTAACTATATCAATCAGTCAATTATGTTAATAAAATATTAATAAATTATTAATTATTTACAGTCTTCTAATCTAGGATCCTAAAGTCGCAAAGATCTTATTACTTATTAACAGAATGAAGTCACGACAGCCGAGTTGTTGGGTTTATTGGGTTGTTGGGTTGAGTATTTCCGAGTGCGGAATTTCGAGTCGAGAGGCCCGAGTTCGATCCCCAGGTGGCAGTACCAATGAGTTTTTCAAAAACTTATGTACGAATTTCATCGTTGGCTTGGACATAAAGGCGGCGACGGGCTCACCGCCTGTAACGTCGTCCCGAAAATATCTTCGGTGGAAGGTGGGTCAAAGGGACTTAATTGTCTAGACTTGACCTCTGTCTACCCCTGTATTGGGAATTGCGTGAAGATATATATTTATGATTATTTATATTTTACTTACTAACATAATTAATTGACTACTGGGCTTTCACTTTTATTTTAAGTAGTTAAAGGTCTCGAAATTCAACATGCAGTGCTGCGCAACGCGAGTATTTGTATTTCTAAAATAAATATCAAATACACGGTATATAATCCTGCATTTTTTTATACTTTCTGTTTTCTATCACATATTTACATATAAAATTTGTAAAAAAAATAACATATTTCTTAAATGTCGAGTCAATACCTTAATTAAGACGTTAAACATTTCATTTCTGCTAACTAATATTGCAATAGTACATACGTAGTTTAGTACAAATTGGTACTGAGATACATGTAAAAAAATTGTTTCCGGCCTGTATTTCCCTTTTGCTGGACGAAGCAAAATACTCTGTCCTGAAATAACCACAAATCATGCAATTGCGTGTGCATATTGCTTGCAGCTATAAATTCACCGAGCGTCGCTACGTCGAAATTTTGTCTCAAATTGTGCTTAACAGAGGAAATTCGTATTAATTTCCCTAGTTAAAAATTGTTACATTTTTTTAGTCGAGGTTTTCTTGAACGTTTTTACATTGAAGACATTAAACGTATCGGCATTCATTATTTGCGTGCTATCGTAATTTTACTTTGAAGGTTAAAACTACAGGGCCCATCTGTACCACAGTATTGAATATCACCTACCTTATTTTCATCTCTCTCAGTTTAGATTAATTAAACAATTCTAAGTAAAAGTCCAACATGTTCCATCAAGTGTTCTTAGGCTTAAACGAATAACGTACTTCAATCAAAACCAGGGATAGAGAAAAAAAACGCTATGGCGTCATAAGAAACGTGAAGGTGGAATCGGGTTTGAGGTTAATTTAACAGAGGTGAACGGTGAGAGGTGGTTTCGGATGCTTCGTAACTAATACGAGTATGTGCGTGCATCAATAAATTTCATTAGATACAAATTAACCAAATGTATTGAACAAAACGACTGCACGGATTATTAATAGATTTGTATAAAAGAGACGTATGAAATATAATTATTAGAAATAGTTAAAAACTCTGAAATATTTTAATGTTAATAGAACGAACTGTTACACGTTGCCGTTCCGTTTACTCCGTTGTAAAATATTTGAGAGATGGGTTTGGACCGGCTTTCAACAAACCTCATTAAACAACAGATGTATGTATTGCTCGCGGCCATCTTTATTGAGCGCACATTCTCTGAACATTCACGAACACTAATTAGCAGAGTTTCTCTCTCAATTTCCATGTTGAAATATGTGATAATTGAGAATAGATATGTATTATAAATTTTATAGAGAGAATTTAAAACAATTATTGTTGCTTTTTAATTATTAAGGCTTCATCGTCATCCTCAAACCGTCTCCTAAAAGACATAATCGCCACGCTTCTCAATCGGATTGGCGATTGTAGTTCCAGGCACATATAGCCTGATACCTTTTCGCAATGATCATGCCGTCATTTGCCGGTAGCTATATGCATTGCCGTGGTTTTTCTCTTAATAACCTGTCACGACTTCCACGGGAAGAAAGGGGGTAGTACATTCTAATACCGCTACCGCACAACAAATATACTCACATAGATATGTCTAATACAAATATGCATTCAATACATACAAATTTGTCACACAACAAGTGTTTTCTCTCCGCATGATCACGGAGAAGCTTCTGGCTGCTAACCAGGAGATTTTCTGTGCTTTTGTGAATCTTGAGAAAGCATTTGATAAGGTTGTAAGGAAGAAAATGTGGGAACTGTTGCCGGGGTATGGTGTGGATGGTCGATTGCTAAGGGCTGTGCAGTCACTTTACTGTGACTGTAAAGCCTGTGTGCGGGTAGGGCATGACCTGTCACCCGTGTTTAGCGTCCAAACGGGCGTAAAACAGGGTTATGTCATGTCTTCCTGGCTATTCATACTGTATCTCGACAGCTGTTTACAGAAGCTGAAAGATAGCTGTTTGGGTGTGAAATTGGGTGACATAAAAGTAAATTGTCTGCTTTATGCTGATGATGCAGTGCTTATAGCACCATCAGAGGCAGAACTGCAGGCATTAGTCACGTGTATGAAAGAAGAATGTGAAATTAATGGTCTCCGTTTGAATGCTAATAAAACTAAGGTTCTGGTATTTGAAAGGGACGAAGAAAGAACGAAGTGCGAAATTTGGGTAAATCAGGAATGTCTAAAACAGGTGAATGAAATTGTATACTTGGGGAGTGCGTTTAGCCGGGATGGAAGATGTGATTTAGATGTGGACAGGCGTGTCGCTGCCGGGAACAAAGTCAATGGTGCCCTGACTGCGTTAGTCAAAAGGCAAGGCGTTGTGAAAAGTGCACGCCTTGCAATACATAACAGAGTGTTGGTACCGATTTTGTTATAGGGCAGCGAAACCTGGGTATGCCAGAAAAAGCATAAAAGCAGGCTGAAATCAGTGGAGATGCGATCTCTTCGTAAAACGTGCGGCCTTACCATGGCCGACCGAAAGCGAAACGAAGAGACAAAAATGGATAAGGGCGTGCTTCGATGGTTTGGGCAAGTTGAGTGAATAAGTGAAGACCGAATGCTGAAGAAAATATATAGCGCGAAAGTTAATATTAAAAGGTGTCTAGGTAGACCGAGAACTTTCGAAGGTAGAAGGTAAAACTTTCGAAGACCATGTGAGCAAATTGCTCGAAGAGGGGAGGGTCAAGAGTACTCGGATACCTAGACGTGCATGTATGAAGAAGATGATGAATCTGAAAGAAGCGAAAGAAGTATGTAGGGATCGTGACACTTGGCGATCTGTTCTCTCTGGCTACCCCGTCAGGGATTGTGCGTGAAAATAAGTAAGTAAGTATTGTTGCATACTAGTACTTTATAACTTAACTTTTATTTGCCAATATGGAGTAACTATATTATACTTTGTTTATCCAAAGTCCGTATCAGGATGTCTAAGTAACAAACCTAGAAACATATACAAACTTTCACATGAATCTACAGTTTTGTCCATTTTTAAGTTGTTTTAACAGTCTACAACTAATCTGCACCATATGTTAATAATCAGCCAAACAATACGTAGACTTTTGTGAGTAACGAAGTCCAAGTCAATAAGTTTCGTATGCGTAGGCCTCTACTCACCCCATCTAGACCAGACGAAATTGAGATGACTACTCTTACTGCTACTGCAATCTACGAAGGTGTCGTGTAAATGCGGTTGAACCAGACATTTCGAACATTAGCAAAACCCACTTTTCGGCTAATTACGTTAACGATACGCTAACTACAAGTCTCTAAGTATTTTTTTAAAACATAACAGACGAACTATACGACTCCAAACTTAGAAACTTAGAAGCTTCATTGCTCCTTCGTAGAATAGCAACTAGCTAACAAGCTTCGTTTTACATGCCCTTGGATGGATCTTAATAAAAATAAAATTCAATCGGTACATGTAAGACTAAATTAATTCAACGTTATTATTATTAACTAGACTTAAATCGATTCAAATTCACCTTTACCTATTCCAAAATTTAATTATATTGCAGTACATACCTGACCGGCTTTGCTTTATGACATTGTCAAAGGTTGAGAACAAATATTACCGTATAATGAGATTAAAAAGGCATCACTTATTTGGTTTTAACCCTTTGATAATGCTCAAAATGCGAAACAATCGTCAGTATTCAATAAAACTAGACCTAATTCTATTTTTTATGATGTATGGACACACAAATAAATGAAGAATCTATTTTTGAAATAACGAACTTATTGCATAAGCGTAATTCTGGAATTACATAGAACAACGGACATAAAGTGCTTTTAAAAAAATATGCTTTTAAAAATGAGCATTATTAACACAACGAAAGACACGTTTTTTCTGAATTATAAGCAATGCTACGGAACCGCGGAATCTACGGATTCGGATCCCGCCCATGTCATTTTTTTTCGTGGGCTCCTGTCACGATGTACCAAATAAGATTTGGTGAAAGGTGGGTCGAACGATTACGATTATCCTTTGTCTACCCAGTTTAAGAAATATGCGATAAGATAAAATATAAACGAGTAAGAATTATAGAAAAATCTATATTGTGGACATACAAATTTAGTATATGTTTGAAATATTTACAGTTTGTCGCCGATTTTATGAGTTTAGTTATAAAGACAGGTGGGACCTTGGAGACAATTATAAAATAGAGTAAATAGAGTATGTCATGATCATGACCACTATTCAAAGTTATCATAATGGACACTTTTCATGAAATCTTTATATCAAAAAGGGCAAAATTTAATTGATTCCCCATACGCGCCACGTAAGTTTAAATTTGAATTTAGTTAATTTAGCATTTATATGTGTAGGCTATATGCAGGTGCCTCGAACACGAAATGAAACAGAAAAATCTACTAAGTACAAAGTAATAGCAGTAAAAGAAGAAAAAGCACGTACGACGTGCACAATTATGCAGCACGTATTCACTTAGGCACCGTGCTATACATACTGATAATAAAATTTCTTAATGCTCTAAGTAACAAAACATGTTAAAATTATAACTTTTTTATATACCAGCAAAACCTGGCAACTGTTATCTGCGGCTCAGTATGTGCACTGTACTTAGCACCTTCTTTTTGTTCTTCTCTTTTGGTGTCACCTAATACTCTTTTAATGAATACCATTCCATACTACCCTTCAGATAAATGTATTATAAATTCATCTGAAGGGTAGTATAGAATGGTAATAAACGTATAAAATCATTAATTATTGTAGACCTTATACAAGTAGGATGTAGTAGGACTGTAAGTATTTTAACCTAGTTGATGCTTTCGGAGGCGAATGCCAATCTGAAGAGTTGGTGGTTTGATTCCTACTGTGGCTAAAAATATTAGACTATTTTATAAGACTGTTGAGTATTTTGTACTAATATTATACATTTTTTTTCTGTTTCATACACCTATCATTTACACTCTATTTCGGTTATGTTTTACTGCTACAGCACGCCAAAGGCATTAAGTCCGCGCACTGTTACCATTTTTATTAGGGTATCAATAAAGAATAAATAAATAACTAAGATATCGATAGGCTCATCATCAGTCACGTTGTGCCAAATAAGTTTCGGTGAAAAGTTGGTCGAAAGGACATCAGTGACAATGATGTTCTTACGACCTCTGCCTACCCGGTATTAGCAAATGCTTGTAGATAACACATTAAATTTATAAATTTGTTACAATAATATAAAATCTTAAAGTTTTATTCGCGTTCATTGTAACGAATGAGATTCCGATAAATCAAATAAACTACTAAGCTCACTGCAACGTGGCTATTAAAGTTACAGTTTTGGCTTGTTTCCTAATTGTTTGTCTATAAGAGTGTACAGAATAAATTTATGGTAGCTAAGTAAAAGTAATTGTTTTTAAATTTTTCATCGAAAATATTTGCTATTAATAAAAACAGAAAGATAATGATAATTATTCACAAGTTTTGCGATAAATATAATGAAATTTAACAAACAAAATATAACTGTCATAATAAAAACCAAGAATCTCTTATGCTTTCAATCGAACCGATACATCTAACAATTAATATAAATTTGTGAAGAGCAAATAATTTATTACTTAATAAAAGAATTTAATATCTTTTTGTAACTCTCTTCACGCATCTCGGGCATAGTACTTGTCAGTAAAGAAATCTAAATCCAACAATGAATATGCAATGACAAAAAGTTGAGCAAAACTTAAATGCTTTAAAAATCAATAAAAATGCAATCAAACAATGACCTCAAACTATTAGCCAAATGTGTAACAAAATTATAATATTCGGGATCTCTTTAAGATTCCACAGGTAATCCTATTACCAACCCTCTCTCTATTACATTTGACAATTTCCGAATAATTACGGGATGTTTTCGTAAAGCGGAAATGACGTACCGAATCGACAATAATCCAACTGAGACATTGTCTCGTTAGCAAGACAATTTCCGGGAGGGATTCAAATGCGGAAGCCGATTCTAGCAAAATATCAAAAAGTTTTAATTGTTTTACGTACCCTCAAAAATTATTTATTGCTTGTAACAAATAATTTAAAACACATTTGGGACAGTTAATAAAGTACTTCATAATATTAACTTGTTCGATCGATAATTGTAATGTTCGAATACAATTTCATTATTTCTTTCAGTATTTTAATTTTCATTCTTGTATCCGTTATTATATTGGACATTAAGATTGCAAAGCCGGTACAACTTACCAATTGGCTTTCTCTACTGACCCCAAGACTATAATTAATTTTATTGTAATATATACTTAATCTCTGACGAGGTAGCCAGAGAGAATAGTTCGCCAACTGTCACGATTTTATGTTTTTTCTTTCGCTTCCTTTAAATACATCTTTATAAACGAAAGTCTAGGTATCCGATTACTCTTGACCCTCCCCTCTTCGAGCGTTTGTGCAATGTGTTCGAAAATAAGTCTTGTTTCCTTGTCATTTTTACTATTAATTTTCGTTTTGTTCATATATTATTCACAATTCTGCATTCTTGTTTTCAACATGTTTGAAGTACGCCCTTATCCATTTTTCAGTGATAAGGTAATCTTTAAAATATGCTATGTTGTGAATTCGTTTCTTTTTTGGACTGCCAAGGACTGCCAACTCTATACAATTTACCAATTATCGCCAAATATCATCATTATCCAATTATCTTAGCAATTCGTAATTAGTATACTGAGGTCCGTACCATAAGGTTTACATACGTTTACAATTGGGATTTTCTAGATCTAGATTATCTGAAAAGTATGTTGTTTTATCTGTAAAAAATATGTGAAAAATCCCAAAATGCTCAGACTTTCCAAGACTTTATTTTTCCAAGAGTTATAATACTAGACTTAAACTTTAGCCATGATTAACCTACATAGGTTCGTAAGCTAGATTCCTTCGTCGGTTAGCTGAAAGTTACCACGCTAGGCCAGTTCAAATTTGATTAATTTCCAATTGAAACATAAAGTTATTAACTTTACCTTACAACAATTTTCGAATATAATGAAATATTCAGGACTACTCTTAGTATAATCATCTTAATTATGTTACTAAACTTCGCAGACTATAACGAAAATTACCTTAATGAATAATTAAGTTTACCAAGACAGTTTTCAAATTAGAGATATTTTTATAAGAATAGTTAACTACTTTTAATAAACACGTTTCCTTTTAATCATTAGTAAGCAGAAACAATATATAAAACAATATAACTCAGAAGTTAAAAAATAAAAGAAAATTTAAAAAATAAAACAAAAAAGTGTAGATTTCTATTTATAGTGTATTATGGTCTTTTCTTGCAATAAGAATACATCCACAATATGTTTCTTGTAATTGTATATCGAATCACGACATACATTCTGCAATATGACGTTTTAACATGACCTTTGCCGGATAGAGCAAAAATCGGAGTCAATGTCTGAATTACAGGCGATTCGATCCCATTCAACTGACACTTTTTGTAGTTAGTGAATGGAGCTATATCATGATTGATTTTTGCCACTCGGTAGTCTCGGCTTAAAACTCGATTCGATCTTCTACTTTTGATTATCTAGTGTACACTAAGTAGGTCAGGAATAAAAATTTTAGTCATGCTGTTTTTCTACAAAATTTATAATAGGAGATCTTGTTTAAGTAAAAAAAAGTAATTCAATTTAGTTTTAGAAAGCAAAAAACTTCATTTTCAAATTATTTTAAAATTATTTATGTAATTACTTTATATATTAAAAAAAATCCCTAAATTTTTACGAGCTAGATTAATCTATGATGATGGTTAAATTTAGTATAGTATTTCATTTCACTGTATATACTCGTACACATGGCTCTAGATTCTGCCGGAGACCGGTGAAGTCTTGGGTAGAATCTAGTGTAGTAATTAACTGAAAACTCTCGCGAAATAGTTTAATTTTTTTTTTAATTAGTTCATGTCAATGTCCCTTAGGCTAAATTATACTATGATCATCGGCGTTTAAAGTTTACCGAATATATTATCTAATTTATCTTTTCCATGAGTATCTTATAAGACAACTATAGATAAAGCCTTAAGTATGGCGATAGATAGTGATATAGTGCTAATATATATAAATCAAAGAAATCCAGACAAAAAGAAAGCAGACCTATAAAAAGCTATAATTATTTATTTTATAAATGAATTTATTTGAAGGCGGAATTTATATTAAATTAAAGAAACAAAAAAAGTTTAAAAATTCAACTGACACGGGCGGGATTCAAAACCGCGACCTTTGCTATACCGTGGCAACAGTCTTTCGTTGGAGTAAAAAAATAAATATCTCCACGCAATTCCCAATACAGGGGTAGAAAGAGGTCTAGTCACCTTCCACCGAAGATATTTTAGGGACAACGAAAACTCATTGATACTGTCACCTGGGGATCGAACTCAGGTCTCTTGACTCGAAATTCCGACCACCCAACAACTCGGCTATCGCGACTTATAATTCGTTGGAGTCTTTCTTTATTTACACCAGTTTTTTATCATTGGTGTCATCTACCGGAATTATTACAAATTCCAGATTGACAGCCATGAAAAATTATTAAGATAACGCCTACTATTTCATTGTGCAAAGTGTATTGATTTTAAAGCATATAAGTTATGTTGAACTTTTTGAACTGAAGAGAAAAAATGTTACATTACCTTTTTACACTTATATGCTTTAAAATCAATAAAATATGTATCAAATTTTAAATTTAATGTCTAATAATTATGGTTAACGATATTTAATATCAAAAGAAATATACATTTCACTACATGAGAAGTTACTCATACATTATGGTAGTAATTATATTATGAAACTACAGGATACCAAATATAGATAAGAGCCTTGTGACAAGTAAATTACTTGCTTTATAACACTAACATTTTAACAATATTTAACTTTTCAATGAATGAAAGTACGTTCATATCGGTTGCTACAAGTCACGTTTGCAAAAAAAGAACCAGGGTCATAATTGGACTTTATTACTTATATATGTTATTAAATTACTTTTAAAACTGTCACAGTTTTTAGTAATTTCATTTCATTAGCCCTCTAGAAGTATATACTTTTGTCTAACCCTAATATAGTTATAAAGATGCCGTTCGCATTACGAAGCATACGTTTTCTTTTATCGCTATTTTGTATAAAATTTATTTGTGTATCTATTTTGTTAATATGCATCTATTTTTGTTATAGAAACAAGTCTGATTAGTAGTTGAACCAAACTTTTAATATTTGATTTTGACTTTTGTTTTAATTTTGTTTTGTAAGCACTGCCCTAAATTTCATCTAAATAATGTGCTAAACCGTATGTTATGGGTTGCGGTAAACTTTGATAGTGATCTTCTCTATTTGATTTCTATTATTTAAATATTTTTCTAAAATTATGCAAGATTTTTTAAAATGTTTTTCTAAAATTAAGCATTATCACGAACACCTACATAAAAAACTTTTTTAGTAACATGGAATAACCAATTCAATTTGATTCAATTCGCTGTTTTTATGTCACTAAATATTCCAAGCCCTAATATTTTTATCGAAGTTTGTTTTAATTTTAATAACCAAACCATATCGACATTCAGAATTAAAGTTAATATCTTTATCTTTTATAAAATCCACGTTTATGAACAAATAACCTAAGTTTGATCTTTTCTTATTATATTATTGTTGTTGTTATGTGTAAAAATATACATTAAATTTTAATAAATTAAATTCTGATCCATGTGTTCATAAATATTTTCTGAGTTTTCGCGTAAACGCGCTTCCATATCGAGCTTGAATATTTTCCGTAACCATAAGCAATAAAAATACCTCCCGTCAAATCTGCGCTGCAATTATTCATTCGAAACGCCATTCAGCCCATTTTGGGACAATCCACTCTCTTTTAATGTGATATAACCGAGATTCTTTTTGTGTAAATATTGAGCAAAGAAGACAAGTTAAAATATTGTTGTAAGATATGGAAAAATTTAATGTTGCTTAATAATTTTATTTATTTATGGAATTTCAAAGTACTGTTTTTATCGTTGAGGTATATAACTCACAACATAGTGTTAATGAACCTGATTTAAATTATTATAATCCATATCCTTCTATTTTAAATAGCGGAATCTACAATCTCTTATCTAAGAATCAACCTAATAAAAATCTAATTTTAAAGGTGGCCGGTAGCAAATAGACGAGATTTAACATAAAATTATTATTAGACTCATTTAGTTATACGCATTTAGTTCTAAATTACTTTTTCAATAAATGGTGACGAACGAACAAATGGTACATATTTAATACAAGAATCGAAAAATGTTTGGAGAGTAGATAGAATGGAAAGACGTAGACGGTAGACGTGTGGACCTCCGGATTAACTACTTGGCGGACGAACTTAAAAGGCCGGTCCTTTACCAAACAAATTGGTGGTTTACCTAATTAATGAGTTTTTATCTTAACATGTTCAAAATATATTGATACATAGATTTCCGTTATGTTTGAAAGAAATATATACCAATAATTGGTTAGTGTATTTACCAAGAGCCGTGATAGCCTAGTAGACAGGGTGCTAGGTTTAAAAGCGAATATCCCTTCGATCCTTGAACATTTTTAAAATAGCTTGTTTTGTTTTTACCACCAAGTAACAGTGTAAAAAATGTTATTGTAAATGTTAATGCAATTTGGTTCAAAGGGTATAGACAGCCCGTGTTATAATGGGCAATTCATTCATCTCCAGGATAAAACCTCTACATTATCGAAATAAGCTGCAAAGTATTTCAAAAGACAATCAATCATTAACCAGCTCATGAAGCTGCAATAACCGTTTACTACTAGATTGAATTTTACTTAGTTTTCACACTAATGCTACAAAAATATAATACTTTCTCTGTTTACTTTGACAAATAAGAAACCAAAAAGTATTGATGGCTATTTAGCGAAAGTACGAAAAAAAATGAAAAAAAAAAAAACATTGAAATTTGACTAGTCTCGCCAAAATTGACACAAATTCAGACCATATCAATAATATGTATCATATTACCACGTGTTCTATATTAGTCGCTGATGATATCGACAATTCATTGGGGCGTGTACATACAAGTAAGGACTTGCGTGTTTACGTTGTCTTATATACTACATATTTATAATGACAGTAAAAGTCACGATAGCCGAATTGTTGGGTGGTCGGAATTTCGAGTCGAGAGATCCGAGTTCGATCCCCAGGTGGCAGTACCAATGAGTTTTTCAAAAACTTATGTACGAATTTCATCGTTGGCTTGGACATAAAGGCGGCGACGGGCTCACCACCTGTCACGTTGTCCCGAAAATATCTTCGGTGGAAGGTGGGTCAAAGGGACTTAATTGTCTAGACTTGACCTCTGTCTACCCCTGTATTGGGAATTGCGTGAAGATATTTATTTTATTTACAGTATACCAGAATTGCTTATACGATACCAAAATCGTTGTTTAGGTAAAGTTAAAACTCCAGAATAAATCTTAGAAGCAAGGAATATCTTAATAACACTATATAATATCTACCTCGAAGATGCCAGAACTCGACTGCGAGATGTCTGGTTCAACTTTCTTACTCAGATATGTAGCAATTATAACAAATCCTTTTAGAAAAGAGGTTTTTCTAGCTTACTTTTAAGTTTATTTAAGTATGTTATGATTTAAAAAAATAACACTAAGTACTGGTAAATCCCTTATTACAGAGACATGCCAATTCTATAGTGAACAATATATAATTTTAATGTCAGAACAATATCATTACTAATATATTTTAATAAATACTGAAAATATATAACATCAAATATCTGTTGTGTAATGCTATAGATATCACCACTACATCACGCACAGGATTCGTCGGTTAATATTTAATTTTACAAAATTAAATGTTCATAAGACACGAAAGCTATCGTTCGCTTCATTCGCCACAACTAGCAGCATTGATCGTCATTAAAATTGTTTGTGTCCGGTTGCCTGGTAACCAAAATTTTTTACGGTTAATGGCAATTCATAAAGCATTTTTAGAAGGGAAAATAACACATTGTTGCTCCTTTATGTATAACCTGCTATATATATTCGTTTATTTGTTAATTTTTAATTTTGATATTACCAATAAAGATTTTACCGACTATTACATATGTCAAAAGCGTATAACAGCCGCCCTTCAAATAAGAAATAAATAACGTCACACCTTAATAAATTAAGTAAGCTTTCAGAAGGAATTTGTGGAATATTATACAATCTTACGTACAAAATTCGGCGACACGCAGAAAATTACGAAGTCCTACTGAACGTAGGAAATTGAACATATTTCAATAACATAACTTTGAAAGATCGGAAGTATGATTAAAATGACAAAGGTTCGACAGGGACTCGTATTCTATTCGATGCTATTTGAACAAATTTCAACCTTAGGTAGGTATATATTTCTCCTTAATGTGTTTAATTTTTGCATTACGTTTACATTAAGTGTTCGTGTCTCACACGTAACAAAACATTATTCCGTTCCTATTACTTGATATAAAGACTTCAGGATTTATAATGATCTTTCTGATTACTGCCAACTATAAGGCCAATAAGTTTACTACAGTTTTTATATTAATTTATTAATTTAAAGTAAAAAATTCATTTAAGTAAATTATTTACAAGTCCAATATAAGCTCGAAGTTATTCATAAACGCCAGAAGAAGCAGAACCTGGAATTAGATCCAGCTTGTATTATTTAACTGTTTTAATGATTTTATATGCTTATTTGTAGTAAATTTACACTAACCGTAAATTAATTAATGACTATGAAATAATGAATCTTTAAATAAATAAATAAAATGTATATACAAATACATACATATCTTCTTCTCTTCTAACAGATTTCTTTTTAATTTCTTCACGCATGCTTGTTGAAGGTCGATTGCCCGTTGAATTTATTATCTTCCGCTATTTCATTACGCGTACAAAAGGAATTTTGTTTTTTTTTTCTAGGAAATATCTGACTTCTCACGGGAATAAGGATAATTAATATTGAGCTCGCAAAGAGTAAAGAGGCAATGGTATTCAGGAAGGCGGGAGTTTGGAAGAGTAACACCGCACCTGTCACACCGTAACATGACGTTCACCATTTATTTCCCTGGGGTGATATCTATTTGTAAATAAATAGAAAAAATAAGTTCATATGTTATAATTGGAGTAAGCCTAAGCGTAACGTAAAAATAGATTAAAATCATTGAAATTTTACGTAAAGAATGTTAAAATGTTAACCAAATTTTGACTTCAATTGTAATTTTTAAATGTGTTTTCCTCATTTTGGTTATTGTCTTTTTCTAAGATATTTTTCTCTGATTTGCATTATTTTTATGTATTATTCTAATATTAAATAGAATCTTAATTGACTTATATAATTTTTATGTTATTTGTTTTTGTTTCCAAATGAAACTTGGTCTAAAAAATAAAAACCGCGACACGTGCGAAAGCAGTTTTATTAAAAAAGAATTTTCAAATAAGACACCTAAGTGTCGCAATGAAGAAGTCAAATACCAGTTTTCTAATAAAACTATTTGGTGGACATATATATATTAATCACTGAAAATTAACAAACAATTTCCATGGTATGTGTCAGCTTAATTTACTGTTTAATTATCGACTTGACACGTTCACGTAGTTCATTTATGCCATACTGCAAATATTTTGCAGTGATACTAGGCAAACTTTATTAATGGATGATTACTGAATTTTGGGTTTTGGATACTTACGTCATATTCCCAATTACAAACATACGAAATTAATAATTAAATTTTTTATTGAAGAGATTATGTTTTGGTTTATTTAAATATTTTTTTTCATTTCGATTTCGACATTTCGATCAATTCCTAATATAGGATAGGAAGCTCACCACTTACGGAAGACATTTTTTGGGACAACTTGACAGATAACGACATTGATAATGCCAACGATATCAATCATTTATAAGTTTTTGAAAAAAACTGATTGAAAATTCTGAAACTTGGGGATCGAACTCGGGTCTCTTGAGTCGAATTCCGATCACTTAACAACTCGTCAATCGTGACTCGAGATCCCACTATAACTTTACATACATAAAACGTGAACAAAGTTTGTCATTGTCTTTCTCTTATTATGTTTTATCCTCTATTTAGATTAGATTTTCCCAATCACAAAAAAAAAAAAAACAAAATTCATTATTAAATTTTATGTTGATGATATGCTACTTTGTCTTTAAACCAATGAAATTTTTAACTTTTCGAAATAAATTTATTAGTGTCATATTGACGGGAGTAAGCAGCATCTTTAATGTCTAAAATTCCAAACTGAAAATTCTTGCCTCAATGTACTGCTCTCTAACTGCTACTGCGTAAAATGTCATACCAATGTGTTAATAATTTTTCTCAATTGTGACTCATTGTAGCGAAAAAAAAAAATTAAAACTGTCGATAATTTGCAATTAATTTTATTTTTCTTCGTCAAAATATTAGCTATGTTTTTGTATCAAAACCTGCCTATAACAATAACTAAAGACAACTAAATACACTAACTAAAGATATCCTGCTACAGCTTTACACCTACAAAAAAAATTTTTTCACTGTCCTGCAGTTATTACGTTTTATCATCTAAATAATAAGCTTCCTCTTTCCGAATAAATCACTTAACAGAATATTAAACTAAACAATATTTATGTGCCCATTTTATTATAGTATTATTTATATCTCCGAAAATATAAAATAATAACATAACGTGTGTGTTATACCCGTTTATCATTGTATACGAAACGAGGAAGGCAAAAAGGCAAATAATTTGATAGACGGTTTAAATTACTTCCACAGGATCATTCTATTGTTCGCAAGTTATCCTTGATGCTTTATTGACTGAAACAGCGCTACAATGCTTGAATACCTCCCTTACAATTCGAGGTATAGGTTCTGAATATTGATATTACGAGGCACAAAACATTCTTTTATGCCTTCATGCCACACCGCTAGTCCCACAGAATTACTAACGAAAATGAAACGTGATTTCAATTTTCCTTACATTCATGATTTACGTAGGTTACTGAATGCAAAAGAAGGGTAGGGGAGAGGATGTAATTTGAAGCTCTTTGCTGACGCGGATTTGACGCGGAGTGCTTCAATGTTGACGGTCCGGGTTTGTGGCTTACTGAATCACCTGTCATTTGTCAATGATGAGGCCAAATAAATTGAAAGATATTCCAAGCATCAGATTGTTCGATTACACTTAATCAAACTTTTTTATCAGAGAGAATCTCTTGAGGGATTATGAAGCCTTAGCCTAATTATCTAATAGGTAAGAATTGACTTTAATAAGATTAATTTTATAATTGATACATGTTAATTTAGTCGGAGCTTTGGTTTATTAAAGAAGGTTCTTTATTTACTGTTAGTTATGCTTCGCTGTTTGTCCTATCTTTCATATAAAGCTCTTACATTATTCTCTAAAAATGCAATTATGAAGGCGAGTAAAACAAAAAAAATATACTAATCGGTTCGGTTAGAATTTTCATGTAATATATGGAGATGCACTTATCGTGTTATCATCATTATAAAATTTTACATAATATGCTGTTTAAAGATGCTGAATATATGTGTCCCCCAAAGATTGCTAAACCACATTGTACTTCCACGAATCCCCACAATATCGTATAGGCCGTTGCTCTCCCTTGTTGAGGTCGTCGAAACGCATAAATATTCGTTTCGTGCGCAACAGTTTTCAAAAGTGCTAGCTATGTGACGCATACTTCAGCGCGATAACGCTGATTCTGCTGTGAATGTCTTAGAAATTTTCGCCATTCATTTCCACCTCATATAAAAAATTAACCATTTTAAGTTTTTTAAGCAGTTTACTAAAAGCTCACACCGTCTGAAAAAATATGAACCGGCATCGGCCGGCAGAATTCAACCGGAGTAGAGATACATTTCTGCTTATGTTACTTTGGAATATAATGATGGGAAACTCCTTCTTTCTTCTTATCTACTTATAAATAACGAAACAGCAATGTAGCAATTCAGCCCGTGAAGTGACATCACGGGCTGAAGTATTGCACATAAGGTCTTGGCGATAGTAACGGGTTTTCAGTCGAATACTTATGATTTTTTTACCTGATACCTTGTTAAGCACTCAATTCAGTTCAAACAATCTTTGTGAGCCTTTTCTTCTTTTTCCTGTTTTTAATATCCTTAAAAATATTCTATACATACCTTTTCGGTTTTATTAGTTACCAAATTATTACATTCAAATATCTGATTCTATATAGACAGGCATGTTTTCGAACTATCTCTCTCTTCTTCATAAACATTTTCTCGAAATATTACATCTCATCATTTAGTGTTCACTTTCTTATCGTATGTTTTATTCAATAATCTTTTTTTCTACAGTCAGAAAGAAAAATATGGAAGGAACATTCCGCAACCTACTCTCTTGGACTTCCTGTTAGGAATTAGGACCTGTTGAAAATGCTCCTAATTTGTCTTTTTATGCTGACACAAAAATCACAATGCAAACATTCTTACACTATGTAACACTGCAGTCACTTCACGAACTCTATGTGAGCTCTAATTAAAACTATCGGTTTGGACGAAGTTAAGAATAATTGATATTGTGAACAAAGTTAAGGGCGTTAAATAAAGTTTTATGATCGAACTTCCTGTGTGCGAGAACAATAAGCGAACAATGTATAACTTCTACGATTGTTGCAACGCTCGAACCTTCCTTGTTCGATGAATCGCCAGTTAAGCGTTGAATATTCGGAAAACAAAACTTATCCAATTATAAAAACATCCTTACATTAAAATCTCTTTTGTTTCTTCGACTTTTTAATGTTATTCAGGTACATAGATTTGTACAAGAATTATAAATATTAATTTATAAATTCTATTATAAATTCGGCCATTCGTTTTTTTACACAACCGCACACTCTTTTTTTATTAAAGATTTTACTATGAGTTATACTCAGACGTTATTTCCTCCTGTACATTTCGTAGCTTTCATTCAGTAGCTGTTTAAAGATCAAACAATGCAGTGCGTTCAGTTCTTATATTATATAAAACCAAACAAATTCATATACCTGTATAATATCCTACATATCTCTGTGTATAGTGTATTAGATGCAAATGTGTTTGGTTGTTTATAGTATAAAAGCTTGCTTTGCTTTAGTAAAATTAAAAAGTGTGTAACAAACCATAACCTGTGAGCATATTTCTAAATCATCCATATCATCAGATCATTCGTCGGCTAATAAAGTAAAAAAAATGGAATAAGAGGCATACTTATCTAAAATTGGCAACAATATACAAAAGTAATAAAAGTAATTAACTATTCAAAGAAAACCTTTCAGTCCTCATTAAAAGTCAATGAAAATGGTGTTCCGTCAAGCGTCCTTGTGCTCTGACTTCCAAATTTATTTATATTTATTTATTTATTTATCTTCACGCACAAGGTACAGGTCTTCAGGCACGGGGTAGCCAGAGAGAACAGATCGCCAAGTGTCACGATCCCTACATACTTCTTTCGCTTCTTTCAGATTCATCATCTTCTTCATACATGCACCTCTAGGTATCCGAGTACTCTTGACCCTCCCCTCTTCGAGCAATTTGCTCACATGGTCTTCGAAAGTTAGTCTCGGTCTACCTCGACACCTTTTAATATTAACTTTCGCGCTATATATTTTCTTCACCATTCGGTCTTCACTCATTCGCTCAACGTGCCCAAACCATCGAAGCACGCCCTTATCCATTTTTGAGACAAGGTCATCTTTCAAACCTGCCATATTGCGAATCTCTTCGTTTCGCTTTCAGTCGTCCATGGTAAGGCCGCACGTTTTACGAAGAGATCGCATCTCCACTAATTTCAGCCTGCTTTTATGCTTTTTCTGGCATACCCAGGTTTCGCTGCCATATAACAAAATCGGTACCAACACTCTGTTATGTATTGCAAGGCGTGCACTTTTCACAACGCCTTGCCTTTTGATTAACGCAGTCAGGGCACCATTGACTTTGTTCCCGGCAGCGACACGCCTGTCCACATCTAAATCACATATTCCATGCCGGCTAAACGCACTCCCCAAGTATACAATTTCATTCACCTGTTCTAGACATTCCTGATTTACCCAAATTTCGCACTTCGTTCTTTCTTCGTTCCTTTCAAATACCAGAACCGCATTAATTTATTTATAAATAACAAATCTGCAGTCTTACGAAATCACCATTTTTGTGTGCAGGCGATATTGCTTTAGATTATTGCTTTGAGTGGTTAATGAGAATATTCTTTTTAAAGGAATTAAAACTATTAAAGTTAAGAAAAATAATTATAAACTCTAAGTCCAAAAGCTCATCTTGAAATCTGATATTGAAAAAAATGTATAAGGATGAACAAAGTATTTATTTTGCCACAAATAAAAAAATAGCATCAAAAAATTGGTTTTACTATATGTATAGTGTAGTGAGTTACGAACGTGGTTTATTTTCAAAGTTGTAAATCCTTATTTAAAGAATTCACAACTGGCTAGTCTATATTTGTTTGTAAAAAAAAAAGGTTGTAAAGGTAAAAAAATGTCACGATAGCCTAGTGGTTGGGTGGTCGGAATTTCGAGTCAATAGACCCGTGTTCGATCCCCACGTGGCTCGTACCAATGGGTTTTTCAAAAACTTATGTACGAATTACATCGTTGGCTTGGACATAAAGACGGCGACGGGCTCACCACCTGTCACTTTGTCCCGAAAAATGTCCTCATTGTCTAGACTAGACCTCTGTCTACCCCTGTATTGGGAATTTTTTAATTTTTTTTATTTAAAAATAAAAGTTTGTTGAAAAATCAATAGCTTCCATCTCATGACAATGTAGTGAATAATTCCAATATTTATACCTAAACAGAGAATATGTTTATTTAGCAACAACGTCTACTGCAATCAAGATACGAGTATGTAACGAAACACTATTTGATAGAAAACTATGTTTTATTGGTTGGTCAACTACTGTTTATTCTCTTTGGCATGAAATTTACGTATTGTTAAACGCATAAATTTATGCTAAATTATTTTACCTATATTAAATAAAATAAATGATGCTTATAATTTAATATTTTTATTAAAAATTCTACTCGAATCATAGCAGAATTTGACTTAACAAGATAAAAAACATTCTGTAATGCCACATTTTAATTACATACATAGCTTGTTTATACTATCGAGTTCCAAAATTATTACAGAATCCAAAAGAACTTGTTTTCATTGAAGTTTACATTCTTATGTTATGAATTCAATTAATCAGTCTCAATATTTTATTCAATTGTTTTTTTCCTCCATAATATCCTTTATGAAATTTAAATTAGTACCCCGGAGAGAAATTCTCTTGGGCCTCCTCTGTTATATTTATTTATACTCAAACCTGAAATCATATTGCTAACTTATGTGATTTATGGCAAAGTCCGCATGTTTCACAAGTTTGTTTATATTGCAATATTGTCGGTGAAGTTTCACAGTAGTGGGCCGCTTGATCCCAACTAAACAATGCTGTGTTGAACTCTTTGTTTTATTTTGTTCAAAAACAGCAATGTTTAAGATTAGTCGAAGGGTTTCCGCAGCATTAATTACTGATGCGTGACATTTTTATCCCGTTCCGTAACGTATAGTGAATCACACAATACGATCAATTAGTTAATGTTATACAGAAAAAAAGAACTTGTCTACATATGAAGCTTGTACCGAAAGAACAATGCAGCGTAAATTATAAATAATTACCACGATGAATTGAAAACAAACGGACGAAACTTCCTAGTAGAATCTAGATGTAGAATATTTTAATGGGCCGACACATCTAGGGCAGAACTATAGCCTCATTGAATGCCGCCGTTAAGTCAAGGAATCTTCATTGTTTTCACGCCGGAGCTTCAGCGTTTCGTTCAGTGAGTAACATTAACAAAGGTTACTCTCTTCACTCACTTTAACCTCTTTTTTCCGTGGTTTCCTTCAAATTTCCCAATTTATAGGCATAGTCATCAAGTCTAAAGGGTGACTGTACATGGGCACCTGTAATCGTTTACCTCCCATTACCATTTGAGGAAAAAATGTTAAAAATAAAATACCTTTCGTGTATATTATTTATGTTAATGCTAGTACATTTACATAAATAATATAAGATATATTTGTTTATAATAAACTTAAGTATATCATCATGATCATCATCATAACAGACCAACAGAAGTCCATTGCTGAACATCTGTCTCCATAGACTCCGCATCATTGTTCTGGATGTCGCTCGATGTTGGGGAAGAGAAATAAATAAAAAATATTCTAGGAATTCCCAATACAGGGGTAGACAGAGGTCTACACATTAAATGGGATGGGTCCTTTCGACCCATCTTCCACCGAAGACTTTTTTGAAACAACGTGACAGGTATGAGCCGGTCGCCGATATTGTGTCCAAGTCAACGATATAAATCGTAAATAAGTTTTTGAAAAAACCTAATGGTACGAGCCTGCCATCTGGGGATTGATCTCGTGTCTCTTGACTCGAATTCCAGTCACCCGACCACTCAGCTATCGTGTCTTTTTAATTGTAGTCAATAGTACTCCAAACACTCTGTCTTTCCGTGTGTTCTCTGTGTGTGTCCACAAATACAATGAATATTTTTTTTTCTTTTGGATAAAAACAAAAACAATGTGTTATTCGTTAATTCTGTTTTTTTGCTCTGACATTTATTATTCCATAACGGTCTGTGCTTTAAAAGATATTATTATAAAATACGGTCTCTGTTTTTCAAGTTACTTTCATATAGGTAATAAGGCTTGGCGGACGGGTAATATTAGAGCCGTCGGGGCCTCAGATATTGTTGCTTATCCCGGGTTAAAAATTTTTTAACAAGCATTAAATTTGTCAGAATCTATTAGAATTAACAAAGTTTAACCAACTTACTGATTCTACTCATAATAAAATCAAAAGTACCGGCTAAATAATTTCGTCTCATCTTCGTGGTAGAAAGTTAAAGTTATATTTTACTTAAGTTAGCCCTTTTCTACCTAGGTCTGCTGCGTGCCTAATCATCTAATTATTATCATTTCTGCCATCTAATTACAGTGTAATAGCTGTTTTGAAACGTACAGAAAACCATCATAATTACGAGCCAAAAAACATTCCGTATTCCGTAGTCCTTGGTAATTCTATCACACAAACCCTTGCCCACCTATTCGAGGGTGATTGCAGATATCTATGAAGTGATCTGCCTTTTCCTGACTTCATAATCAGGTGATGTTAGTATTTTTACTCAGCTTTATGACGTACTTATTAAATTTACTTCAGTCTCTTCTCTCCAGCCTTTATAAAATATAAAATATTTCACGCCATTCCCAATACAAAGGGTAGGCAGAGGTCTAGACGATTAAGTCCTTTCGACCCACCTTCCACGGAAGACTTTTTGGGACAACATGAGCGGTGGTGAGCCTCTCACGTCTTTATGGCTGGTGGCTTGGAGCCAACGGCAAAACATACATAACTTTTTGAAAAACCTATTGGTACGAGCCGGGCAGGCTCGACTCGAATCTCTTGACTAAAATTTCGACCATCCAACCACTCAGCAGTCGTGACTAAATACTAAAGTCTATATCGACTTAAATATATTAAGGTACAAACGAGAAATTTAGGACACACATTACGATGACATTATAAACTCACAAACGATCACTTATATTGGGTCATGTATATGGATTGTCATGTATATGATATTGGACAGCATGTACCATGGGGTCATATAATATGAAATGGAAGAAATAACAGTAGAAATATAAACAGTAGTCGTAAAATGTTGATTTTCATTTTCGATAACAGTATTAGAAGAGTGGAGTTGTTACTAGCAACAAAATCGAAGAGAATGTTTTAAATATTCTAGAAGTCTCATAGCGTCCCCCAAGTTAGGACGCTGCGGAGGTGGCAGCGATGAGGGGGTCAGACACCTTTTACGACTATTGCACGTGTACGGTTGTACTGGCAGTAATTTTTGATAAAATTGTATTACACTAGCACGAAAGTACAGTTCTGTATTTCAAATCAACAGACGAGTTTTATTTGAATTAGATAAAATTACAGAATAAAACTTGTAAGAATTTTTAACTTCTCTACATGATTAGAACCAATTATATGTTCTAATTTCATTAAAAAATAGTAAAGCTTGATTATTTATAATTAATTTTTGGCCTTATCGATGTCTAATGAAGTAAAATGTAAAAATTATATCGTAATTTTATAAAGTTTTACATTGCTGCCCCGTGGCTTGATCTTTGACACAGGAGTATTACCAGTTGGAACAGAGAGCATTAAAATATGCATGAACTTGACAATCGTCGATAGGTCACTGTTCATAAAAGTTTTTAAAGATCAATAGCTAATGGAGGAATTTTCTACCTACTGAAGTTTTTATATGGCCATTATGAAATGATTTATATAATTTGGCGAAATTCCACATCAAAAGAACTTGATAGAACCGGGTCGGTACACTTTTATAGAAAAATGTTTATCCCATTTCGAGTAGAGACAATTAGCCTACGGAGTCCTCGCACGTTGCTCGTTTGTGGCCTCTAGGGGTAAGAGAGATACTTATTTTCTTTCTCCTACGTTAAGCGGAACATAGAAAGCGATGCCACATGCCACTTGGTGCATGCTACAGGGCCTGGGGTTTCAAGATTATCTTAATTTTTATGTTATAAACACAAGGGTAATGTTACAAATATAACTTTGTCTATAAAATAAAATTTCCTAGATGAGTATGAGAGATTTATTGGTTAATACCTACTTAGATCTTTTTAATTCAGGTTATAACATAAAATTTCAGTATAGCAATAGATTGATGCTTTAAGCAGCATACTCAGTCGTCGATTGTTCTGTGTTTTTTGGGTAAATGTTCCCTTAGTCGCCTCTTGCGAGGGCAGAAAGGAACATTTAACTCATATGGCAATACTATTTGTCTAAGCTACACCATATGGGGTGGAATTGGAAGGGAAAAAAGCGCCGAAAATATCGTAGCTACGAAACGTCAGGGAGTGGCCGGGCATCACCTAGAGGAAGGTGCAAGGAACAGACGGCTAACCTTCTGTAGTAGTAGTCTGTAGTAGTAGAAGAGGCAGACATAGAAAAAAAAGAAAGGCTCTAGTGGTCCATCTAATATCATTGTGTGAGTATCTTCACGCTAAGTCCTTAATGGGAAATGCAATCCCTGAAATAGAGATACATTAATGATATCACATTGGTATTATCTTTTATTTCACTTTTTATGCATTAAATAACTAAATAAATATCTTCACGCATCACCTCAATATTGCGGTAGATAGAGGTCTAGACAGTTAAGTCGTTTCGACCCACCTTTTTAAGTGGTTCGCCAGCCAGAGAGCACAGATCGCTTAGAGTCACAAACCTAGCAAACTTCCAAATTCATATTTTTTATATACACACATTTCTTGAAAACCAAATACTCGTGACTCGAAAGTTAGTCTTCATCTATTTTATAGTATAATGTGCTGCCAACAGCGGTTTTTCCGGACCGATACGACATAGGGACCTTCAAACAAAGAGCCTGTACCTTTCTCAAAGGCCGGCAAGGCATCTGCTATTCCTCTCGTATTGCAGGTGTTCATAGGCGGCGGTAATCACTTACGATGGTAAGTGATTACCGCCGTGAGCCACCCTGCTCGTTTGCCTTTCCTATTCTGTATAAAAAATGTTACATTTTAAATGTTTATATTTTAACTTTTTTATATGTACACTCAATCGATACTACGATAACTTTGAGACCCAACCTAAAAAATATGCAATTCAGTATTATTCAGATCAGTATTTTTTCACATGTCCAAAACCGTTGCTATATTAAGCTCATTTAAATAGAGGTAGTTAATGTTAAAACGGAACGTATTATTATAAAATACAGTTTTGTTTTGTTTTTTCCCAAGGCCTCACTGTATATTCCCGTCCCTTTTAAACTTAAGGGGAGACGTAGCTTCAGTCGCTCGGGACCTTTGCAAATTGAAATCGCAAAAGGGTTCACAGCGTTGCCCGTCAATAAACATTGGGTAAAGCGAGACGTATCATTGTTCTCTGCACATTTTAATTATTAAACTTAGCTCGGAGGCCTTTTGCGTGCGAAATGCCTTAATGGGACGGAACCGTCGTTTATTTTGTGTAAGAAAATAGACAATAAGCTTTTCTTTGATGTTGGTTGTGACATTTCATTTGAAAAATAAGCCATTTCATTCAGACAATTATATTTTACATTACCTGTTAAAGAAAACAATGTTGTAACCATGTATAATGAGATTAATTAAATGGATAAGTTAATTTAAATGTAATGGCATGTTTTTTATAATATTAAATTATAAATTTTATATACTCGTATATATTGATACGTGAAGATCAAACTTGTTCACCTTTTTAACAAATTACCGACGCGGAGATATAGTAATTCAAAGTTGATATAAAAAGTTAATATAAAATAAAATTTATTTTAGGTCAAATAAAATTAAACATTGTCGTTCGGTTACGGTTTAAGAATTAATATTCTCGTAATCTCTAATATTAGTGTAATCACTCCCATTGTTGTCGTGTGTCGATGTCTAGATTGCGATCGTCAATACGCTTACCAAGAAAGTCGTTTAGGGTAAACTCTCAGTGTGGGAAAAGCCCTTTATAGGCCGTTACGACGATGATTATGAAATAAAACTTTGCACATATAAGCATTACAAACTGATAATGACACACTCACATAAGCAAGAAGTATAGGAAAGTTTTAGAATCTTGGTACAGATCTTCTAGTTATCTTTGGTAGCTATAATACTGAAGTTAGTATAGAGCAAACTACGTCCGTTCAACTCGATAACGTAATTTGTCTCATAGGCAAGCATCGCAGAGGCGTAGGCTACTCAATTATTGTGAGAAGTCGCCGCTAGTTAGTCCCATACGACGCTGGAAATTTGTTTACCCTTTTAGCGTCGAGCGTCTATTTGAAATGCATTTACATCGCTCTAAAAGTTATTGATTGAATAATAGTTTGAATACTCAATTCAAGGGGTCACTTTGTATAAACCAAAATATTATTTTACGACAATATTATTTTACGACTTCAGTCTAAATAAAATCTAAGGATAAAGTTTAAATCTAAATTAATGTAACTACTATGCATATGTTAATTTATTTATTTAGTTACTTGAAATATATTTTCAACACCATCTACATACTAGTAAGTCAACGATGTGCGGTCAAATCGGGTAAAACACGGGCCCTATATAATTAAGGAATTTTAAGTATAAATATTTTTAACGAATTATATACAATTAAAATCTCTTTTAAAGTTATTATTCTTCACTTATATGTTTAATGTTTTGATATAAATACAATATGGTAAATAACAGATACAAATACAAAAAAAAAATTCTTATTATATTACTATATTAAGTTAACTTCACGTGAATTAAATGTTCCACGGTAACTTGATAATGAGACTACAAATTTGAAAAATCCTTCGCAGTTATTCTAACGATGGATTAAGTAAAATACAGTCTATTTTAATGGATTATTACGATGTTAACGAATGCATGGATGATAATAACTGCTGGGAATATTTTTATCCTTTTCAAGCTGCTTTCTTAAGTTATCTATAATACTATATTATAATACCTGATTTTAATATATACACAGAAACCGGAATTTTAAAGTAGTAAGCATTTGAAGTACTCCCACACCTTTCACCTTGCACCAAAAATGTTTATTACGGGTCTGGTTAAATTCGGTCTGATATTTTCAATACAAGTTTCAAGATTTTCATATCTCCATCTTCTTCTTTATCTTGGTATTCATTAATGTGTATGTGGGTTTTACAAGGCTCTGAGGTGCAATCTATGATCCACGGGGGTAGAGAGAGACAAAACTGACGATACATTTGAAGAGCGAGCAACATTACGTCAAACGTGACCTGCTTAAGCTAGTTAAGGTTGTATTTACACATACACCGAACCGTCACGACAAAGCTGTCGCAGTAAGCGTCTGTTAGCGTTTGGGAATTGTAGCGATGCGGAATTCGTAAACACTCAATACGAGTATAAGCGTCAACATACTGATTGTCTGTTTACAAAGAGTATGTTACTAATCCTATATGTTCATTGAATGTTTGATAGTCGCGTCACGTAGTCGAGGTCTACCCCTATTAAATAGTGATAATGGACAATTACAATGCTATTCTTCACAATTAAAATTCAGAAACTACAAATACTATTGGTTTTAACGATACAATTTTGTTTATATAAATTTATGATTTAGTATCTCGGAAATTATACGGTATGATTTGGACAATGATTTTATTTCAATGGTTTTTTACGTTTCCCAGTTTATTTCGAAAGACGTCATTTTTATGACAAACGGTTAAAACGAAAAAAGTAAAATTTTTGTTTAAATTGTATTGTAGCGACATTTATTTTTCACCCATTGTATGTAGCATCTAAACATAAACCCTTTCGTAACCTCATTTTCAACAAAGAAAGAAAGAACAAACAAAGAAGTTGCAACAAAGAAATAAATAAGAAATACATTTCAGATAATTTATTTCCAAATACTTATGGTTTACACATTTAGGAAAAGGCTTTGGGAGACAAACGAAAAACTAGATAACAGGATAACGAAAAAGCTAAATAGGATATACTCAACGAGCATTCCCTCGAAATAGATCTCTAAAAATAAAAGCATAAAACAATCAACAAAATACTTTATGGGCGATCCTTCATTAATTTTAAATTATCGATATTTACGGAAAGTTTTCTATATGAGCACAGTTCGCAAGTAAGCGTTTTTATTCCTTTCTTGTCTGTCTATCTCAACCACATGGTTGATTGTATATGCTGAGCATGAGCTTAGCATAACTTTTTATAACTTAGGTAAGCTAACTATGATATACTTAAACAGTAAAGTAAGGATAAATGCTAAGTGTTATATTTTATTAATAGGAAAAACGGTAAAATTATCTTGCACGTTTTCACATTTCACCACACATATCAGTGGTGGTGAATGTTATCTGGTGTGTAATTGCTGTGTAATGGTGATGAATTCAGTAGAATTAGTGCTGGCGTTTGTGGGAGAGAAGGTGGCGCTCATCTACTCTTTGAACCAGATAACAAATGTCATTCATTATTTCATGCGGAATCGTGCAATACAGTTTCGTAATAACATCTTTATAATAAATAATTTCCACAAAGTAACTTATGAGTTTATTAAAAAGGAAAAGGCAGATATATTTTCAAATCGTCTCCATTACAGGGGTAGACAGAGCTCTGACCCACCTCATACCGAAAACATTTTTGGGTGAACGTTACAGGCGGTGAGCCATCTTTATGTCCAAGCCACAATAGTAATAAGTTTTTACAATAACTTATGTATTAATCGGCTATCGAGACGAAAAAAGGAAAAAAAAAAAAAGAAAAGAAAAGAATGGTATGTGAACAAAAGCACAAAATTAGATTTTCTTTAATTTTTGACAATAAGAGTAAATACGATTAAAATATTGATAAACTATAATTATGCACTATAAATAATGTCCTATACTTTATTCAAAAATGGAAGTAATTCTTAAAAACTGCACAGACTCGACGTCAAAGTATTTGAAAACCTATTAAGCGGAATGACAGTAGACTGTAGGTTGCTATTTTCCATTTTTTAATGCAGCGCACTTCATACGTGAACACATTTTAGAATAGCTCTTCGCTTAGAGCTTAAAAAACCTTTGGGCCAATCACAGGCAGCTTCAAATAACAAAAGCAAAATGAAATTATAATCATAGACAGAATTATTAAACAAAACATAGTAATTTTTTTTATTACTTGTACAACTATTCGAATTCATAATAAACATAAAAACTACACTTTAATGGTCATTAGTCTTTATAAAACAGTGTCAGTTATTTACTCAGTTGACTCTTTAATCTAATGGCACCTAGTTCATCGAACTTCAGACATGGTGCTTCAATAATTTTTTTTGTTATTCTTTGAAATGACGCCTACGTATAACAAATAATGGTAAATGTTATCTCAAATTCCATAAAATGGTTAACATATTTCTATAAATAAACTATTACTTTCTCTACTTTTTACTATTATTTTGCACTCTTAATTAAATCAATTCAAATTATGATTACGTTTCCTTTATAATATAAATTATATATAAATAATACATATGTAAATAGGGACTACATCACAATTATTAAATACAATTACAAAAATGGTTGTATTTATTTCTATTGTATATATTAGATAATGTCATATAGGCAACTAAATCAGGTATTTAATGGAAAATAATGAAATTGAAGAATTATTAGTGGGGAATTTGAATTGATAAAGCAATTTCCACCAACAGAAAACAATCGTAAGTATTCCATGTATTTAAATTTATATTTTAGTAGATTACTTCATTTCATATAGTTTCATTAAAAACGGTCCGTTTGAAATATCGATTCAAAAATTGTAAATGCTTATATGTCACACGGTAGGTTATATATATGTAATTAGATTATTTTACATTAAAATTTACTTTTTGACGTCCTCCGTGGACGAGTGGCGTAAACACCGGTTTTCAATGTGTCGCCAACCCGAGGTCCCGGGTTCAATTCTCGGTCGGGTCAATGTAGAAGAACCACTTTTTCTACATTTTCTCGGTTCTGTGTGTTTGTGGTGCCTTCGCTGTTTTCGATTCCCATACCTCAAGTGCTTTAGCATCTTACATTGGAATCGGAGCAATGTATGTGATGTTGTCTCTATCTGTATATGTATCTATATATCTAAAAATTTCTGTTGATATCACACTAAACCTAATGAAATTAATTGTACAAAGTTTTGAGGTAGTTGTTTATATTTTTTTATTTATTTAATGTAATAACGTTTATGGCTTGCTCTTCTTCGACCAGCCCATTGATTGTAAACAAAGGAAACGTTAATTATATTAAAAACTCTGCGAAGGGATGACGTGATGTTTCAGGACAAGGGTAACCTATACATTAATCATTTTTAGTTAACGTTATCACACGTATACCCGTTTTAGCTCATCATATCGTCTCCCTAAATTATTTCTTCTTTTAACGAGAACGTTTTCACTTTTCTGTTCGTTTAAATTTCATGAACAAATATATCATGTTTGAATCTTAAAAGCGTAATGTTTAAAATACATGTTTTGAATTTAAGGTTTCTCACAAAAGTATTTGAAATTCCACAATAATTGAAAAAAATTACATATTTTCTGGTCGTACGTTTTGTAATGTGATCTGGTCGTATGTTTTGAAATATTATACAACATATTAATGTGTGGTGAAGAAGTTCAAACTGCTGCGTACTATGTAGTTATGTACTAGAGTTTATGATATAATAGCAATCTGAAATTTGTGGAAAAACGTTGAAGGCTAGTGATCAGAGAGCTTGCTTTATAAACCTGGGGCAATGGTATACAGGCCCCGGTACGATCTTGCCCCACTAAAATGTTAAAAAGCAATATTAATTGCTAAGTTCTCCTCGTTGAAGGAAAACATCGTGAGGCAATTCATCCGCTTGAAAAATAATAAAAAAATCTGTGACGTGTGAAACTCGCCATCTGCACACGAGCATCGAGGTGGACGTTCTCAACGTTATCCGAGAAAGCCTTTGCCCAGAAACAGGCATTTACAATTTTCTGTTTATAAAATTGGGGATTTGGATTTCGATTTGAACATAAAATATTTGGATTGATTCATAAAATTTAGTTTTTACTGAGACAAACCTTATTAATTAATATAAAATCAAAGAATACCTCTGTTGTCTCTGTCTGTTATCTGTTTTTATTCTCCAGGATACACAGAAAGTGGTCATGACAAATAAAAAACACTTATATGAGAGACAAATAGAAACTAACCTACAAACTTTCTAATTTAGATTACGTTGTTTTTCAGTTTCAAATCTTAAAATTGTTAGAACTAATTTGCAGTTCAAAGTAATTTTATCTGAGCAAAGCAACAATTGCCGTGTGATGTCAGCGAAATAATATACCTAACCCTTTTTATTCGTGGATATCCTAATAGGTGGCTAATTGAAAAGCCTTGAAAATGACTTTGGCTACCCACAGAAGGCGAGCCTATCATCTCGAAAAATATCCGGACCGGACCGGGAAGCAGCGTCTAAGGAGTCTGGTACTACGATCGCCAAGCAGCTTGCCAAGCGTAAAGATTATATCAGCCTTCACTTACACGATATCCCTATGTTCAGCAGTGGACTTTCATAGCGTGTAAAAATATTACTAATATGTATATGACAGAACAATGCTAGGTTTTTATACTAGAAATCTGAAGTATAACTTTGCTAAGAAAATTGATTTGCATTGTATTAGGAGTCAGAGTCCAACAGGTTTTATTTTCAGTTAATTTAATTTCAGTTAAACAATTTTACCCGGGAATTTCGAGATAATGCGCTAGGGAACGTGCAGTATCCAGTTAAATATAAATAAGAAAATTGATCCTCGTTTTCGCGATAAGAAATTGTTTTCGATAAATTTGTCTTGTTTCTTATAAAAAAAAGATATCGTTGTCAACAAAGAACGTGCCAAATCCTTTATCAAAAGAATTCTTCTCGTCTATATTTCCATATATTGAAATATTATGAAGGATTTCTATGGAACAAGAATAAAAGCGGAGCGTTTACAAACGCCGACAGTGAATCCCACATGTCTTTAATCTATGAGTTATTGTATCCAAAAAAACCTCCCTATATTCTTCGATATTCATAATACGGGTTTATCAAGAAATATTAAAAAAACTATATACTTTAGCGGTTTAGAAAAGAGCTTACTTCAGGAATACCTCCTTAGATCATCAAATTGCTTCTATTTCGACATACATGCTCATTGAGCTAGTTTCGCGTGGTGAGAAATGGGTGGATATATTTTTTATAAAGTTAAAAGCAAAGTAAAATATACTTTATTGTACACCGAGAAACATGTTATAGTACTTATACAATTAAAAGGACATGGGTACAACAGGCCGTCTTGTAGGTAAAACAGCGATACGAGCGATAGCCAGGCAACGTTAGGGTAGAGGCTACTATTTCAAAAGAATGCGGAAGGGGTGTACAGAATAAGATATAGAAAGAATACGTAAGTATTCATTTGTTTCGTGTGCGAATAAATGTCCATAGAGATAATACCAGCATTGGTAAATTGCAAATTTAAATTTATTTAATAAATCTAAAACAATGTAAAAAAAAGTCACGATAGCGAGTGATTGGGTGTTCGGAATTTCGAGTCGAGAGGCCCGAGTTCGATCCCCAGGTCGCAGACTCGTACCAATGGGTTTTTCAAAAATTTATGGACGAATTATATCGTTGGCTTGGACATAAAGGCGGCGACGGGCTCACCACCTGTCACGTTGTCCCGAAAATTTCTTCGGTGGAAGGAGGGTCGAAGGGACTTAATTGTCTAGACTAGACCTCTGTCTACCCCTGTATTGGGAATTGCGTGAAGATATTTATTTATTAATTTTATTTATAAAACAATGTCTAAATACAAAACCGACCATTTTACACCGTTGTACTGTTATGAGAGATATTTCTAACTTTTTCTAACTTTTTGTTTATTCCGAAGTTCAATTGAATAGATTTAGTATATCGCCTTTTACCTCAATAATAACAAATAAAGTTTTTCGTGCATAAATGGCGTCAAATTGGACTTCCTCCTCTAACAAATCCAATAACATGGACGCGGCTTGATGGGAGGTTTGATTAAAATCAACTTCAATTTCCTTTTTCACCTTCTCTGCGAATAGCGGTACGTGTTTTAATATAAAAAGAGTAAATGGATATTTCACAAAATTAATTAATTCCCAAGCGTAATATAAATTAATAAATTGGGATCTTTTAGTCAAAATTTTCATAATGGTCTGCAACATTTGTGTGATGATACTAATTTTTGATATTATTATTATTATTATTATTATTATTATTACTCCATCTTAGCTGCAATGCTTGTTTATAAATCTGAAATATAGTGCGGCAATGGTAAAGTTAGGATTATTTTAAAAAATTGAATAGTTCATAAATAACACTTATCTGAGTATATATATATATATATATATATATATATATATATATATATATATATATATATATATATATATATATATATATATATATATATATATATATATATATATATATATATATATATATATATATATATATATATATATATATATATATATATATATATATATATATATATATATATATATATATATATATATATATATATATATATATATATATATATATATATATATATATATATATAATTTATAAATAAATAAATATCTTTACGCAACTCCCAATAAAGGGGTAGACAGATCTAGCCTAGACAATTAAGTCCCTTTGACCCACCTTCTATCGAAGATAGTTTCGGGACAATGTGACTGGTGGTGAGCCTGTCGCCGTCTTTATGTCCAAGTCAAAGATATATTTCGCACATAAGTTTTTTGAAAAACCTATTGATACGAGCCTGCCACCTGGGGATCGAACTCGGGTCTCTTCACTCGAAATTCCGACCATCAAACCACTCGGCTATCGTGACTTTACTCTGTTAATTTACGGAATATTATTACTATAAAGATTTATTATAAAGTAATATTACACGATTCCGTATATTCCGTATCCCTCATTAAGTTATGCTGCAAAAATACCCTATGTATGTTTCCTGGTACGAAGAGAAGAAGCACTACTGACAATTACGTGACAAGTGTTTCGCTCTAAAACAAGGACTTATCAAGCGTTTAGATTCTACGATGAGTGACTGTTAGTTACTGTACTATGTGGTTTCTAATCGTAGATCAGCAATAGTCGATCATAAAACATCTTTATAGTAATGTAAATTGACAGGGGATAATAGTTCAGTGAATACCTCAGTATAAAATATTGTCCCAATCCTTTAAGCCCTAAATATCAGTATATACACTGATATAAATTTTATATGTGCTCGCGTAAAAAATAACTTGGTAGATTTAGCCCATTATAAACATTTCTTAATAGACGTTCAATATAATATAAGTGTACACACACTAATCGATTAAAACGATCGGATAACGCTGAAAAAATAATCAATTGCTATCGCGGTTGCCTTTCAGAGTTGCTTGCCTTTCAGAACGCCTCAATAAGTGGATTACACCTTTGTATAATATGCATTATCGTTCGTATGAAAATAAATGTTTTTTCCTGTCATATCTTACGAAATGAAATCATGGTAATATTAATCCCGAATAATTTTTTAACATGTCAGCGTAGTAAATACATACATATCGCGAAATAGTTTTTCTAGGAAGAAATTGCCCTCGAATATATAAAGGCGTTATAGTGTCTTCAAAATTGAACAAAAGATTCTGTTAACAGAAAAGTATTTGTTCCTTTCCTGTTGGGCACCATCGTAAGATATTTTCAAATACAACGCTTTATATTATTTAAAAGTCACGATAGCCGAGTTGTTGGGTGGTCGGAATTTCGAGTCGAGAGACCCGAGTTCGATCCCCAGGTGGCAGTACCAATGAGTTTTTCAAAAACTTATGTACGAATTTCATCGTTGGCTTGGACATAAAGGCGGCGACGGGCTCACCACCTGCCACGTTGTCCCGAAAATATCTTCGGTGGAAGGTGGGTCAAAGGGACTTAATTGTCTAGACTTGACCTCTGTCTACCCCTGTATTGGGAATTGCGTGAAGATATTTATTTATTTTATTTATAACGCTTTATATGATCGCGTGTTATTCTCTCAATATTATGATTTTATTTTTGTAGTAGATCATAATTTAAAAAATACTTTATGTAATTATTGTAATTAAAGAAAACTTTTTTCACCATGGTAACAAAGAAACAACTCGCCATTTCTGTCCATTTCTCTAAATGCGACAAAAAAATTAGCTACTCATCGGATTTTCATAGGATTCAACTCATACATGGAATCATTGATGAGGCAGGTCTAAGTCTGAGTGAATAATTATATCTAAGTGTACAATTCTCTAATATTTTGTGTAAAATAGCTGATATATGACGATGGTTGCATAATTTTCTTCAATTTTCCTTTATATTTTTTTTGCATCGTTAGAAAAACTCCAAATAGGATGTAAATCACATATATGTTAACCTACATGTTGGAGCATCAGGCTGATACGATACTATCGATACGTCATATAAAAAATATTATGTGCATGGGTAGCGGGTACCCGTGTGGCAGTCATGTTTCTAGATAAATAATTTTTCGAAACTACAACTTAATTCCTTTGCATTTAGTGTTTTATGTGTCAATGGCTAAGGGCTCAAATCTATTTTATCTATATAAATATACAAATCAGGAATTACTACAGTGATCACTTAGAACAGCTCGTCTGATAAGACTGTTTATTATTTTATACACATAATTGTCAAGAACAGGGTGTGTGGAAATCCTCCAGGGTATTCTAAAACATCTGAAAACGTTGTTTTTATAAGACTTATTTCCTATATCACTCAGAAATACTTTTAATTAACGTATCGTTTGTTTACATATTTCAACTGTCTTTTCTGAAATTTCATAAAATATTGATACATGTCATCATGTATAAATATATCAAATCATATACAAAGCATCCGTCTTTATAAATAGTAAGAAGTTAAATACGATATTTGATATAGCTTTTAATTACATTTATGGAGAGAGAGAGAGAGAGAGAACCTTAATACTGAAAACGTTAATTTGATAAAAAGATAAAATACCGTAACATTTCCTGCAACACCCGCCTATGTACGTGAGGACAAAGATAAACAAAATAATGAACCGCTTAATGGTTACTATTAACCACTACATGCGGCAATAAAAATATTTCACCTGTCTCTTCCCATATCAGCCGGACTCGACCATGGTCACGCGATGCCGTGTCTGGAGAGGCCATTAGTACTAATTTCATTGTAACCTAATACTAGTTAGTATTAGATTAGGAGCGAATGCTGTACACATCACATACAACTAATGATTTTTGTAATTTGATGATACCGTGACGCCGCGGAAGTCGTGATTTTAATTTCAAGCATATCAGTCGGTTTTGTTTTATAAAAATAGGTCAACGGATTTGATTTAAAAACTAAAAATGAAAATTTAAAGATTTTATAATGTTTGTTATTTTTATCACATTTTATTATCACATGTTTTGTTGGTTTTGGTAGCCACAAGGTTTGTAGTTGGGTGGTCGGGATTCGAGTCGAGCGACCCTAGTTCGATCCCAAGGTGGCAAACTCGTGCCAATGGATTTTTCAAAAACTTATGTACGAATTTCATCGTTGGCTTGGACATAAAGGCGGCGACGGGCTCACCACCTGCCACGTTGTCCCGAAAATATCTTCGGTGGAAGGAGGGTCGAAGGGACTTAATTGTCTACCCCTGTATTGGGAATTGCGTGAAGATATTTATTTATTTTATTTATAACGCTTTATATGATCGCGTGTTATTCTCTCAATATTATGATTTTATTTTTGTAGTAGATCATAATTTAAAAAATACTTTATGTAATTATTGTAATTAAAGAAAACTTTTTTCACCATGGTAACAAAGAAACAACTCGCCATTTCTGTCCATTTCTAAATGCGACAAAAAATTAGCTACTCATCGGATTTTCATAGGATTCAACTCATACATGGAATCATTGATGAGGCAGGTCTAAGTCTGAGTGAATAATTATATCTAAGTGTACAATTCTCTAATATTTTGTGTAAAATAGCTGATATATGACGATGGTTGCATAATTTTCTTCATTTTTCCTTTATATTTTTTTTTTGCATCGTTAGAAAACTCCAAATAGGATGTAAATCACATATATGTTAACCTACATGTTGGAGCATCAGGCTGATACGATACTATCGATACGTCATATAAAAAATATTATGTGCATGGGTAGCGGGTACCCGTGTGGCAGTCATGTTTCTAGATAAATAATTTTTCGAAACTACAACTTAATTCCTTTGCATTTAGTGTTTTATGTGTCAATGGCTAAGGGCTCAAATCTATTTTATCTATATAAATATACAAATCAGGAATTACTACAGTGATCACTTAGAACAGCTCGTCTGATAAGACTGTTTATTATTTTATACACATAATTGTCAAGAACAGGGTGTGTGGAAATCCCTCTAGGGTATTCTAAAACATCTGAAAACGTTGTTTTTATGAGACTTATTTCCTATATCACTCAGAAATACTTTTTAATTAACGTATCGTACGTTCATAAAATATTGATACATGTCATCATGTATAAATATATCAAATCATATACAAAGCATCCGTCTTTATAAATAGTAAGAAGTTAAATACGATATTTGATATAGCTTTTAATTACATTTATGGAGAGAGAGAGAGAGAGAGAGAACCTTAATACTGAAAACGTTAATTTGATAAAAAGATAAAATACCGTAACATTTCCTGCAACACCCGCCTATGTACGTGAGGACAAAGATAAACAAAATAATGAACCGCTTAATGGTTACTATTAACCACTACATGCGGCAATAAAAATATTTCACCTGTCTCTTCCCATATCAGCCGGACTCGACCATGGTCACGCGATGCCGTGTCTGGAGAGGCCATTAGTACTAATTTCATTGTAACCTAATACTAGTTAGTATTAGATTAGGAGCGAATGCTGTACACATCACATACAACTAATGATTTTTGTAATTTGATGATACCGTGACGCCGCGGAAGTCGTGATTTTAATTTCAAGCATATCAGTCGGTTTTGTTTTATAAAAATAGGTCAACGGATTTGATTTAAAAACTAAAAATGAAAATTTAAAGATTTTATAATGTTTGTTATTTTTATCACATTTTATTATCACATGTTTTGTTGGTTTTGGTAGCCACAAGGTTTGTAGTTGGGTGGTCGGGATTCGAGTCGAGCGACCCTAGTTCGATCCCAAGGTGGCAAACTCGTGCCAATGGATTTTTTCAAAAACTTATGTACGAATTATATGGTTCGCTTGGACATTAAGACTGCGACGGGCTCACCTCCAGTCACGTTGCCCTAAAAATATCTTCGGCAGAAGGTGGGTCGAAACGATTTCATTGTCTAGACCTCTTTTTGTGTACGTCAGTATACTCGTTCGAATAAGTTTGTAATAAGTATTTGTGATTAGATTTTATTATTACAACAGAAAGTAACTCATAGGAAATCAAGAGCTGATGATCAATCCATTTAAGTTGTACGAAAACTAAAACTAAACGGAAGAGTAGGGTCACCATGTACTCTAAAAATAAACACAGGGAAATAGCAATAAGCAACAATTGGGATAGAAAGGCGAATCAAAAATCTCTTATAGGCAAATGTATAATAATCCCCCACAAAATAGTTGACAATTGCTTAAGACGAAAGATGACAATTGTTAGTTATGATATGATATAATATTTGAAAGTTACTTCCTTATTTTTTAATAAAAAGTCTTTAGGATGGTCATGTGGTAACGGTGTAAAAATATTGACGCTCCCTTTCTTCCTGTGGATGTGGTAAGAGGCGACTAAGGGAAACAGCATTGAACATCGTTATGGCAACCGTTATGGCGAAGATGGGCAGCAGCGTCTAAGGTGCGAGGTGTCGGATACTGCGATCGCCAATCCGCTTGCTAAGCGTGGCGATTATGGAAAATCCTCCCTATGGGAGAGGCCTATATCCTGTAGTGGACTTTAATAGGCCGTTATGTATGTATGTATATATGAATATATTTATCTTCACGCACAATCCCTGACGGGGTAGCCAGAGAGAACAGATCGCCGAGTGTCACGATCCCTACATACTTCTTTCGCTTCTTTCAGATTCATCATCTTCTTGATACATGCACGTCTAGGTATCCGAGTACTCTTGACCCTCCTCTTCGAGCAATTTGCTCACATGGTCTTCGAAAGATAATCTCGGTCTACCTCGACACCTTTTAATATTAACTTTCGCGCTATATATTTTCTTCACCATTCGGTCTTCACTCATTCGCTCAACGTGCCCAAACCATCGAAGCACGCCCTTATCCATTTTTGAGACAAGGTCATCTTTCAAACCTGCCATATTGCGAATCTCTTCGTTTCGCTTTCGGTCGGCCATGGTAAGGCCGCACATTTTACGAAGAGATCGCATCTCCACTGCATTCAACCTGCTTTTATGCTTCTTCTGGCATACCCAGGTTTCGCTGCCATATAACAAAGTCGGTACCAACACTGCGTTATGTATATATGAACGTTTATTAATTTTCAGTTAGTCTACAAATATCTCGAGTTTCTTTTTGTATTTAATCAATCAAAGTTATGCGGTTCAATATTATTCCTTAAAATAACAGCTGGGCTTAGAAACGGTAACCGCGGTTGTTATGTAACGTCGTGAAATCTGACAGGTGACGGGAGCCGAGACACAATAGAAACGCCAACCTTATCGCTAAGAGGGAAATAAATGAAACTACTTTTTCCAACTTTTGGCACAAGTCACTCGGAGTTTTAGAAAAGTATGCAGGTCTCTGAAATTTTTATTAAATATATTATGTTTTAACGCTCTGCTTCATTACAATTTTCATTTGAAACACTTCATAAAACGTGTCCAAAATGACACAATTTACATTTTTATAATGCAATTTTATTGAGTTTTAAAGCATTTGAGTCACTTTGGAAATGTTGTTACTAAATATAATAAAAAAATTGATGTTCCGCCCGCGTCAGTTAATTTTTAAAATTTCTCCTTTAGTAACAAATAACACTGTTAATTAGTAGTTAATTTTTAAAATTTCTCATTTAGTAACAAATAACATCTAGGCCTTTGTGTAAAAACACACATATATACAATTTTTTTAGCATTTTTGTGTAATAATGACACCGTAACGGTTTATTGTATGTTTTTGTGATCAGTTTTACAGTACGGTATTTGTCAATATAATATTAGACTTCCGTGCCACAAAGGTTTTACTGCAGTGGATCACGAAATATACTTTCTTTAAAAATGCCCACGACAACCTTTACCGGTTCAACAATGCCTTCTAAGTGTATTTCGACGACGCGGCGCGCATTGATAACGTGAGTTCTAAACAAATTGCTACTGATCTTTTAGAGTGATAAATTTTGCGGGAAATATAATGTGATTTCGGATTTCAAACGTTTAAAAATAAACAACCTACAAAGGTGCGAGATAGTACTTCGATCGCCAATCCATTTGCCGAGCTTGGCGATTATGGTAAATCCTTCCGTAGGGTATAGGCCTATATACTGCACGGGCTTTTACGATAGTCATGATGATGTTAAAAAAGAGTTTTATTTGTTTAATTTTTGTCTTTCTACAAACAATATGTTCTACTTCACTGACTACTTTGTTTGATAATTTGCCAGATCTGAGTAAATATAGTTTCTTAAAAAACACCACCTACAAGTGTCATCAAGACTCTCACACTAAGTTTTAAATATTCTAAAGTATTGGCTCGTTATTAGATTGCAGTTCCAGTTTATGAAAAAAATTAATTCTTACACACGTAAATGTTACAACGTTCCATGAATGTCACCAGGGATTCCACTACACATTTCAGATTCAACTCGCGACAGCTCTCCCCAGGGTATCTTAATGAGGCAAGAATATAAAACAATTAGACAGATCCAGATCCTTTTTTTAAATGAACGAATTAAGTAATAATAAAAAAACACAATATCTTTTTCAAGCAAACAGTAGCATCGTAACTTGAAGTAATCGCTTATTTCATCGACTGAAAGTAAAATATTTGAGAAACCCTATAATTGAGAAAGAAATTAGCGGTACGAAAACAGAGAAAGACGTGGATTCATTTGTTGTTTCTCTTGTCATCTCACTCAGTTAACAAAAAGCAAGAGATTTCTCCAATTAACAGTAGTATCTGTAAACCTGCGGGCCCGATCCGGTCGGTGATTTAGCAGCAGAAGCTGCCACTATCACTCCGTTCCTTTTTACCATGTTTGTAAAGATGTAAATTTAAAAAGTGAGTTTAAAAAGTTTTATACAAGCAACTTCATTCAGCTCGCACGCATGTTGTTAATATAATTTCAGAGATAAATCTAATCAATAAAAAAGCATAATTGAAATTGATAATAATGAAGATATGAATAATTTTACTTTAATATTATTTTATGATCAATAATAAATTCACATTAAACGATTTATAATAATATTAAAGCTAGAATATAATAAAAATTCTCAGTATATTTGCTTTTGATAATATAAGAATGTTCTTCGCATTTTACATTTTTATCGGAATCGTTTTTTTAGTCCTGTTTGAGTTTTCTTTGTGTGCTCATTCTTCCAAGTATAACAAGCAAAAAGGGGATCGTACGTACCACGCATCCTATAAAAATGATATTTCTGTTAACATTCTCCTTTTGATAATTCTGAGAATTTATTGTAGCACAATTTTTGATTTCTTTGTACATTTAAGATTTTTTACTATCTATACGTATTAATCTGTTGGACAATCGTTGGACTTATGACTAATATGCTTCTCGCAGGTAATATTAACCAAATTTATTACGAAGTTACCTCATAGGAACATTTTTATCTCAATTTTATAAAATTTAGAAATAATTTTAAAATATTTGCTTCACTGATCTATAGTCACTCTGTAGCTTATTAAATTCAGCCCTCTAAACGTTCGTTTATATTTTTGACCAACAAATGAAAATCAATTGAGTGAAATGAAGTTAAGATTCCTCTCACGAAAAACGTGCATTTTCCTGAATAAAATATATCCCAAACCTAAATCCAGGATTCATTCAAACCTAAATCAAGAAAATTTGTGCCATGTCTCGTATTCATTTTTATTAAGCATGAAATGTGGATAAATCAGGAATGTCTAGAACTCTAGTCTAGGAGAATGAAATTGTACAATTAATTATGTAAGTAATTAATTTGGATGGAAGATGTGATTTTAATGTGAACAGACGTGTGGCTTCAGGAAATAAATTCAATGGTGTGTTGACTGCGTTAGTCAAAACGTAGGATGTATGAAAAGTGCACGCCTTGCTTATTTCGTAACGCAGTGCTGGCACCGACTTTGTTATATGGTAGCGAAACCTAGGTCTGCCAGAAGTATGAAAGTATACAGTGGAAATGCGACCTTTTCGTAAATTGTGCGGCATTACCTTGGCCGACTGAAAACAAAACAGAGATTCGCAATGTGGCTATAAAAGGTTTGAAAGATGATCTTATCACTAATATGGATAAGGGCGTGCTTCGGTAGTTTGGGATATTTATTATAGATATTTATTTATTTTATTTTTAAATTATACACATAAATAAATATTTGCTTAAACAAAACCTATAAGCATGTTTTATTTTTGTTTTAAGTAGCTATTATTGTACATGGTTATAATTTTTTACATAATGTAAATTAATTAGATATGTACATTAAAAGGCTTAATGAAAACTATTCACATTAAATGTTCGGTAAATAAAACAACCGGAATGAGAGGAATTGCTTTTTACGGATCGACTACGTTCCCCGGGGGCGGAGGTATAACATAGGGAGTGTTTTGTTGAAATGAATTGTTTTCGGATTGCCATGCGGTAACATTACGTTATTGCGTACCTTTGTGGCTTTTAACTGTATTTAAAAAGGGCATTTTGCCTCCACGAATATTTCGTGAAGAACATAGTTTTTATAATTAAACAAATTTTCATATGTATGTGGTGACAAAGATGAGCCAACAGCATTATTTACGTATTTAATTGTTTTAGACACGTCTTGTGCTTAGATTATTCATCCCTTCTTCGCGTGCATTTCGTAACGCAACTGTAAAAAAGCCTTTAAAATGGCGGTGACGACAGCTGGGTATTTATCCTAAAATATAGTTTCCGGATACTATGTGGATAGATGAGTGGACAGCGTCTAAAGTACGAACAATTTATCACGTCTTTGATTGAAAACCAAAAGTATGCATAGAAGACTAATGCCAGTTTAAAACATTAGTGCTATAAAGGAATAGTCAGGATAGCGGATTGGTTGGGTGACCAGAATTCAAGTCCAGAGTTTGATCCCCTGGAGGTAGGCTCGTAGGTAGGGTTTTATAAAAAGTGGACAGATAATCAGAAATGGACGATTTATAACGATGGCTTTAACATACGGCTAAACGCTCACTATCTGTCACGTTGCCCCAGAAATGTCCTCGGTACAGGTGGATCGAAAGGATTTAACTTTCTAGTCAAGACCTCTGTTTATCTCAGTAGTGGGGATAGCGTGGGTGTATTAATATTTAAGAATAATCTATTTAAAATATGAAATAACACAATTAGTCGATAACGCAAGTGTTATTCAATCAGGATAAGCATCGAAACAATTTGCGATTGCTTTATTTCCCAATGTAAAGATTTGGTCCCATTTAAAACGGAGCATAATTTATGAAGTCTATCGCTGTTTGAAAATAACTGTACCATTATTCTCATTATTGTATAATTTCGGGCTTGGAGATTCTTGAGAAGTTTTCCAAGGAACGATTAAGTCGGCGACTACTATCAAACAAATTGCTTTGTAATTAACATATAATAGTGGACTACCCCGGCTTCGCACGGATCAGAGGCACAGCTACATGTTTTTTTGTCGTAGTGTTACATCTGTTGCACCTACGTCCTAGTTATGGAGAACCATATGCAAATACGTGCAATCGTTTTTTATTTTGCTTTCGGACAAACAGACGCGGAGAACATGTTTCATAATCTGTATTTATACCAGCATAGATATGTTCATAGAAATCGTAACAATGGATTTTATGGAGTAGCCTGTAAAACATTTTAGTAAGAAAGTCTTACAATAAAAGAGAATGGTAATTATTTCTTTGTTTTCAGAACACCGCTATTTTGTTTTATACGTAGTAAAATATTCGGCCATGTATGTGCCTCAGGTAGTATCAGCACACGTCGACCGGAGAGCTTAAATGCTCTTACGTTCATAAGAATATCTTGAAACCTATTTACCTACGCAAACTTTGAAAATATTTACATTTGTTGGAAATAATTACATTTGTTGGAAATAATTATATTGTAAAATACTGAATATGATGATAGACTAGTGGTTGGGTGATAGTTATGTGAATTAGATTACTTGAGTTCGGTCCCCAGGTGGAAAGTCAAAGTGTTTTCAAATCTTATGTACAGTATTCAAAACACACACCTCAATATATTATGAACATTCCTTGAACTAAGGAATTTAAAGAAAGTACTATTATAAAACTGCGTGGTGCACGTGGTTGTTCAAATATTATGAATGAAACACCGCAATGCACAATGCAGGTTTTCTTTCAGAAAATACTAATGTCTTCTGATAAATTCTGAAATCGAACATTTCTCTTTAAACAATAATCTTGATTTATTGAAGTCATTATATCCTTCCTTATTACCTTCCTGCGATTGTGTAAATTGAACGTAATGAACGTTTTTTAGGGCTTTGAAGGAAATATATTAGCTTTTTCACGCGTGGGTTAGAGTTAATACGAGTTCTTAGGAATCGCCCCTGTCTTAAAAGTAAAACTTTTCGAATTCGCTTTCTTTTCTTTATATTCCTCTAAGTCCTAAAATTTTTAAAGGAAGATAATCTGATATAAATATAAAAATTACACTTTTACATAATTTTTTATGGTTTATATTCACCATAAATTTCATAAAAGCTTATTATCTACTAAAATCAATTGAATCCATTTATAATATATTCTACTCGTATAGAAATATCTCTTCTGTTCAGGAAAAGCAAATATTTTTTTTGTCACCTTATCATTTCAAAATTTCATTTCTTACTACGGAGTATTACTATCAAAACCGCAACAGTTATAACAGATTATGCGTTTTAGCACTTTCATCTAAGTTAGTTTAAAGAACAATAAATATGAACCATTGCCCTATTTGTTACACAGCTTTTTGTAATGGGCTATAAATTTTATAATCTATTAAATTTTAAATGAACAAATAATTTTTTTCCCTTCTTTTATAAAGTGGTGCTGATAAAATGCGCTTAATTTTAGAATAGAAAAAAATGTAAAGCTCTTTAAAATATGTAATGTTATATAAAATTCCACGACTACTATAGTTCAATAAAAATTAAACCCAATTTCTTAAAAGTAATTTTTAATATTTATTATAATATTTAACCATAATGTTACGATAGCCGAGTGGTTGGGTCGTCGGAATTTCGAGTCAAGACCCGAGTTCGTTCCCCAGGTGGTAGGCTCGTATCAATGTGATTTTTCAAAAAAATTATGTACGAATCATATTGATGGCTTGGACAAAAGACATAAAGATGGCGACGGACTCACTACCTGTCACGTTGTCCCTAAAATATATTCGGTGGAAGGTGGGTCAAAGCAACTTAATTGTCTAAACTAGACCTCTGTGTACCCCTGTATTGGGAATTGCGTGAAGATATTTAATATATTTATTCTAAATAAATTCAGCTTACGACTCTCACCGGAAAAAAAGGCATGGACTTCAATCAGATTAGGCTGTTTTAACTCTTCTTCATCTGTTTTAGCTGTCTTCCTCTGTTTTTACGGCCTACTATACTGCTGAATATTGCTTTCCATTACGATACTCACTACACTTTTACTAAATTATTACCACATTGATACTGTATCACCAAAAACCCCAAAAAATCTTAAATAGGACGGGTTCGGAAATTGGGGTCATCCTGTTGTAAAAAGTTACAGGGTTTTCGATTTTCTCGGAAAAAATAGCGAATGATTTTTATTATTCATCATAATGTTTATATTTACTTTTATGAAAAGTAGTTTCTTAATCTATCTCTTAAGCTTAGGAAGCTAACGAAAAGTAAAGAAAAGGACATAATCTTCATTATTAGGTACTCAATTCCCTAAATAAATAAAATCTTTAAATGAAAACAGGGTAATAAAAAAGGAAGAAATTATAAAATATTAACAAGTGCAATAGGGATGGATATCGTTAAGTAGTTTAAAATTGAATATTTTTAATAACACCAACTTAGCTTTTCAGTTAGAGAATTGACTGTAACGAATATCGATTTGTGGGAGGCCAATTTCTCAACTATATAGTTGAATTTTCACCTTTAATTATAATTATTCTATCGTCAGATTTATGTTGGTGCCTTGTCAGGTAAATGTTTTATGAACTTTAGTGAGTCAAATTAATTATTTTAGTTTAGAAGCTGTACAATTACCTAATTACTTACACCGTTATACCTTCTTATTACACAATGTTAGTAAGTTATATATGATATCTTTGTTAATTTACGTTGTACGTATCATCTATACATGAACTCGTAAATACAATGCAGGTTTTCTTTCAGAAAATACTAATGTCTTCTGATAAATTCTGAAATCGAACATTTCTCTTTAAACAATAATCTTGATTTATTGAAGTCATTATATCCTTCCTTATTACCTTCCTGCGATTGTGTAAATTGAACGTAATGAACGTTTTTAGGGCTTTGAAGGAAATATATTAGCTTTTTCACGCGTGGGTTAGAGTTAATACGAGTTCTTAGAATCGCCCTGTCTTAAAAGTAAAACTTTTCGAATTCGCTTTCTTTTCTTTATATTCCTCTAAGTCCTAAAATTTTTAAAGGAAGATAATCTGATATAAATATAAAAATTACACTTTTACATAATTTTTTATGGTTTATATTCACCATAAATTTCATAAAAGCTTATTATCTACTAAAATCAATTGAATCCATTTATAATATATTCTACTCGTATAGAAATATCTCTTCTGTTCAGGAAAAGCAAATATTTTTTTTGTCACCTTATCATTTCAAAATTTCATTTCTTACTACGGAGTATTACTATCAAAACCGCAACAGTTATAACAGATTATGCGTTTTAGCACTTTCATCTAAGTTAGTTTAAAGAACAATAAATATGAACCATTGCCCTATTTGTTACACAGCTTTTTGTAATGGGCTATAAATTTTATAATCTATTAAATTTTAAATGAACAAATAATTTTTTTCCCTTCTTTTATAAAGTGGTGCTGATAAAATGCGCTTAATTTTAGAATAGAAAAAAATGTAAAGCTCTTTAAAATATGTAATGTTATATAAAATTCCACGACTACTATAGTTCAATAAAAATTAAACCCAATTTCTTAAAAGTAATTTTTAATATTTATTATAATATTTAACCATAATGTTACGATAGCCGAGTGGTTGGGTCGTCGGAATTTCGAGTCAAGACCCGAGTTCGTTCCCCAGGTGGTAGGCTCGTATCAATGTGATTTTTCAAAAAAAAATTATGTACGAATCATATTGATGGCTTGGACAAAAGACATAAAGATGGCGACGGACTCACTACCTGTCACGTTGTCCCTAAAATATATTCGGTGGAAGGTGGGTCAAAGCAACTTAATTGTCTAAACTAGACCTCTGTGTACCCCTGTATTGGGAATTGCGTGAAGATATTTAATATATTTATTCTAAATAAATTCAGCTTACGACTCTCACCGGAAAAAAAGGCATGGACTTCAATCAGATTAGGCTGTTTTAACTCTTCTTCATCTGTTTTAGCTGTCTTCCTCTGTTTTTACGGCCTACTATACTGCTGAATATTGCTTTCCATTACGATACTCACTACACTTTTACTAAATTATTACCACATTGATACTGTATCACCAAAAACCCCAAAAAATCTTAAATAGGACGGGTTCGGAAATTGGGGTCATCCTGTTGTAAAAAGTTACAGGGTTTTCGATTTTCTCGGAAAAAAATAGCGAATGATTTTTATTATTCATCATAATGTTTATATTTACTTTTATGAAAAGTAGTTTCTTAATCTATCTCTTAAGCTTAGGAAGCTAACGAAAAGTAAAGAAAAGGACATAATCTTCATTATTAGGTACTCAATTCCCTAAATAAATAAAATCTTTAAATGAAAACAGGGTAATAAAAAAGGAAGAAATTATAAAATATTAACAAGTGCAATAGGGATGGATATCGTTAAGTAGTTTAAAATTGAATATTTTTAATAACACCAACTTAGCTTTTCAGTTAGAGAATTGACTGTAACGAATATCGATTTGTGGGAGGCCAATTTCTCAACTATATAGTTGAATTTTCACCTTTAATTATAATTATTCTATCGTCAGATTTATGTTGGTGCCTTGTCAGGTAAATGTTTTATGAACTTTAGTGAGTCAAATTAATTATTTTAGTTTAGAAGCTGTACAATTACCTAATTACTTACACCGTTATACCTTCTTATTACACAATGTTAGTAAGTTATATATGATATCTTTGTTAATTTACGTTGTACGTATCATCTATACATGAACTCGTAAATAAAATACAGGTATTTACTTCTAATGTATCAGTTTTTCGCTGAATGAACAAGTTCATTAAAAAGTATGTAAAAAACGATTTATAAATTTTGTCTGCCTCTCGACTGTCTGTCTGTTTGTTCCGCTAATTAAAATGGCTGGACCGATTTCTACGGGACTTTTTAAGATAGCTTATATGATAAATTAAGTTACTTTTACTGTAGGAAAATGATTAGGGTTCCGCGTCATAGGCTTGCTTCAAATTTTAACAATATTTTAGATTCTCCATTATTTTCAAATAAAACTCTGCGTGTTCTGAGTTCTCTATTGTATAAGAATAATAAAAAAGTAGTAAAGTTACATATATTACTAAATGGTAATCGCACCTGAACATTCGCAAATACTCGTACATACATTTAAAATACACTGCAAGCGATTATGGCAAATCCTTCTATCGCTGGCAAGACATATCTGTACAAAAATTCAATCAAACATGACAATGTAGTCACGATAGTTGGGTGATCGGAATTTCGAGTCCGAGAGACGAGAAGAGACGAGAGAAGAGACCCGAGTTCGATCCCCAGGTAGCAGGCTCGTATAAATGGGTTTTTCAAAAAACTTATGTGCGAATTATATCGTTGGCTTGGACATAAAGACGGCGACGGACGCACCGCCTGTAACGTTATCCCGAAAATATCTTCGGTGGAGGGGGGGTCAAAGGGACTTAAATGTCTAAACTAGACCTCTGTCTACACCTGTATTCGGAATTGCGTGAAGATATTTATTTTATTTTACAACGTAGACCGTTCATAGCTAAAATGGAATGCATTGTGACAGTGTAATGCCTATAACTATTTTTGTTTTTATCATATAATATATATACACACCATTCTCAATACGGGGTTAGATAGAGGTCTAGACAATCAATTCCTTTCGACGCACGTTCGACAGAAAACATTTTTGTGTCAGTGTGTCTGGTGGTAGCCCGTCACCATCGTTGTGTCTAAGCGAACAATATAAATCGTTCATAAGTTTTTATAATAAACCCATTTCCCACCCAGGTTTCTATAAAATTAAAAAAATACTAAATAAATACAAAGATAGGGGCAACATGACAAAGTGCTCTGATCTCAAACTAACCGGACGAAAATCTGCGTGAGATTGTCGAAATAATATATTTACAACGGAAATCATTTTTACCGTGAACAAACGTCATTACTTAGCGTCGGCTTAACAGTTTAAATTCAATCAAACTGAAACTCCTGTCGCACAAAATTACGAACACCTTAAGTCGGTGTTAAACAATAGATTCGGCCTCAAAGTACTTAACTCAATCTCTAAGTAACTCACGTAATGACGAACTCTCAATAGATAGGGAGCAAGGAACAGCGACTAAGTTTAATTAATTTGATACTGGGCTATACTAACTTCTCAGTTTTCTTTCTTACGAAAAAATACTGATAAGTAATCACGAATTATTACTTTTATACTATCGCAGGGAGAATCTCCGAGCATTTAATTAAAATCTCGTAACTACTACTTTTTCTCCTTTCTAACCGTAAAAGTTTCTAACTTTGGACAATTTTCCAGAAACTACACTTGATTTTGACTTGGTCTGTTTTAAAATTAAACTACTGTATTAAAAAATTATATAAGTTAAGATTTAGTTTTGATTTAAGCTTTTTACTAAATTACCTTTTGTGAAATATGAAGGTGAATAAACCGATGACAAAAAAAGATACTTAAAGTATATATAAGTACTTACTGTATGTAGTAATATGTGACTGATACTAATGTGATTATCTACAGTTTATGTATCTATCAAATCTGCATTTCAATAACTTCTTTCGTTTGGGACTACTGCTCTGCCTATTTGTCGCATGGATAACGGGATAACTGCCTTGGCATTTTAATCTTATTTTTCAAAGCTACACTACTTGTTAAGTTTTGTGGACCCTTTTTAAAAACTGCCTCATTAATTAGTTAAAATTAATATAAATAACAGTTTTTTCATTGCTTATGAAAAATATCAATTCTATAGTAATAAGAAAAACCTCGGGCTATGATTACATTTTCTGTAATCTCATAAAGCTTATTTCCCCTTCCGTCGGAACACGCAATTTTGTCATATGGAGAAAAAAAACACAGCCTCAGGTACGCTTGTGCTACAAGTACGTTTATAAGAAAATTATTTTCTTGCAAACAGTGTCTTGTGAAATGAAGAATGTTTTTCGCAAATCATATTATTGTAAACGCATTAAATTTTAATATAAATTTTTCTTCTTTTCTAGTGAAGTTATTGAACGTCACATCATCTACTTCATCAACTACTTCTCACCAAATTTTACATTTGACATGTTCTAATAAATAAACTGAGTTAATTATTTTATTACTGTGATACCCATAACATTCAGTTGTGTAATATATATCTCATTATTTATAAAATATACGTATGGTGCCGTACTTCATCATAGTCACCAATTCCACGGAATTTCGTGTGACGTAAATTCCGCTTCTGGCCTTGGTGGCTTAAGAATATGCCACCCCTTTTCCTCTCGTGGGCGTCGTAAGAGGCAACTGAGAGAAAAGACTTGACATTATCAATGGCTACCGACAGATAGCGGGATACTAGAACCACATAAACATAATGCTAACGGACATATTAGGTCCAAGAAGTTTGGTATGGCGATCGTGAATCCGCTTGCGAAGCGATTATAGCGATTATTGTAAATCCACGGAAGAGGCCTATTACAGGTCGTCGTCATGTATGCATGTATGTATATAAAATCCATTTTTCTTTCCAAACACTGAAATTCCAAAATAAGGAGACTCTGGAGTTTCAGAAATAAAATTCGAGAGTCTTCTACTCTATTACCATCTTGATTTGCAATTATTTTTGGAATTCTATTCTCGATTCGATTTATGCAAAATATTATTATTAAATATGCATCCACATATATTTGGTACAAAAATCATAGAAATACATTCGCAATGATGGTAACAAAATAAACAAGGTGTTATAATATTTCACATTTTCGTCGTTCGCTGTAAATCCTCGTTCTTCGCGCGAGTGAATACCCCGTTCCCAATAATCTTATGATCCTTATTTACTGGGGTAGGGCTTGCGACCGCAGGCGGTCGCCGCCGCACGCTGTTGGGACGCAACATGTGCAGAAATTTCTTTATGATTCCGTCCAAGAATTGGAAAAGATTTTTTTTTTTTGACTATTACATGAATAGTACTTGGATACTTATTGATTTGCTGCATTCCATGGTGTTCACTTTTAGATACACGTGCACAGAATGATAACATGAATATTTATTTTATTTGTATTATTTATTCAAACTGTCAATCACAAAAATGCCCATTACATGTTCTTCATTTTTATAACCGGTTTTTGTTTAAATGATCTTGACCCTCTACTGGTGCAGTGCATTGCATAAGCTAGTAACTACTATTATTAATAAACAACTACTATTATTTACATATTAAATGTAATGTAAATAACAATAAATGTTTGTAAAATTAAACATTTCTCTTAAAGTAACAAAATATTTGCTATTGTCTGCGGTCTTGTATCAAGATATTTGAGGTGTCTAAAATGTTAATAATTTAATAATTTTGTGGCCACTTCACAAACTCCAAATAGATACAGTGAAGACAATACAGGGCTTATAAAATATACACATTTTCTATTAATTTAGTGAAAGGAAAATGTTATTCTAAAGAATTATAGTTATAGTACAATTCTTTTCATTCTATATTTAACAATTGTTCAGAGTGTAGTATAAATGTAGAAGTGCGATTTTACACCTGAGAACAAGACAGAATGCTTCACTGAAGGAGTAAAATCTCTTCTTACCCAGTATACCAAGTCAAACAGTCGCTAATCTGTTGTTACACGTACATTTAATGGCTCAGCTCATTCCTAGGCAGATATTCTCTATTCGAAAACCTATTCAAAAGAAGCAGGTTACAGGTGTGTTTTGTAACTCTCATAGCTCATAGCCCGTAATTGCAACTTTATCTTTCAAAATCGGTCAACGTTTGTTGTAACTGTAGATCATGGGTGACTTTTTAATAATTATATCTATTAAAAACTAAACGGCCGTTTTAATCTAAGCATGATCAATCGGGCAACATCCTCTGCCGTAAGGATCCCCATTGAAACGAGCTGATTACTGTTATGGATTTTTCCTAGTAATCTTATCTGATTAACAATTTTCATTCTTATTACCTACTACTGCCCGTACTTATACAATACCTATAATCACTTAGCACAATCATAGAATATACTTAGTTACTATTTTTTAATAGTCGAGTTATAAAGTAAAAAATGTTTAAATTACTTAGGCCACGCAATATAGCCTGACAAAACAGGTCGTTTAACATAATAAATAATGAAATGTGTAATTATACGCTAAAGAATTATTACAGCTGATTGTAAATTAGGGGATTATATCGAGAGCTGTTTGTCTGAAGTCATGTTTCTCTTTAATATTATTTTTATTTTGTTTAATTCACAAAAGAAACAATTACCTTGAGGTATTAAACAAATGTCAGTTTTGGCGCGTCGGAGTCGGTTAGTTGAAGCTATTTCAGACTTGTATTAAATTTTTACACATAGCCACGATAGCCGAGTTGTTGAGTGGCCACGATAGCCGATATCGAGTCGAGAGACCCGAGTTCGATCCCCAGGTGGCAATACCAATGAGTTTTTCGAAAACTTATGTACGAATTTCATCGTTGGCTTGGACATAAAGGCGGCGACGGGCTCACCACCTGTCACGTTGTCCCGAAAATATCTTCGCTGGAAGGTGGGTCAAAGAGACTTAATTGTCTAGACTTGACCTCTGTCTACCCCTGTATTGGGAATTGCGTCTCTGATGGAAAACCGTCTATTCTTTACTTTTATTCTTTAGTATTTTTTGCTTATCTCTGTTGATTCAATTGATGAATTTAATGAAGAAGGGATGTATATTATTAAAGAATGTCATTATTTATATTTTTTTATACTTTATTTCAGAAGAGAATTTAACCATCTATTAAATCTCAATGCAAATGATTGGTGAATTTCCTTTTACTGAGGACATTTTGCGAGCTGACACATTATTTTTAATTGTTTTATTCTATAACGGATCTAAGCGTCGAGTTCATGTCGCGTTAACCGCATATTCGAAAACATATATAAAACGATATATGAATCCAATACAACAAATACATTATTGCTCCCAACATCATTTACATTTTATTAAACCTTGGCCAGCGACGTTTGTAAATCCTGTTTGAAGACTCGACTCGGGGGGGTAAAACGATTACGAAAAAGATTTTACATCAGTAGAGGCCGATTAAATTGTTGGGTATTAGATAAAAGGTATTCATTTGACAAAATAGTGTCAGAAGTGTCAATAGCCTGATGGTTTACCGGTACTTCACGGTGAGACAAAGGAGGGTCTTTCATTGAAGGATGCATGTCTTATAGTTATTATCCAAAAGTATCAGTAGCTTTTGCTTATAAATGCCAGCTTATAATATAAATCTTTTGTTCTAATATTATTTAGCATAGCTATATTTATTCAAACTTTTTGAGGCAAACAAAACCACGTGAGAATGCAGCGATAGAATATGATCTATGGATGCGAGAGTAATACAGGTATTCAAAATGAATACAAATCCGAAGCAAATGTACATTGTCACATGTACCTCTGTTCTACACAATCAAACCAATAGATCGCGACATACATCTTCAAAACATATGCTACATTTTCTTAAACTTAAAACAAAATTTTTACGCGATATACTCTTTAACTTTACTTTCTTTATACATCTCTGGTGAAAAAGCAACCGAAGTAGTCTCAAATTTTTTTCCAGTTGAATCTTTAAAATTTAGTTGTAATTGATACTTTATAAATATTTTTATTTGAGCTTTTCATGGTTTGATACAATATAAGGTTGCCTAATTTTATCATCAATAATCACACTCCAAATGAAAGGTAAGTCAAGAAGGAGCTCAAAACAAAACGAAATACAATACCTTTAAAAGGCAATTAGCAGTTTTATTTATTTCAAGTAAAACAAAAGTAAGTTTGTTTTGTCTCGTTAAATACAACATCCATTATAATTTAGTGTAAACTTTGTTCATCCCTTTTAACTTGTTTTCTTTTTTATGTATTTTTAATGGGAATTATTTTCGCTTTTCTAGCAAATAAACTGAAAATAGATACTGTTTACCCGAAACATAAAAAAATGTTATAAATACGCAAATTTTTTATTTAAATGAAAAATGGCGGTGAACTTCTACCTACATAAATGGTAAAAACTATCAAAATTCTTTGTTGATTAAATCGATTTGTTTTTCAGTTTAATTTCTTTATGTGTAAGATACATAAAACTAAAATATTATAAAAACAAATTTGTAGCATCCTCTTCCGGATCACCGGGTTGTTGAAGTCATTCGGTTCACCGTCAAACGAAGTAGGAAGACATGATTATATTAATTAGACTGATTACTTATTGATTTCTTCCCCATAGTGTTACTTTTCTAGCAGAATACATCGTGAATAATGAATCCGAAATTTATGAACCTAGCAATTAGAGCGAGGGCAACTACCTTGACTCATTATTTAAGTCTCAAAACAAACATATATACCTCCCAAGAGGTGCCCTCTTCAGGCATACAACTGCCTTCCAAGGAAAAATATCTGACTGCCTTTTGTTTATATTACGAAATTAATCCCCTAAGTCGACTAGAGTGATGAGTCGAGTCAAACGTAACTCGCCAAACAAAGAAACAGCTAGGTGTATAGTATAATCGATGTTCCCTTAAACGACAGATGCTACAAACGGGTACCATCAATCTATCCCCCCTGCCCACCTTTCGATTCATGCCCCTGAGGGCCGAATTGTTATTCACGTTCCATTACCTCAATTTTTTAGAGACGAGGTGCCTGAAAAGAAACCCTTTCCCTTATTGTGTCTCATTATTGAATAGGACGAGAGCTGTCATAAAATTAAATTTTCTTTGATTATTCATTTTTCTTCTTTTTCACTGTTTCCGTCTGTCCATGACACTTTTAAAATTTAACAGGTAATACTTACTTTAAAAGAATATAACTTTTTGTAGTGGATAAAAATCTTTTATTTACAATAAATATATCATAAATTCAAATCATTGCACACACGGTCGCGCTGTCCTACGCTACGATAATCATTTAAGGATCGATTAAAGTCAGCCGCACACGTACCAGTATGGAGCAAACATCGAGGACTCGATGGCCCGATCACAGGCTGCGTCAAGTCACGTCCTGCCCAGCTATAATTCAATAAGACGCGATCGAAATTCCAAGTGGAACCGCTCAGTTCACTAACAACTAGATCAAAAAATATGAAATGATAATAATGATGAGTACTTCATTTAATGTTGAAATTGTATAAGTCGATTTAGTTTTTATTTTTAATATTTGAACATTCACATAACAACAAGTGGATTGGTGACTGGACGGTGATAAGAAACATTTAACACTTCTCATACATAAGAAAGCATATAAAATCGGACTTGATATCTAAAGCTACATAAATAATACTAATGCTGTAAAAAAATGTAAATGTCTTATTTACCATCGTTTACAAGGCTACCTCCTAGACCTATGTCGGCTTTAACGAAGACGTGGTGAAAAAGGGGGTAATCTAGTCTAATGCCGTAAATGCACGTCAAGATTTACATACTTCTTTATTTGTACATTTAACTTTATAACATATTAGTAATATGCTTTGAAACTAATAAATAAATACTTATAATAGTTTAACTTACAAGTTAGTAACTTAAAAGTACTTCATAAAAAGGTTTAAAAATCAAAGAATCATTTTAACTTTAATATATTTTAATATAAAATTTATATCAATGAATTTATAAACAATAATTTTTTCGCTTGTTCATTGTGATAGGAGAGTACTCCAAAAATAACCAAACTTAAAATTGATTCTAAAGATGATTGCGTCTATTATAGTAAACCTAATGCTAGAAAAATGTATTTTTACTGTAATATAATTATTTATTTTATAAGACATTCATCAACATACGACAAGAAAGAATGTCCAAATAACAAAGCTTTCACTCAACTATGCGTTACATAGAGTCAGGTACAGAGACGAGCACTTAACAAGACTTCTGAATTTGGAAAAGTTTTATAGGGAATGTAGCGAACTCAATAAGATATTAAAAAAGTTGAGATATTAAATAATTTTTCGATGTACCTCTGTAGAATCTCTCTGTGTTGTCTGTGTTGTACTGAACTAAATAAATCAGTTAAGCAATGAAACAATGAGTTCTTCAGTAAAGTCTATGAATAAATACTTCTTCCATTTTCCGTATAGACAATTCGTACGGGGCATTCCAAATATTTGCACTAGAGAGACTTTGACTAGAGAGATACTAGACTAGTCACTATCTTTATATATGTCTTCTGCTTCTTTCAAATTAAACATTTTCTGACACATTTCCTACACGCACGTCTAGGTATCTATGATTGCAAAATTATGCTAGATGTTTATTCACATTTAAATTGTTTGAATAAATTTATTAATATTTTATGAATATCCTTTAATCTTAAATTTATTTAAAATAAATCTCAAGGGGTCGACTTCTGTAATTTAGTAAGTTGCGTATCTTACAAAATACTTTAATACTTATTTACTATAAAATAATGTATGACGGATAGGCATTTATACTACTTCAAAGTTTAATTCAAGTATACGTAGCGAATGCGTGGAAAGTTTTGGAATTACTAATGTTTTCAGTTTACATGCAGATGCCTAACTCGAAAGCGTGGAGCCGTGAATCCTAACGACATAAAGTTTGTTTAAACTTTCTTAACTTTTATCATGGAATGCACTACTCAACGTTGAGAAATTTTGTGCCACCTTTTCATATTTATTTGAACAAATTATAAGGACATTACAAAAGGAATTTTAATAATACGGATAGTATATATAATGCAACCCATTTTTACGATGCAACACCGTACATACACATATATCCCTCTCCTCTAAACGATAGCTTGCCATAATCGACGATGAATTTTGTTCCGGTATTTTACGAGATTTTTATTTAATTTTTGTGTATTTTCCCTTAAAACTTACGAATTTACGAACTCAGAGGAAGGAATGGAGTCAAAATATAGAAGTCTATTACAAAATTCATACTGATATCATCAGATAGCTCCACGTTTGTTTACTAATAAATCAATAAAAGAAAGAAGTAGTGAACCTATTAACAAACTGAATGTGTGCACAGCTGTGTGAAGGTTCTGCACCGCCGCAAAAACGTTCGACAAATTGAACTAAACTGTTCTCAGTCCCCACACCGGTGCCGACGTCCGACATGTGTCTATTCAGTGGAAACAATCTCGTGATAGTTAACACTCTTCCTATGAACCGACTAACAACAACAGTGTAATAACAGTGAACTGTTCTTAGGCTCTCATATAATTATTTATATATTATTTTGTAATGACGCTTGAAAAGCAATAACTAAAATGTTAATCAAAGATATCTAAAAGAATTTTCTTTTATATTTCATTACGTTTTTCAAATGAAGTATGTTATAATTTTTTGCGATGTTTCTTAGAAATTGGATGATTTATAGAATATTTGTTCACCTTTGGCCTATGACTTTGAGACTGTAATGTAATATGTCTTTAGTGATATTTATTCGTAGAATTGAGATATAATAAATCAGTTTTACTAATAAAAATTCATCTTTTGTACATATTTTTTAAACAATAACAAAATTCTGCACCATATGTCTTTATTCATCGCTGTATGATTCATGTTTAAAAAACATCAAATCCACTGAATGTTTCTCTGATATTACGATAGTTACCTACAATTATTTGATATATTTCAAATATTTATAACCGTTCATAGATTCTGCATACGTAAACATCCAACAAGGATGAGGATACATCTAAGCTACCATTTAGTTCCGCTTCACCGTGAACTTGGGTTGTTATGCAACTTCAGTACTCATAAGTGTGGCTTAAAAAAATTAGAATATTACGTATACAGTAATATTAGTTAAAATTACAATCCGTTACATACATACGTACATGACGTCTTCTAAAAGTCTACTGCAGGGCATGGGCTTCTTCATAATTGCCACGCTTGGCAAGCGGATGGACCAACGCAGTACCCGACGGGCTGCTGCCCGTAACCGGTATGTTAAATTTTATCTTTGTATTTTTCAAAATTGTTATACAGCAATTTGGTAGCCAATGACATTTTCAATCTTTTCCCATAGTGTCAACGGGAAGAAAATAATCCTATGCTGTAACCACGGCAAGTAAGTAAAGTAGGAATCCGTTGCATAGCGTTAAATACCTAAAACACTACATACTTAAACATATTAAAAGTCTTGAAAAGTCTACTGCAAATCATATACCTATCCAGTAAGAGAGGGTTTGTTACAATCGCCTCTCTTGGCAGGCAGATCGGCGTTAGTATTATCAGACATTATGAACATTAATACTATTGCTGGTCTTCTGAGTTTTGATTGTTCTTCGCAATGGAAATGAAATTTTAAAGGCCTATAGTCCTCTTATGACACCCACTGAAAGAAAATGGGTGGTATATTAATATTGGATTAAACAGAATTACCACTTTTAACACCTATTAGAGTATTAAAAAATAACATTTACATACTTTTACTTATTAAACGTATTATAAAGTTGTATTATACTTACATACATGTAGATAATAAGTTTTAAGTGCAACGAATAACATTATCAGTCAAATAAACGTCACGCATTTAATCAATGGGCAAAACGACGTGATCATTTACTGAGATATACTTTAACTGAACTTTTATCAAAGTATTGGCTTACATAAATGCTAAACAAAAAAACTTTTGAAAAAACTTTTAAATGCTATGACTATGAACTTATGGCAAGTTGTCTTTCGAAAAACAGGAACCGGAAGAAGCAGGCTGGTAATGATTGGTAGCACTGTCTGAGGCTAGAGGTAGTACCTCTAGCCTCCAACCTTTACTCCATATTGAAGGCAATTCTCGTTTTTTTATAATCGTATGTTTTGCTCTATATCTTATCACTTTACAAATAAAATTTAATAAAACTACACAATGAACCTTTTTGCAAAGGTGGCACGGCAATATAACGGTCAGTAAAAATCCTTAGCAACAAAAAATCGCCAATCAATTGGCCAAGTTGACGCTTTGGCGATTTCATTTAGAAGTTCTTTGCATCTTAGATGCATTTGAATTTTGGCCTGGTATTTTTCGTTAGTATTAGTCGTCAACTCTTGTTGGCCACTTACGTTACCACACGGCAATGACAATAAATAAGTCTAATAAATTCTTTAAATGTTTTCTCGTCCATAAAATTTAACACTTTTTAAAATATAGCATCACTTTAGTATCTTAGTCCATTTATCAAACTTCCAAAATAGAAACATTAAATTCATATAATTTATTAATACTTTAAATTAGTATTAATACTCTAAATTATAACATTAAAAAGGTTATACACCTGTAACAAAGAATTATCGGATAAGTTAAAAACCGTGTACTTTCACGTCCCAAGTCGACGTAGAATAAATGGGGAGACTCACGGAATACATTTTTTTAATGTTTTCAATTATACGTTTTACTGCATAAAAAACGAACATTCGAAAATGAGCACGTTCATACAGTTGATTAATTACCTAGCTCTTTTACTGAACTTTTTACATGTTATATTTTACTGAACAAAACTATAACTGCAGTTTGAAATGCAAGTAGTGTTTTTTTGATTTATAACTAGTAATGTGTTAGCAATACACGCAGAGTATTATTTACTTTAAGCCTTGAATTTTTTACAGTTAGATAAAAGATACCTTCAACTAATTCACAGTAAATTGATAAAAACTCCATTTTTAAAATGTAACCTGATTATATCACTTTTAGATATTTAGCATTCATTAGTCTATAGTAGAAGCACTGTGGATGTATTGGTAACCTCCTAGAAATGATATAAGAAGTGGGCTTCTGTTTACGTTAGTCACCGGATTAAAAGGATAAGAAGACTCTACTTAACGTCGGTTTGTCGCAAGTGTTTTACACGCACAAGCTCACCGGCCAATAAAAGCCCTCTGTAAGGCAAAGGCCTTTCCCATTAGGTACGATTTGTACAATGCTTGGCAAGTGAATTGGCGAAGATACCTTCTTACCACTGAAGGTGCCGTCCATCCGGTCCACTGAATTTCGATGTAGTATTTTGTGGGACAGTTATCCCGCTATATATCGGAAGCCAGTGACGTTATGGAGGTCTGTCACTTAGTCGCCTCTTACGAAACTTAAGAGTACAAAGGTCCACCACTTTTCTTATGCTTACATTTTAACATCGATACAAAACTGCAAGTCTCTATTATAAAGATCGTCAAATCTTCTCCCAGTGTGTCCGTTATTGCAAATTCTTCTTAATATAATAAACCTATATCCTAGAGTAGACTGTTGAGCTCTATAATTTACATTTCTTGATGGAAAATTAAATGTAGGTACTTATCGTATCACAACTCATTATTATATATTTCACACACAACTCATTATTAAATGAAAGCCTCACACTGATTTCGTTGGACTAATACGAAATTTTCTATTTCCCATCGAATCTAATCGTCTATCGAAGCGTCACGACACGTCGGGCGACGCCATTCCGTCGTTGTACCATAAAATTAGGTTACCTCGCGTTGGATAAGTTGGTTCTAAAATTGAGAAATCCTGATCCAATTTCGAGGATAATTCTCAAGATTTCGATGTGAAGTTCTCTTTTGCAATTTAAAGTAATACTTTTACTATAATGTGGAATGTTATTTGTTAAAGTGTAACGTAGCATTCATGGAAATATGTATGAGAATTGAATGAGACTTTGAAAATGTTTACGATGTTTATTATATTTTAACAAAATTCTTTTCTATTAAGAAGGCTCCCTTTGATTTGGCGTCATATGTCAACAATTTTATTGATTGCTTACAATTTCAAGAAAAAAGATTTTTGACATATGATTTCGTAGAAATTACTACTATTCTGGGAAATAAGCTTTCGTTCCCCGCATTGCTAATAATAATTAAATGCTATTTCATTTACAAAATTAACAATCATTTCATATTTCAACTAGTTTTTTCCGCGACTTGATCCACGCATCATCTCAAAATTCCTATGAGATGACTTCATTCTCCATAGTAATAAGCACCCAATATCCCGGAACCACAAAGTTAAAGCTATCTAAATCTTCATGGCCTATAAGCCTAATCAGCTTTTCTAAAGAAACCGTACATTTTTCTGAGATATAAAGTAGCGTACGTGTTGCTGCAAGTTATAATGATATCTATTTATGTGTCAAATATCATGCAGATTCATACAGCCGTTCTAGCGTGATTAAGTCACCAACATCAACCCACATATCCAAACTTTTGCGATTATACTTTTTCTATCAGTATTCTAAATACCTTTAAATTTCATTAGTACCGAAAAAAACATAAATCTCTTTTATTTACATTGTACAAAAGGCGTTGGTCAAGTATATGTGAGGTTGATACTATATACGAGTATAATGAATAACGAGTTTTCTATCCATCCATATAGGTGTATTTGTGTACATGTCTGTAATGTGGCCATGTAGTGTAATAGAATAGATATCTTATTTGGAACAAAAATAAAATTTATTGTAAATTATCTACCTTCTGTAGATGATAATAATTTAATTCCTTACGCGCAAATATGTTAATACAACAGGCAAGTATATCTTGAACCTTCGAAAGTGGTTTTAAATATGCTTGGGTAGACAAAAAATACGCAGGATGAAATTTCTTATCAAGGAAGAGTTACATTTACTTTAAAACATTAATTTTAAAAGTTAATATAGTACTTATTTAGTTAGATACTTGCAAATTTTAAAAAAATAATAAGGTTAATAAATTAAAGAGAAAAAAATATACATCCCGCCCGTGTTAAATGAAATTTTACAAACATTTTTTCTCTTTAATTTAATAACAAAAAGTTCAAAATAACTTACATGCCTTAAAATAAATAAAAATTACGTAATAATAAGATTAGCTCATAAAGTGAGTAGAGGTGTTTTTCTTATTATATCACTATCAAGTTATAGTACATACTAGCTGCCCCCCGCGGCTTTGTGCGCAGTTTAACACTTAACGCGGGACCCTAATAATGTTTCTAAAATAAAAGTAGCCTATGTTACTCCTTTTAACATTAGCTATCTGTTAGTGAAAGTCCTAGTGTTAAAACTGGTTCAGCCGTTTCAGAGATTAGACGGAACAAACCGACAGACAGACAAAAATTGTAAAAAAAAATAAAATTTAGTGTATGTAGTAAAATCTTTATTTCAGTATTACAGACAGACACTACAATTTTATTTATATGTAAAGATTAGTTAAAATAGTTACGTCATCGAAGAAAAAATTGTTTTCTCCTTAATAAAGTGACACAAGTAGATCAAAGTAGTGTTCCAAATGAAACTCAGTCTTAATTCATTAAAACAAGCGACCCTGACAGACATTGTCCTACAGGAGTCCTGATTTGGTTTGATTTGATTTGATATGAAACAGAGAGTTAAAGAACTAGGCCATACTAGCTACAATTTGAAGTTAGTTAAAGTTAAGCCACTAAAGTACGAAAAGAAGTAGACATTAATAAAAAAAATCACCGAATTCAAATTAATTATTAAATAAAATTCTATTATCATAATTTTCAGATAATATTTTTAAGTTTGTAAACATAATATTTGTAGTATTTCTGTAAATAAATATAAATATACTGGTCATTTCAATTTGACCTATTTCAAATAGCAATAATTTTTAAATTTACGCACAAGCTTTTGCCGGTTTTTAAAGGCGAGCCAAAACTCTGAGTCGTGATCTCACGCCACCTGGTTTTATTTGGATATAGAATAGAGTAAACTGGGCTTTTATATTTTATCTCTTATATTACATAAATTATCAATATAGATTTTTCCCGTTAGTACAATAATTAAATTAAAACAAAAATATGTAAATATAGGTGAATAATATTTTTAGTGTTCGGGTTTCGGGTTCGAATGCTGCCAAACATTAGTGTAAAGAGAATTAATGTTTGTACGATAAGGTTTTTTGAGTCATGTATATAATTATAAATATTTATTTATGTTTCTGTCACGATAGCCGAGTGGTTGAATGGTCGAAATTTCGAGTCAAGAGGCCCGAGTTGGATCCTCGGGTGGAAGGCTCGTACCAATAGGATTTTCACAAACTTATGTACGAATTATAAATCTTGCTTGTACATATGACGGCGAGGGGTCACCACCTGTCACGTTGTCCCAAAAATATCTTCGGTGGAACGTGGGTCTAATAGACTTAATTGTCTAGACTAGACCTCTATCTAGCCCTGTATTGGGAATTGCGTGAAGATCAAAAGCCAAATTTAAAAACAATCTGACATTAGTTAAAACGCTAAACATAAAAAAAATTTACGCTGTGTTAAATTTCTGAAAAGCGTTTATAATAACTATTATACGCGAATGCGCAAGCCGTATCTGCTTGCTGTAAGCTGTTTAAATAATTCACCTACAATTCTCAATTACGAATTAAAACTTCCGTAATTGACATCTACAAGTATAAGTTCAGAAAGCCATTCAACTTTCTAAACTACTTCGAGTTTCGTTAATATTCGTTATAAAGTCGAATTAATGAGATATAAAAGTAATCTGGTAAAATAAAATAATTTTAAAGAATTACTGAAGAAATATTGAAGAAAATGTTTAAAAAAAATTATGTATGTGATTCATTATCCGATGAGTAGGAGGAAAATTTCTACACATATCGATATATCTTTTTGAAAGTACGTGTCTCTCATTATTAATTTGTCAGGGCTCGATTTTTGATGTGAAACATCTATAGCCGCACGTAAAACCGATTTCTGGCGTGGCGACGCATGCCGTGGCTATACAAAGGTATACTAATTTACACCCTATTACCTGAGTATTAAGGTTTATAATTAAACACTGAAGTCCCTTTTTTATATTTAATTAATTATATTCATATTATTCATATTAGTGACTATGTAAATTATATTAAGATTTAATTTTTACATGAAAGGTCATTTCCTTATAGTCAAAAAGGTTCAATAATTTTTAAAACGAATAAATATAAAGTACCATTAAAATTAGCTGGAGATTTTAATGTAAATTTGCAAGAGCTGAATCAATGCCATTAATGATATTTCTTCAAAAAGAATTTCAATTGCAAATCAATAACAATCCAAAAGAATCTACTACCAAATATGGAACAACTATAGATGCTGTAATTGTGAGTTATCTTGATAATGTTTCATCCAATACTTTTGTAACGTAATAAATAAATATATAAATATCTTCACGCAATTCCCAATACAGGGGTAGACAGAGGTCAAGTCTAGACAATTAAGTCCCTATGACCCACGTTCCACCGAAGATATTTTCGGGACAACGGGACTTTACTACTACGGGACTTTTGTAACGTAGTTTAGTTATCATCGACCAATCGTCACAGTAATACCGGCAGAGGAAACATCGAATATAACTATAACTGAAGTCACACAGAGAGAGAGAATTCTTATATCAAATCTAATTTTTATAATCGAATGTAAATAAATGCTTATTAAATAAAGTTACCATTTTCTGTAAGAAATTCTTAATACTTCATTTTTTCATTAGTATTTTCTTAGTACTTCATTTTTTCATTCCTGTAATAATATTATCTTTTATGCATATTACTTGTACACACACGATATTTCACATCTGCCAGGCGTGCCATGACCGCTCACATTTTTTTTATCATCATGCCCTTTTCCATACTGGGGTAGGCAGGGATCTAGAATGAAGTCGTTTCGATCCACTTTAAATCAAACCTTATTTTGAATAAAGTGACATGTGGTGAGCCTGTGTATGACAATGCTATGCTTATCGAAACAAAAGAATATATTTGGAAACGTTGACTAAACCTTTGCCTATCCCAGTAAGGGAGATTGCGCGAAACCAGCATTGTCATAACTACAATAATCCTCTCTAAGCGTGTTGTTCCTCTGACGGGAATAATGCGTGAAGATAAGTAATCATCAAAATAAATTGAATCACTACAAAAATTTATTTCTCCCATAATACGAACTACTACTACAAGCTAAGTACCTCAAATATCAAGATCTGACGCTCCGTGTTGTATATTTATGACCGCGGGCAATGTGAGTTATACATCTGGATCATAGCAAATGGCTGTTCATAATCGCTGCATGTATACACTGCGGATCAACGCGAGTAGAGTTACGTAATTTCTTACATCTCTGTTTATATTGCCCCGTTTTATGACTACATAAACTTTTACCAACGTAATATATTATTTACAGTATATGAAATTTTGACACAAAATAGTGCTATTACATAATTGTAATAATCATCAACAGTTAATTACTATTAAGTAATAATTAATAATAAAACCAAGTAGTAGTAATAAAACTCATTGGAACTAGCTTCCCACCTGGGTTTTGAACTCGGGGTCTTTTGGCTTGAAGACTGACCACCCAACAACTCGGCTATCGCGAATGATCAGGTAATAACAAATTTCTAAATAAAGGTGTTTTATAGAATTCTGCCTTTATCAGAAGTAATTAGGAATTATCGGATAATCTGAAATATCGGTATTAAGATTACATAACTATAAACTGCTCTGCTTTTTCAATTTACTGGTGTCAGTCGATATTGAGATGACAGTAAATAAATAACGTACACCTATTACAGCCTTACATAACTCTAGTAACGGCAAATTATCAACTTCGCAAGTGTTATAAATTGAATGCAACTGTGGATAATATTTATAGATAGTAATTAATATAATAGTAATAAAAAACAATTACATGGCAATTTTTCATATATTTCTTATATAATATTTTATTTTTATACATGTATATTAGATATTCAAATTACATTTTACTATATATACCCATTTTGAAATTTACCATGGATACTCATCTCACGATGTAGACGCTCATAAAGAATGGCTTTGACGCAATAAAATAATAATACAAAAATAAACCATTTCAAAAAATATTTTATCTACCATGTTTTTTTTCCAAGGCTTTATATACGAGTTCCAAAGCTATATAGTCGTTTCAGTAAGTGAAAAATTGGATCTTTCCGGAAAATCGACTAACCCCTTAAATTCCAAGGAAGCCATCAAATGTGACTAAGGGAGAACACCTTAAAATGCATATCACCACCAACTAATGATGTGATAACCATCTAAAAATATAATATATTATTAATTTAAAAAAAATTGCATTTTAAGATAGAAAAAACCGACGAGGATAGTAGGATGCGATGCTCTTGGTACTGAAATCGTCAATTCGATCGCAAAACTTTATGTGAGAGGTGTATTTCTAGTAATGGACTTTTAATGATATGCACGTATATTGTAAATGTAAATATCCGTTAACAAACTTTGTAATGGTTAAGCTTTCCTGCATCTTTGAAAAGGTCAATATAAACTTTGTTATTTGGACCATTGAGGCAACTTGTCTGTGATGTGGTTGTTATATAAACAGAGTTTTAAACTGCCTTTAATTTGTCTCTAAATCCGACAGATATTGGATTAACAATAAGTAACATAAAGAGTTGATAATTGTAAATATTGAGATCATGTTTTTGAAAATGACAATAAAAAATACCTGAGAAATTTTCATCTAAAGGCCGGCAAGTTTGAAAAAATGATTCATTACAACTATAAGATTTAGTAGTACTATTTAACTATATAATCAAAATTTCGTTATTTAAACTATTTTATGTAAAACGCTGTTCCATATTTTTGCTCAAAAATAATGTGATTTATTGCATACTTTTCAATATTCAAAAAGTATAACGATCTTAAATTGTATATATTTTAAATTTTCAGTCATTCAATCAATCAATTTGAACACTTTAAAAACAACTTTTTATAAATTTTTTTCTTCTTTCGGTTACTTACGGGACACTATTAACATAGCTTAGTGAAGAATGATTGCAATATGACCGCCGTAATATAATCAGTAAGGATTTTACAAGTATGTTTGTGATTGTGTAACTGTTTTCGATTTTTTTTTGTTTAATTGACATTGTTTTTCTTTAATTATACATCTTCTGGCGCAGGCAATAGAGTTTTCCATTAAGAACATGCATAAACTGCCTATTTTTTTAATTAACTCTTATCTGCAAAATCTTTCTTTTCTTGCAACTGAAAATTTTAATAATTAAAAAATATAAAAAATTGTTTAATTAGCCTTGTTATTACAATTTTGGCAAATAAGACTTCACATAAGGCTTCTTAGCATTCACCCAAATCTGGCGAATGTTTGCATCTTTAAAGCAACTAACGTAAGGCTTGCACAGTGCATGCTTGCGAGCAACGTGCGTACAAGCAGTTCCGTTCGCTTCCACACTGTATATCTTAGTTGCATAATTTGCACCCATTTTCACCTCCTGTCCACTCCGTGATAAAACGCATTCAGTCTTCGAAAATAAGAAACCAACTGAGCTGTTGAGCGGGTGGGAAGAACACGAGCAAGGAGCACTCGCGCCTTTTGGTACTTTTTTTCATAGCTTATTAATTTATTAATGTCGTTTTAAAGTAACAGTTACAGTTATTATAATATTTTCTCTTCTTAATATAATAATTTGGAGAGTAACAGAGCTTCTCAGGAGTTCTCGTCATTAAAAGTTTGCATTAGAAGGGACACATTACGATAATATATTTTAGCAACAGTAGTAGATGTTGTTTATCTAATTGTTTCCTTTGGATTTTCAGAAACATTTATAATGTTATTAAAAATTTGAAAGTTAAAGTCTGAAAAGTTTCTAATCTTTAATTTTTAGTACCTTATTTTTTATCGTCATTAATTAACCTCACGTTTTACCGATGTAGATTAGGGGCAACATAACAAACGGGGAGTCATCTTAATGTCCAAGACAAAGTTACAAATCCTATATAAGTTTAGAAATATCTTATTGGTACAAAAGACTTACTCCTAAGAAGCCAAGTCACATTTCCAAATTCAAATTCCTGTCATCCAACCTCTACCGTAATTTTTAAAATCCAATTTCAAAGTCAATTGCAAAGTCTCATGTCTCGATGTAGACTTTGGGTTTGCCTTAACCGCCACGCTTGTGGGCTGATGTTCACACTACTAAGTAGTACTAGACAACTTACACATTCAAAGCTACTTTAAACGTCATCAGTCTGTTGAATTTTGGTAATTATTCTTTGAGTTGGTTATCCTTATGTCGGTAGCCAATATAAATTCAAGACTTTTCCTTTAGTCGCCGCTAACGATACCCATGGAAAGAAAGGGGGTGGCATGTACTTACGCCATAAGCTTACAGAAATGCAGATTTTATATATTTGAAATATAAACAATGAAACTTAATTAATTCTAATTAATATTTCAAATATTTCATTCTAGTAATGCGATTTGATATTTTAATTTTCGGTGACACATAGGTTTATACAGAAAGATAGACGGTATTTCATTAGCATGAAATAACATTGAAAATATCTCTCATTTCAATCAACAAATCGTGCATGAAATTATTTCGACCGATAGTTACTATTTCAGCTATTTGCATTTCGGACCGAATACCACGTTAACATATGCGATATAGAAATTTCATGGCAATGCTGCTAAAATGCAAACTGCCTTCACATAACCGCACTCGACATTGAGCTATTTCGATTATACAACTAAGTGGCTAAGTGGATGTTAATTATTGTAATATACGAAAAGCCGTTCAAATTCCCGAGGAGAATAGATATGTCAAACATGTAATTAATACATTTTACAAAAACTAACCTTATATATAACATATATAAACAATATATAAACAAAATATGCAGTCGGTGGCATAAGAAACTATAAAAAAACATAAGAAGCTATAGAAAAAACCTCACTTTTGCTAAATTTGTGCTAAATTTACCACTAACTTGGTGATGAACCATAATGCTACACAACATACCTATCTAACGAAATGTAAAAGTCCATTTCAGGACAAATCCATATAGTCCAGTAGGAAAACCTTTGCAAAAATAATAAAAAATACGTGTTCTCTTATACCTGTTTTAAAGTTAATCCATCATCAGTACTGTAATTAGTACTCTGGTATACTGAGTACTAAATACAGTACTCAATATAGTATCTACAATTATGTAAATCCTGTTTAGAAAATCAATGAAATCACAGATATTTGTAATAAATTATGAATAGAATCGTTTCAGTAAGCGAAGAAAGCTGATCTTTACAAAGCCAATGACCCAGGTTCGATCACTAAGCTGGCTTTATATTGTTAATAGCAATTTTAAGCAGTAAGTTTTCTCGGCAGTGAAGGGCATTATCGTTAAGAAGCATGTACTTCTGAGAAATAAAAAATTAAAAAATATTTTGAGTGTGTTTGAAGTTGAACTATATATTCAGACATAGAAAGTTATTATAAAGATTTAAGCCACGATAGCCGAGTGGGTAGGCGATCGTAATTCGAGTCACGAGATCCAAGTTCAATCAATCCCCAGATGGTAGGTTCGTACCCGCTTTTTTTTTTCAAAAAATTCTGTACGATTTATGTCGATGGCGTGGACATAAAGACAGCGGTGGACACCGCCACTTCCCACGCTGCCCAAAAAATTTCTTCGGTCAAAAGGACAATTAAATTGTCTAAAACTCTGTCTACACCAGTATTATGATTGGCATAAAGATATTTTATTTTTATATATAAGATTTAAGTAACAGATATTATAATAAAACATATCAGACAAAGACCAAAAAATACAAAGTATTTGGTTTGTAGCAACAAGTCTCATCACATTTATATTCAGGTGGCGTCGATGTTAGACAAAAGTCTTTGAAATAAGAATATCACTTAAATTTTATAGTGAATATGACACGTTAGTAACTATTTTCTTACTTCAAGATAAATTTTATGTTATTTTTTTTCCTCATAGTCTATCAAAAGTCCACTGTTGAACATAGGCCTCCCCAAGAATTCGCAACGAAGAACATCATCAGCCACCTGCATCCATTGACTCCCCGAAACATTCTACAGGATCTTGTGGGAGGTCGTCCTGCACTGCGTTAGCATAAACGAGGTTGTCACTCAAGAACCTTTTTTTACCTTTTTTCTATCATGCAGAGAAATATCGAGCACTGCTCTATCCATAGAACGCTGAGCAACTTTAAGCTTCCACATTCGGCCAGCTGTGAAAGACCACATCTCGGTACTGTATGCCATAACTAGCAACAGGCATTGATTGAACACTTTGAACTTAAGATCTTGAGGTATACTCGACGAGAAGATATAGTGTCTCTAACAATACCCGGTCGAGGTGGATCCGTCGCTAGGCCTTTAGGTCGAAGTTTGATTTATTTAGTCTGACATTTTGACCCAGGCATATATATTCGTCAACAACTTCAAGCGTAGTGTTCCCAACAGTAATACTGTTGTGTTTTAAGAGAACATATTTTATTTGTTGATATGTTTTTTTATAATACATAAATAAATACATACATAGGTAGGGACAACATCACGTACTCCGATCTCAATGTAAGACGCTAATGCACTTGAGGTATAGGAATCGGAAACAATGGAGGCACCACAAATAGCCAGACCCGAGAAAATGTAGAAAAAGTGGTTTTTCTACATTGACCGGGAATCGAACCCGGGACTTCGAGATGGCGACACGTTGAAAACCGGTGTTTACGCCACTAGTCCACAGAGGTCGTCAATGATTTTGCATGCAATGATGCATGCATCAGGCTGCATGCATGTAATATTGGTCATTATTTGTCATTTCGAAAGATATATTCCAATCACAACGATGGGACAATGATAGTGGGATGAACTAAATAGACCTTTAGATTCACCATTTATTTCATTCAACATTTATTTCCATTTGATAGATGTTGTGGAGATGTAAGTGTTCTAATGCCCTTCAATTGATGAATACCTTAAATACCTAAGTAGGGTGAACACTTATTAACAGTCAACTTTTTTTTGTATTTACTTTGTAAAATATAACGAAGACAAAGAGTTTTCATTCTGAAATGATATTTAAATTCCTTCGTACATTTTACGACATCATTGAAATTCTACCAAAATTGAATTTGCCTAAACTGTGTCCATGACAAATTTTCATGAGTTCGAGAGATCTTAGTAGTGAAGTTGTTTCAAAGGCCTTTTGATCTGATGACTTAAAACATATAAAAAAATATTAATTTAGTGTAATTATTATTAAAATAGTCATTTAATTTTTTTTTAATATAAATAATCACTTTATAAGATGTTTATTAATACTTTTTTGTTATATTTTATTTCAAGTCATGATAGGTTGAGTGATCGAAATTCGAGTAGAGGGACTTGAGTTCGATCCCCGGGTGTAGGCTCGTTTTTAAAACTTATGTACAATTTATATAGTTGACGATTTTAATGGCAGAGATGGCTACAGGCTTACCACCTGATACGTTGTCTCACAACTAATTTCTGGTGAAATATGTGTGGAAATTAGTAAATTGTCTAGACCATTGGCTACCCGGTATTAGGAAATAAGTGGAGATAAAAATATATTTTATGTTCTACCTAAGTAAATTCAACAAACTGCCATATCAATTACAAATGGTTAAAAAATTCAATGTATCAATTAATAATATCATCTCTTATAATATGTGCCGGTAATTGAATAAACGTGAAACTTAACATCAACATCATCTGACAGAATGACTGATTGGCCAAAACTATCATATAGTGAGTTCCAGAACGTGGACAAAAAGCACAGGTAAAAAAATCTATGACGTGACAAGTTAGACACTTTCTGTGAAGATTTTGAACTGACCAAAAGGACAGTGCTTTGAATTCGTTTGGAAGCATATGGGGAGACCTTTGTCTAGCATAGGGACGGCACAATTAAAAAAAATAAGCACATGGTGACTATTCTAACTTTTCTAGCTAAAAACTATTTAAAGACAAAATCAAGTAAAGTTACAATTCCCTGTAAAGGTATACCGTGCTTATAATAAAAGCATTTAACAATAATACAAACATTGAAAATTATAAGTAAACGGCCAAGCGCTTTCGCGTTCACTCAATTTAATTAATCTAAACTAACGTATAAAAACTACTATATAACGTATAAAAACGCTCGAAGTCAAAATGCAAGCACTCTTTTTACTGTTCAGTTCAAAACTAGTTCCGCAAATATAATCCGGTAGCTGTCGTAATCCAAATACGTCACTGGCGTAACCATTTGCATTTTATTGTGAAAGTTCCTGGCCGCGGAACGCCTATTTTTATGGTAAGCTCATTCAAATACACGACGTCATAAATCGGTAAAGGGTATCCTGGCACGGCGGGCACTGCGAAAGTTCACGAATACCGAACGTCGCTGCCAGCATACCTTTATGAAAGCCATGTTAGATATCTAAGTTTTTGACATCACAGCAAGGCGTGGACGTCGCGACGCGGTACCACATTCTGCTATATTTTATATCTCTAGCCAAGCGTCACACAAGTTTGTTGTTAACTTGAATTGAGTTTCTTTGTTTCTATTTCGTAGCGCTATAAAAATGTGATGTATTAAAATAAAAGGTAAAATATAAAATCACAGAGGAAAAACTCAAATCAATAAAAAAAAGTCTAAAATAATTCTGGTTGAAGGTTACCTGGAAGAAATCGTTTTTAACGATAAGAACGCCATTTATATTACAATAGATTTATGTATCAAATAAAATTTTATGTTGTACATTTTCTTTGTTGTACGCAAAATGGATTAATTTAACTATCTATCTATCTATCGACGACCTCCGTGGACGAGTGGTTCTGCCACCAGAGGGACCTCATCCTGGGTTCGATTCACGGTCGGGTCAATATAGAAAATACAATTTCTATATTTTCTGGAGTCTGTGTGTTTTGTGGTACCTTCGTTGTTTCTAATTCTATAATACAACTGTTTAAACTGTTTACTTTGGGATCCTGAGACATTGTCCTTATGTACGTCTCCTCGGCATAAGAATCGCATACATGCACCCCGCGAGCGGTGCGTCCGCTCGCTCACTAGCTCAGTTTATTTCTTCGTGTATTATCATGAAGTAGACATATCAAATTTGTTTGAAAATCAACAACTTAGAAATACAGTACGGAAGCGATTGAAATTGATTGCTTAAACAATACGTGGAGCGCGAACGCAATGTTATAGCTTTGCGTAGTTGCTCTAAAGAGTCGCAGTAAATAATTGCAGCGCGCTAGCTTTGCACGAGCAGCACAAGAGCTGATAGCGAGCGGTACATTCGCGGCATGTTTGCCAGGTTTGGACACTCCCTTAACATCAACCTGAAAATAGTGTTATACTGGACATACAGAGTATTCAGCGAAAATATTAAATATAAATGACTATTGTTGTTCAAGAGACCTCCCTAACTCGCCCTCTTCTCTTTGTCTATCTTGTCTGATATTGCGATTATCCATGAACGTTGGTTACCACTGCCATATGATCTGCCGCATAATCTATTTCTTTTTAGCAGAAAAAATAGCTCTAAATTACTCCTATAAACCTTTAAAATTATATGCACATTATAATTATGTTTTATTCTAAATATTTGTTTATATTTATATTTTTTATTTAAATCTATTGATATTCTTTCCGTAAGTGGAATATTAATGACATTAATACAGTACTTTTGCTAAATTTACAGTAATGTTTTTAAAAATATTAATTTCATCCCTTTATAACATCACATAACCGTATCATCTCATACTTAATGTCAATATCCACGACGTAGTGATTGCTTTAAACGCAACGAACAACAAAGGATATTCCAATCTTACACTAAACGAGTTTCTATAGCGGATAAACGATTTTCTATAGCATAGACGATTATTTGCAGATTGGATATTACAATAACTTAATATTCATAAAGCGACATTTTAAGAATAAACTATTATTTTTATATAAACATACGGATTGGGCAACCAGGTTCCATCTGAGCGGTTTCATTCGGTGAGGTAGCGGAGTGACGTAGCATCTCTTAGCATTTTCTATGATACCATGAGAAAAGTTTTCAGGAAATACATAAAATAAGGTTTAATAACTTTTTCATGATTTTTAATTTGATCATATACCTCTAAGACACTAACAAAGACTTGTTGGAATAAAAGTAATAAATTATTATAAGAGAGATTAGGGACTTTTCTTTAGTTTAACAAAAATATCAATACATTCAACTAACTGTGAGGTGAACTACCGTCCATAGTACATTTTAGAATTCTACACCTACAGTTAGTACATTTATCACAATTCCAGTAATTTAAAAAGTTCTCTCGTCCCACATTTCATCGTCCCACATGATGTTTTTTGGGATAACATGACAGATGGTGTGTCTATGGTCATTTTTGTGAGCAAGCTAACTATGCAACATGTACATAAGGTTCAATAAAATTCCAATGAGTACCAAAACATATGTATCAGCCTTCCTTCTTTGGATCGAAGTTGAATCTCCTGACTTTACTTCCGATCACAAAACTACTACGGTATCATGGCATTCCAAAAAGTAATGTATATCTCATTAAACAAGTTAATTAAATTTTATATCTCAGATAAAACAGTAGGCGATGAAAGGGTGATCAGATGCCTTTGTTTTGAATTTAATTAAAACGTGGTCATTGAAGTTTCTAGAAGTTTAATACTCGAGACATTGTTATGAAGCAGGAAAACTTTAAATGGATGTACGCGCAACGTAAAATTTGAAGGACTCTTTCAGTTATTTTCAATTGTTATAACATCTTTTTCTTCTAAATTATGGAAGTAAATTATTGAAAATTTACTTCGATATCTTTCATTGTTAGTTCTAGTTTATCTATAGAAAATATTAAAACGTCGTCTTATTGTATAACATCTTATTGTTGTTTTGCCACTTTATTTGGAATATAATAGGGTTTTTAATCGTTCTTCATTCTTTTTTATCGCCAAAATGATAGAATAAAGAAAAAAATTTGTGGTTTTCGCCCAAAAACAGCTGGGTGATTGTAGAAAGGAAACTTGTCGAACATTATTTTCACACATTAGTAACTATTTTTGTCGCTATTTGTTTATTTGACGTGCTTCGGTGTTTCAAAAAAATTCAAAGTATAATATTACAAAAATCGTATAGATAATCTAGTACTCTATAAAGTAAAAAATATCTTCACGCTAGTTCCCAACACTGAGGTTGACAGAAGTTTAGACAGTAAAGTCTTTTTAATCCTCCTTTCAGAGGATTTTTTTTTTTGGAACAACGTGACTGGTGGTGAGTTTATAGCCATCTTAGTTTTCAAGCAAACGGTACAATATACTAACGTAGGTACATTTTCAGACAGATATATATTCGTATATACATAAAAACATCCACATGACATCCAGTGAGACTCTAACCCGTAATCCTTAGCTTCAAAGGCAGGCTTCACTGCCTAGGCTATCAGGTTGTCAAATGTGAAGAACTTTGATTAAAATAAGCATAGTTATTACACGAAAGCATGCATTACTGGTATTGTGTGCGTAAAAATTTTTATATTCACTAATTAAAAGTAGTAAAACTAAATAAGAGGAATTTTAAGAAACGGGTATTAATACCCGATTTCAATTAGTGGTTACCTAAGAAATAAAGAATATTACTGCTGTCAAGTTCGAAATGGCAACAAACTGTTTTCATCGTAAAAATTGTACAAAGTTTTTTTTCGTTCCTGATGAGAACGTTGCTTTCAGTACTCTCTGCGTTGTGACCGCTTACTTCTTAAAGGTACCTTCTTTTTCTTTTATATTTCACCTTCATTGAAACTGTATAGTAGAATAAATATTTTTATTCAATTTCAGTCACGATAAAAAAATACCAACGTACATACTCATAAAGAGGGCTCAGACTGAGAGTCATGCGGAATGGAAAAAATATTATAAATTACATCATCTTTGATTTAATATCGTTTGAAAATATTTATCAATCGAAACCAAACCATTCAAATACTTGTAAACTGGCTTACTATGCATAGTGAGAAGCATGAAGTCGCAGGTTCGAGCCCGCCTTTCCAGTGTTCTCGTAAACTAATCCAGATCCAAGCACCTGCTCAGTTGCAGTTGTTAATCATAGACGTTTGCATACACTTTCGAAATTTTTCTATTTTTTTAAATAATTATATCTAGAATGCTTTTATCTGGAGTTACTGACGACAATTAGGGACTTAAAGTTACGACTAAGATTATAATTTTTCTTTTCAAAAAACGTTAAATGTATTTTGTCACCAGTGAACATTATTTTTTTTATTTTACCAGGAGGAACATGTTTTGTGTTTGTCGGACTCAGACCTTAAAATCGTATCGACTAAAACAAAGCACGCAGTTGACCAGTTTTTACGGCTTCATCCATAGATTATCGAAAGTAAAGGATCGCGAGTTGAATCATTGAGGAATAAGCTGGAATGGCTTTTAGCACGTATTTATAAACGAATTTTTGAAGCGTTGCCGCCAATTATGTTGAAATTTGTCTTTTTACGTAGTGAATCAGTTTTTTTTAATAAAGACACTGCACCAGAAGAAAAAAATATCTTCACGCCATTCCCATTACTGGGGTTACAGAGGTCTACCCAATTAAGCTATTACCACAATTAAGTATCTTTAATCAACCTTTCATCGAAGATATTTTTAGGACAACGTGACAGGTGTTGATCCTGTCGCCGTCTTAATGTCCAAGCACGATGGCTTAATATGGATATATATCGTAAATAAGTTTTTGAAATAACCGACCAACAATTGGTAAAACAAAAGACCTGGGGATCGAGCTCGGGTTTCACAACTTGAATTCAGATCTCCCAACCACTCGGCTATCGTGACTCATCAATATACTATAACACTAATATTACTATACTAAGACTAAATATTAGAATATAATTACAGTAATTTATTTCACATACTGAAAATTATTCCACGCCGACAAATGAACATAATTACAACCCCATACATGCCCGCAAATTACGCATGTTAGTCGAACTCTATTATATATATTAACTTAATCGAATTTTAATTGACGTTTAGTGAACTATTGGATAATGCAATTATCGCTCCTATTGTTACAGTGTTCACTATACAATCGAAATTGATCCAATTTTAGTTGTCTTGTATCGAGGTATCAATGCGAACGGTGTCGACCCCCGTATTAATTATTCCTGTCGTGTCTCTACTGAACAACCCTAATTTCTTTATTATAATTATCTGTACTAATTGCTTTTGCTATCTTTTGCTTGATTTATGAAAGGCTTTTTATTATTTTCTGATTTAATTTTAAACTTGACTGTATATCTATCTATATAATCTTTAATTTACCAGTATGTTTATTAAATATTAATTGCTGCAAAAAGGTAACTTAAAAGACCATATATCTACGAAAGCCATTAATATTATCCAGATAAATATGTTTTTAATTATTCATAAAATATTAAAAAAATTGTTTATAAAATATTAAGAAATGGAGAAAAACCACTCACCACCAGTCATCGAACACCAATCAATCTCCACCCATAATTTTATCATGCTTTCTTCTTATAAAACTTATTATTAAGCACACATTATTTATAATATGAAGATCGGTTGCAAATACCTACGCTATACAATGGTTTCACATTCTCCAATACATCAAGCAAACTTGAAGGAATATGTAGTCGAAGTCCCTAGGGGACTGGTCTGAAAGCCCCCCCAGCTCCCAATCCAGCCCGATAATGTTCCCAATTCCATCTTCGTTTTATTTTGCCTCTTTCAAGACTAACAAATGGATGGCGAAGAGGAAACGTTTGGACGCGCAGGGAAATCATTTCTATAAAAGAATATGAAGTGGAAAAGTTTCGCATTAATATATTTGTTGAAGATATAGTTTTTTTCCGATCAACATTTTTACTATGCGACGATATTATGCGAATCGTTTGAAAAAAATCGTTCAGTCTATTACTGGGTTACTGGTTTTATTCAAGAATTGAAGTATGCAGGGTTGATGTCAACTAACGTAATTATAATGAATAAAGTACGTAATTTTAAACATGTTGCAAGCAGGGTTCGAATCTCGGACGGAGTACTGTACAAACACCACTTTTTCTTTTTTGTATTGGGTTTAACTGTTTGTGATACCTTCGTTGTTTCTGATTACATGTAACAAGTGCTTTCGATACTTAATTCGTGATTTTGTACTAAGCGATTTATGTGCTTAATATTATTTATTATTAAATCATTTATAAAAATGTCAAAAGTGTTACCCAATTTTGAGGTAGACTAAGATTCGAGGTCTAGACAATTTAACTCTTCCGAATCAGATTTTCCAGGTTCTTATACAGAACAACATGACAGGTACCGAGGCAGTTCCAGCTGTAGTGTCCCACCCAACAATACAATATACATAGGTGTATATTATATAAACAAATATATATGTAAAAAAATAAAAAAATATATGTAGACATCTGTAAATTGAGTACAGACATTGCCAAAAGTTTGCCGTGCCGCGATTCGAACCCACAATCATTATCTTTAAAGGGCTCATCTCATCTACCAAGTAAGCTCGAGTCGTTAAATACATTTAAAGAAAAGAAGATCTTATAATCTGTGTTTTAGATGTTTTTGTAATTATTAATGAAAAAAATCTAACTGTTCACATTATATATAAACAAAATTTACATTATAATAAAACATCAAACTCTTCTCTGTTCTTAATGAGTCTCTTTCTATCTGTCTATTTAATATAAAAATATATAGATATACCGACTAATATTTTACCGACGGATATTTTAGACTCCGGCTTAATTACTGATGACAGGTATTTTTTTGTTACTTTGTTTTGACCAATATCACAAAATTATAAAAAGCAGACTTTACAATACTTCCTCTTCATTGCCATAGATGCTACAGATTTTCGTATTTATTGAAATGAATCCAAACTAAAAGAAATTATTGATTGTCGAGTTCTAACATATAACAAAAAATTCAATTTAATACGATGAAGATGAGCTGAAACTCAATTGGAACCGCTTCAGTGACTTGTTTTAAATCATTTGAATGGTCGTTACGCAGTCTTAAAATAGAAGCTACTCTGAGAAAGCCGGAACACTTTCGAAATTAATTTTGAAAACCGTAAATAGCGCAATAAATTTTATTTTCAAAGGTATTTAGGTATGCCTACATATTAACGTCTAATTTTGCAAATTTACGTATAAAATCGCTATTATGCCCAGAATACAATAAGCAGCATGCTTGCGAAGAAACTAGCGCAAAGTACTAAAGTAAGAATATAAGTACAGATTTTTAAACACGGCGACAGTATCATCACAGGCTACGAACAAAATGTGATTCTAAAAGACTGTAAATTGATTGCACCTTAGGCTTACGATAAGTATTAGAAAAATGCATGAATATTACATTTCAAATATTTCAGTAAATATAATAAAAAATACTAAAAAAGACAATGTTAGATGCATAATAAGAAATTAAATGATTTTATTTCATTGATAATATTTAAATAAAATAAAATTTAATTTGTAAAACTTTAGAAAATATTATTAATTTAAATTTTTTAGCTTCATATCTTTAACCGTCACAAATGCGGCGCATTTATAAAAAAAAACATTATTCAATACAAATTTAAGTTAAATGATAATTACTTGTTTTAAATGCGGAAATACTATTTGTATAAAATATCAAAAATACTTTCGTAGACCATCCTCATCAAATTAATCCCGATATCTGAAGATCAACTGTATACAGTCTTCGAAGTCTCAAATTCATACCGTTTACAATGGAAAACTTTCATCCAACTCAAACCATTGGAGACTGATGTTTATGGCGATAGTTTGACCTATTATGAAACTCAGACAACGACGCGGAAAATAAGTTTTTGATTCCTTTCTACGAACCATTTTCAAGTTTTACAGCGATCGTATTACGAGACACCTCGCAACTTACACGCTTCTGCCTCTGATTGCTTTGAATTTGAACTTTTAGAAATTTAAATAATAACATTATTATATATAGTTTATATTAAATAAACAAAGAAAAACATCATAAATTTATTACTCGGTTACTATACTATCACATTGTCATGTAAAATTAAAAACCATGTCTACATGCTACATAGGTGTATACCTAGACCATATCTATCAAACCACTCTGTTGATAGTTTCTATGATATATTTATAGATTATGTTTATCCAAAACTTCTACCATCGTAACAAAAAATATTTATAAAAGAGAATAAATATAGAGTTACAGTCTTAAGTCTTCACGCATTTTCCCTAGTGTAATATTCACTTCTTTTCGAGCCTTTCGACTCTCGAATCCCTTCGACCTACCTCTCACCGATTCCTATTTGGAAAAACATGACAGGTAGCGAGCCCGTCGCGTTGCCGACATAGTGGTCAAGTCAATAAAGTCAATCAAGTCAATATTACACGAAGGCCGGGTCACCATTGATTTTGTCCACCCGTGACCACGGATGCTGTAAAGCATCTGAAACGTCGGGAAGTAAAAATAGTTTGCCAAAACTAATTAAAAAATCGCGATAAAATCCGAAAATCATTTAATTTAAAATATGTAGTATTCGCGTAAATACAAGAAATCATACTAATCAGGAGATAAAAACTTATTAAAGTGAAGTTAATATAATTTATTTCATCATTGACATATTCAGCTATTCACATATTAAGTAGTGAAAATTATATTTTTGAAATTAATCTCAGCAGAGTTTGACGGGTTTAGAATAGACGTGCCAAGGCAATTTATCTTCCGTTTTTGCTAGTTGTTCCGACGTAGAATGCGGAAAGCGAGTTGCGAAAATTCCGCTCTCCGGCCGATTCCCCTTACAAACCAACTGACTAAGAAAGCAATTTCGAACCACACTTACCATATTTCCTTTAAATACCTCTACTGCTCCATAGAATTTGTTACAATAAAAGAAATCTAATTACTATTTCAAATTGAAAGTAATATTTTTTTACTCTGCCGCGAAGTATCTATGGCACTCGGTTACTTTATCGTAGAGACGATTAGAGAAAGGGTTTAAAATTACTAATGGGTATGGTAATACTGAAAATGGGTATGGTTGGTTATAAGGTATGAAGTATGGAAAAAAAAATAAGGGAATTATTATTTATTCAATTATTTCTTAAATAAAGAAGTATCGGAATATAAAAATAAATAAGCTCTTATATTTCAGTACACGCTATTTAACACCTGTAAGAATTTGAATCGCTTATATCCGTAGCACATTTAAAATAATAGATATAAATAATATTTTGTTGAAAAAATAATCTTTAGTAAAGATAAATACCCTGTTAAATTGTTATACTGTGTCAATAGGTATACCTAATTTTAGTTGCATCGCGTTATTATTTTTTTTCAACAATCGTTGCCATTTTCTATTAATCGTTCGGGCATAGGCGATAAATATATACCACGCCAATTGAAGCGATATTTATTATTCATTTGACCCTCCACACGACGTATCTATTAACTTCTTGACGAAATTAGAACTTGATTTTCTGTATGATAATTTGTTTTATTATAATGAATAAACGGAAAAATATTGAATTTTCCCTAGGGAAAGCTACATTTTCTACACCGGGCTGACTTTTTTCGGGTATATGAGATCCCTGGAATAAAATGAATAAAATAACTCAAGGCTTCAAAACTTACTCACAATAGCCTTTATATAAAGTCAGCTGCAAAGACTATTTATGATATATATATATATATATATATATATATATATATATATATATATATATATATATATATATATATATATATATATATATATATATATATATATATATATATATATATATATATATATATAGATATATATATATATACATATATATATATATATATAGATATATATATATATATATATATATATATATATATATATATATATATATATATATATATATATATATATATATATTACTGTACAATATGTTCAAAAAGTGTTGTTCAATGCATTCATTATTATTCACAAAAGTTCCTGGCTATGTTTATCTACACAAGTTAATTTACAATAATCGCTTTTTAGTCAAATAAGGTAATCAAAAGCCGATTAGATTATCTATCTACAAGTTAGAAGACGAAGAGGGTTGCACCTGTGATAAAATACTGCAATGTGCTTAAAGTAACTACAATGTTATTTGGTCCGTACGTAAGCTTAGACTAATTGGTCTTAACAACGATAAATCTACCCTTTGGATATTTGTATAATTAAAAGTTGGTAATCATTCTATTATTGAAAGACGTAACTTTGTGTTAATGCTGATTTGGAATTCAATCCATTCTCTTGCACGACTATTTCGTACTAATTAAAACGTATTATTACCGTTACCACGTAAAAATATACCACCTCCATTGATCCCGTGAATTTCGTAAGAGGCGACTAAGGGATTTTCCCTTAAAATTCAATAGATTTCCGATAGAATGCTGGATAGTCACCTCGAAAAATATCAAACCACATTCAGCAGACCGATGACAGATATTACAGGCAAAAATGGAAAATTGTTTGTATGATATAAATATGCTTTTCTTTTTTCCAGGCAAAATGTGGCGTATAGCGCCACTAGTGATGCGACTACTGGTCGTATCACTGGTGGCACTCGTCGTTGCCGAGCCCGGCACTAACGGCAGCTCAACGATCGTGGTGCAAATGCCTGTTCGAGACGTGACCATTCCTTTGCGGCCAACTGCACCTATGCCCAGGAACAGGCAGGAGCGTCGTCAGCGCAACCGACGTCGCACCACCACGACCACCACCACCACCACAACGACTACCGTTGAGCCTGACGACGAAGACGATTATGAACCAACCACACCTGCTACCACTACAACGGTAGATCCTCGAACTTTCGACCACAGTAAGTATTTATCTAACACTAACGCTTTATTTTTTAATACCTTCATGCATGGTCTAGACCTTGGTCTACTATATTATTCGAAAATGCGTCAAGATATTAAAATTAAAAATGGACAGTCATTAGAGCTCATTCAGAACAACTTGGCAGTTTGTGAGCCTATTGCTATCAGGACATTGAAGCCAGCTATACAAATTGTATATAAATTACAAAAAGAAACTCGGCCATCATCATGATACGATCCGGTTTTCCCGGGGATCTAACTCGAACAAATTCTTTCAAATTCTGATCTAATTAATCAGCTATTGCGGCTATTGGTTTACGGTTTCGTTCAAATATAAATATATATATATATATCAAAAATTTAATACTTATTTAAAGAAAAATACGAAAAAATATGATTTTCATTATAAAATGAGCTAATGGAGCAAGGCTAAAAAATCCTTTTGTAGGTCAAAGCATCCCAGACATTAATTATAGCGCAATAATTAAACGCTCGTTAACTCTTACCTGTCCGACTCATTTACTGATTACACTCAACACAGCTTTCTTTGTGCCTCCGAACAATCTAATTAAGGTTTGCTTTCCATAGGACATTTTATATAAAAAAACATAAGCTACCTTCTTGCTATTCGTATATTAACATTTTATTGTATAAATCGTCGTCAGGACTTAGACTTCACCATCAAATTATACGATAATTTAATACGAAGTCAATATAGAATTGACGACTAAATCGCATACTGTGATTGTAGATACCAATTTCGAACGAATGAATGAATGAATGTTATTTTATTTACAGAAACTTTAGATATATATAAACATCAATGCCCTTTAAAAATATCTATATGCATTTCATTCCCAATACTGGGATAGACAGAGGTCTAAACAAATTAATCTTCGACTAACATTCCACCAAAGACATTTTTTTAGACAACTTAATAGGTGGTGCGCCTGTCGCCGCCTTTATCCAAGCCAACAATATAAATCGTACATAAGTATGTTGAAAAAATCTATTGGTACGAGCCTACCCCCTGGGCATCAAACTTGGTGTCTTGACTCGAATTCTTATTACCCAATCACTCGGTTATCGTAAGTAAATTCTATAACATACACACTGTTATATAAGATCACTGACTATACGTTCATAAAATCATATATATATATATATATATATATATATATATATATATATATATATATATATATATATATATATATATATATATATATATATATATATATATATATATATATATATATATATATATATATATATATATATATATATATATATATATATATATATATATATATATATATACAAACACATATGTTATCACGATAGCCGAGTTGTTAGGTGGTCGGAATTTCGAGTCAAGAGACGCGAGTTCGATCCCCAGGTGGCAGGCTCTTACCAATTGGTTTTTCAAAAACTTAAGACGGCGACGACGACATAAAGACGGCGAGGGGCTCACCACCTGTCTCGTTGTCCCGAAAATATCTTCGGCTGAAGGTGGGTCGAAGGGACTTAATTATCTAGACTAGACCTCTGTCTACTTCTAATTGGGAATTGCGTGAAGATATTTATTTTATTATTACATATGTTATAACAGTTGTAGTCTCGGTACAAGCATCTGAATAAAAATAACGCTGTCAAACGTTTAGCTAAACGGCCCAAAAGCAAATCCGATTCCCTGCACAATAACCATATAAGACGTAACAATACCACGATATTTTCAACCATTATATTTCCACGGAAATGTCAAGCGTAAATAGCTGGGGAGGCGATTTGATGGCCGTGTCGCCCATGCCATCGTCCGCGCATATTCGTTAATCGCATAGTTTTGAAAGGGGATGCCATAGGAATGTCTCTTCACAACGTGAGAACATCCAATTGTTTGTCGCCAGGCAACCAATGTACGAGTTACTCTACGGGCATATGAATTTATTGAGATAGCTCGGAACTCGGCATTTCATACGGTTAGGGGAAGAATGAAATTGATGCATGATCAAAATTAGTATAAATGAGTATTAATTTTCTACAACAAACACTCTAAACAGTTAATTATTTAATTCGATTTTATTTGTCGAAACTACTAATTAACTAACTAAGGCTAAGGTCACGATAGCCGAGTGGTTGGGTGGTCGGAATTTCGAGTCGAGAGACCCGAGTTCGATCCCCTGGTGGCAGGCTCGTACCTATGGGTTTTTAAAAACTTATGTACGAATTATATCGTTAGCTTGGACAAAAAGGCGGCAACGGGCTCACCACTTGTCACGTTGTCCGAAAATATCTTCGGTGGGAGGTGGACTTAATTATCTAGACTAGACCTCTGTCTACTCCTATATTGGGAATTACGTGAAGACATTTATTTATTTGTTTTCTAATTAACTGTAAAACACAATAGTTTAAAAGTTGATGAGTAGTTTCGACGAAAAAAAAATCAATAATGGAATAAAACTTATAAAACAAAAATGAAGGATTGGAAAAGAATGAGGTATCAAAAAATCTTCTTTTTGTAATTTTTTATTAAAAAATTTTAACTTTTAAAAAAGTTTTATTTTTATGTTAATAATTTATCAAATAGTTATAATGAGCGATTTCTAAACCTTATAGTATGAATTGTTAACTTTATGATTTCCCGCGCCTATGACAAAAGTAAAAATGATTATGAAACAGTCTTGTCAGTCTTATATATTTTTGTTCCGAGCCCCAATAGGGAGCTTTACTCGCTATTCATTCAAGTGACAGAAGTAAAACTACATGGGTGGTCTAATTCTGGTTTTGTGAAGTAAAATGTAAAGGGTAAATGCAATCTAAGTGAACACTAGTCCGATAAGTTACATGAGAAGTTAACTTTGAAATTCAACTATGTAATGTTATTTTTTTCGCGCTGAACGAAGTTTCACTTCGAAAATTTTAATTTTAAATTTAACTTTTGTATTAAAATCTTAAATAAGGGAAAACTAACCTCCTTATCAGGTCTTAATTGCAAATCACGGGTGGGGTGTTAAGTAACTTAACCAATTTAAAATGACCTCTGATACTTCCTCCGATAAGCATGCACCTTAATTTCGTAGGGATATCATAATATAGCAGAGGTCAAGCTGGACTGGTGTTTCTTGCCTCCCGTAGGGCGGTGCGGAGTGGGGCTCATTTCACGCCTCTTGAGCGCGCATTGAACCAATATTAGGTTTATTAGATAGATGGGCGGCCATAAAAAGCGATTTTTCATTTTTTTACTCTACAACTTTATCACTTACAAAGTATTCTACTACTTTTATTAAAAACCTCTAGGAAAATTTGTTGTGGAGGGACATATTTTTTAAAAATCTTTAATTATTTTATCTTGAATTATTTAAAAGAATGTAACCAAAGTAAAATAAAATTGTAAGAAAAATAACGTTAAATTTTCATATTTAGTCTTTCTTCAAATCGACCAAATTTAATAAGAATAAGTTTAGACGAAAGAGCTCGTTCCAGCGATGGTTTTTAGAGCGAAAAAAAACAATGGTTAAATTATAACTGAAAACAGAGAACGAAATCTGTCAAAAGTTAAATGTACGGGAATAAATCGCGTTTGAGTATTACTTGAGAAAGGTGAATAATTGATAGAGCTGCCTAATGAACTCGGTGGATTTCTTAAATACTATACCTGACCAGAGAAAACTCGTGGTGAGTAACCACCTCACCACCCAGTCACCGTAGGTCGGATTATATCGCTTAGTCCATCACAGTTCTTTTAGTTTTATTTTATTTTTCTGAATGCACTGTTATGGTGTTGAAGTTTAAAAAATAAATATTTTTTACGTAGTGCAGAATTCTTTTGCTCGCGATTTACAAATAGTGTATGCTAATCTAGTGTTGTAGAATACTGCTATGAAAACGATTCTGAAACTAACATTTCTTAAAGACAGCAATCACTCAAAGAGTAACAGATATTAAGTCGCCTAATGGACACTTGAATTCACTTAGTGGCTGTATACAGTAGCAGTGTTAGCCAGAATTTTAGGATTAACGTTTTTTTTAAAAGCATACGTATCTAAAATCCATTAAAAGATTGTAACCTTTTGTCTATTTAACAATTTTCCGTCATGTGATTAATTATTTGAAGAAATATTTATATTTTTATATGTATTTAATTTTATTTATTAGATTATATTAATAGATTTCATTTACAACAGAAGCAAAAAGTTTCTTTAAGTTTAAGTGACCGATCCAATCACCGAGTTGGTAGTAACCCAGTCTTCGGAGCTAATGATGGCAGGTTCGAATCCGGCTAGGGATAAAACTTTCTGTGACGAATATGAATATTTTGTAAAAATCAAAATACTTATTTATGCGTGTAGTGATCTTGGTCACTAAGACGGTTATTGGCTCATCATCTGTCACGTTGTCAATAAGATTCGGTACAAAGTGGTTTCGAAGAACTTCATTTTCTAGACCACTGTCCATATGAAATTGCGTGCAGATAAATAAAAATCTGGAGTGCAAACTCATTCCACCTGTATACTATACTGTATATACTGTATACTGTACTGTATACTGTACTGCTCATATGGAGGAACAACTTGCAGGAAATTCAGAGATTTGACAGAGGTGACTTTGAACTGGTTTTTGTGTGACAAATCTTGGGAAAAATCTATCAGTAATGGATTTTTGTTAGGCTATAACGAAAAATAAGAAAAAACTTTGAATTAGATTTCTATAATAAAAACAGAAATATACAAATTTTCAATTCAGTGCACTTAGTCTCCAATGGACTCCATCTTGATATGTAACACATTTTATTTTACCTTTGCTGGTTTCTGGCAAAACGCCACTTAATCGCAATAATATAGTCCACATACAAGCAATGCTTTTCTCGTATGCAGTCGAGTCTCTCTCATATTAGGTAAAAGTATTCAAATAAAGGACTAGAGAATACTTTTGATGTTTGTTAAGTGTGCCAAAACAATAGGTTTACTAAAATTATTAGTATTGTAAAATTTTAGAACAATTACACGTGTTTTTTTAAACGATAACAAAAAAAAAGTGTTATTAAATAATGTATTACCAATTAATGCATCTGAGGAATAATCATAACAAAAGTGTAATAGGTAAAAAAGCAGTAACTCGGTTCAAAATCAATAATTACTATAACTTCCGCATGAAGTAATGTTAAATCCTGATGCAACAAATTAAAAAAAAGTAAATCATATGACAGACGAAACAGTAAAAAAGTTGGTCTACACTATTCGCTTACAGCCATTTCAAACTGGTTCAACAAAGAGCTAAAATTAAATTTACGCGGCGCAAAGAAAAAACTAGTTACAAGAAGAAATTGGCGGAGACAGTGACAAATTGTACCCGCAGGATGAAAGTAGTCTTACTCGCTCTAACACACCTATGAAAACATTTTTTAGCCCTTTATATGTTCGTGTTCACAAAGCATAACACAATGTATGTCTGTTCCTCGACGATAAATTGCATAATTGATAATGAAATATCCTTTTAAATTCATGACCTCTCGATCTTAAATTCAATGCATATTTGAATATTTTTTCTACCTATTTAAGATCCACAACTCTAACCTATCTATGGAAAATAAATTAAAAAAAACCACGTATGTAACGAGCATTTTCAGAATACAGCTGAAAACTCTAGTCAGACGTACTGTGGTCTTCTCCTATTCCTACATGAACTCTATAATAATAAATAATATATTCATATATAGATAGGGACAACATCCCATACAATGCTTTGATCCCAAAGTAAGTAGCTAATGATCTTGTGTAGTGGAATCGGAAATGACAAAGAATAAAAGAACCCAAGAACAGTACATTTAGGTATCCATCTCTAAACTACATAATATGCAAAATATGATAACAAACTTATCCGACCTAATAACTCCAAAATATAAGCCTATTCACAATGTTATAGTTGCACGAACTTCTGGATCTCGGCAACAATCAATATTAATTCACATTTGCGCCGGCCAAGTGTAAAGTTTAGGAGTGTTGCAGAAATTAACTGAGAACAATAACTTACTGCTAGCATTTGCTGTAAACGTAATTTCAGTATCAAATTAATAGCCTCCTATTCGATTAAAACTCCAGCAAGCAATCGACTATAGTAACATTTATAAGTTAATAAAGTTAAATGCACTAATCAGCCAGGCAATGTGTTTAATGGATAACCACAACATTGTAGTAATATGTAGTAGCTGTAGTAGTATACACAAGAACGCAGTTTGAATTGAGTTACAAATACTTATTTCGTCAGACCGATACTTTGTTAATAAGCTAAAAATTGTTAATCTGTTTTTTTATTTAATACCCTAATAATCCTTTCACGTTCTTACTCTATATAATAAACATTTAAATATATTTGAATCAGAAAAAGCTAACAGAAACTACACTACAAACAGATTTATGATCAGAAGCGTTAATTACTACAATAATAACTTTTGTAATACTGATAACCTAGGTTATCAAATAGACATATTTAGCAACTTTTTAACCAATTTTAAGCGACTCACATACTGCAAGATTAATAAGGTACAGTAAGGTAAATGCTTTAAACACAAACATTACTATGTCATAGTACCTGTAATCTATTCTTTGTGATTAAAGGTATGAATTTTAATTATAACTTTAACATGTGAACATGATTTTTGCCTTGAGAATACATTTACAGATGGCGGATGAATGGAACTGCATCAGGCCTATTTCCTACAATCGGTCCTCAGGCCGTTATGTGTGTACGAATACATATAACTGAATTATTTATAACTATAGCAATCTTCATCAGAATTTATTTAAATAAAGCTCTTGATTTTTGTATTTAGCAGACATTAAATAAGAATGTAATTAAAATTTATATTTTGTTAATTTTGCGCTTAAAAAAAGTAACGCAATAAGTTGTTTTTAGTTTTAATTAAAACAACTTTATGCCTTAATAGGTATCACTGTATCAAAAGATGAGCTTTTAGTAAATTTTTCAACTTTTGTTTTTGAATCTTAATTATATTTGATGAATTAATACTTATTAATTAAGCCGTAACATTAATTACTTTTATCTCAGAAATTCAAAATTTTGTAAACAAATATCAAGAGTATACATTAATAAAATCGTACCGACAATTTGTAGCTTATTAAATGTAGGTAAAATTCAGTATACGGTAAACTGAAGCAAAGGAGAACTAACGTAAATATTTTGTTATCAGCTGCAACGCTAGCGTTTCGCTTCAAATTAAATAGGTATTCTAGAAACGGTCCCATTCCCCCACCGCGCTTTATTGAAACACTGTACGTATAATTACACCACAAACAGCGTGAACCTGAGCTGCAATGCAGCGGAAGGCCTCGGAAGTATAAATGCGAAATGCGTTTTTTTAAATATCAATCAGAAGTAGAGCACAGAAGAATACTTTCAAGCAAAGAAATGCAAGAGTATTGTAAATTTATAGTTATTTATCGACAGAAAAAGTAAGAAATGTACTAACACAGACAGGTAGAGTCAGATACTTTTAAGTAGATATCTATTTTTATTATATTTGAATAAATTTAAAGCAAATGTTATTCCTAACATGATAAAGGACGGCGATAAACTCACCGCCTGTCACGTCCTTCCTATGAGGTGTCGGTAAAAGGTGGATTGAAGGGACTTAATTGTCTAGACCGGAAAACCTTCTTTGCTTTAATTATCGCACTTAAACTCACAAGTTGCAGTAATCATGAATTCTATTTAAAGTATTAGAGATAAATGGAATTTGTTATGTGCATCTTATCAACAAAAATTATTAAATATTCGAATTAACTGAATTTAATTTTTAAAATAATTGTTCAAAGTTTTCGTGTGAAACCCACATAAAGAACCTTCTTTGGGCTATTCTCATTCCCGCGGCGTGGACTTAGCGGTAATAATGACAAAGTTACCCTCCGCTATACTCTCAACGGAACCAAATATTTTTTAATCTTTTAATAGAATTGAGTCTCGAACAGAAAATAATTTACTTGAGAGCACAATTTATTTTACATCGTAATTCATTTCAGTGTATAACTGTCATTGAAAGAATTTTCAATCATAGTCCACCGTAGAAAATAAGAAAAAAGTATTGCAGTTATTGCTGTATTTCTTTTTCTCGAGATAAATTCTAAGCTTAGAACACATAAAATATTTTTTGTAAATGTATTGCTATTAGCAAATAAAAATAAATAGTATTAAAAATGTTGATAACAATTGTTTAGATTTTCAATAAATGAAAATACTTGAATCTAGTCAAACATTAAATATAAGTAAGCAATAGCAAATATCAAGTAATATTCCATTTATGTGAAATATCAAGTAATATTCGAGTGCTTTTAGTATTCTAAGAATCTATTCGTCGTTGGAGTTAAAATTTGCCTTACCTTACTCAACGCAACTGAAGCTCCAAACTGAGAGAAGGTTAATTATTTAGAAGCAAGAAGCTGGCAATGCAAGCACTCACAAGTAGAGTTTCAATGTTTGTAGTGAGAGGGATAAATGTTGCCACACAGCAAGCATCTTAAATCCTTGTTTTCAATACTAGTGGCTGTCTACAAATTCGTTCGTTCATTATATCGATATTAAATTAAATTTCCTAAACTAGTCAAAAACATCCTACGAGTATATACGTTTCACAAGAAGAGCATGCAAATATTTTAAGCACGGAATAGACAGACGATGATATTTGAAATGGCATTGGAGAATAAATGCGCATCAAATATAAATGGCATAAGTCACCTGATCCGATGACTTAGAGCTCTTTATAATAACTTACTTATAAAAATGAGTTTCCGCAAAGTAACGCTTGAGTTAATCCTTCGAGCCAGAGGTCAATCAACGAATCTACTTCGGCTGGGTAGCGTTTGGAAAACTACGCCACATCTTCTCGTCGAGCATACCTCGAAGTATTAAGATGAAAGTATGCAACCAGTGCGTGTTGCCAGTGACGAAATATATATACGAGACGTGGTCCTTCCTAGCAGTGAAGGACCGTATGAGGAAGCTCAAAGTTGGTCAGCGTGCTATTGTAAGGGCTATGCTCGGTATTTCTCAGCGTGATAAAATCCGTAATGAAGACTTCCTCAGTAGAACCAGGGTAACCGACATATCCCAAAAAGATGGAGCGACGTCATTATGCAATTATTGCGGGGAGTCGATGGAAGCAATCGATTTTGATGAATCGAATCATTTTTTGTGTTTCAAGTGAATTTCAGAATGATTTAGATCCACAATTGGACTCGATAGGTAGCGCTTCAAACAGGAATATATCTGCTAGGCCACGTGAATGTCGATAAGTATAACAAGTTTTAATTAACGACAATCTGGTTTTATCTTTGGAAACAACAATTTATGATATGCAGTGTATTTTTGCCATTATGGAAAGTAGTATAAATAATATACTCCAATTTAATGAAAAAGATTAATTTGTCTAGCACTAAATTGTACATTTAGTTTTATTCTGAAATATAACTCATTAACAATTTAAAAATATTGATACATAAACGTTATTTGACTACACGTTATTACTAGATGAAAAAAATATCATATCTATGCAAAATAAATGCAAACTCATAATATGATTATTATAACAAGACATGTAAGCGTACCTTAAGTTTCTTTGAAGCTTGATGATTTATTAAATTTAGAAACTCGTGTATTCCGCCGGCATTTGATACTGACAGTAATAATTACTTCACAGCGTAATTTACACAAAGAATTGAATTAATGCTTGAGGAAGGCATAAATAAAACTATTACAATTTTGTAAACAGCATTTACGTACCCTCTTTAAAAGTTCCTCCTCCTGTTGTTTAGTAATGGGCGTTTCTAACAATAAATTTTGTCAAGTTTATACAGTACTGGCAGACATAATTTTGTAAACTGCTGTAACAATCGCTGTTATATATTTCGAAGTAGATGACCCGACAAGAGTTGTCCTATGAAAATTTAAATTAAAAAATAATTATTTTGTGCTAACCTTAGCGAAACAATCTCCAAGGAGAGGGGGCTTTTTGTTTTTCTGAAATGTGATCCTTGTTACTTGAATACGCGCCTAATACCTAATACGCCCTCGCTAACCGCTCCGCGTATCCAAGAGGGCACTCAACCTCCGCATTCGGCAAGATGGTGTAATGAACCCCGGCTACATGTCTGTCAGAGTCACAACGCTTCGTGCCACGTCATTAATTTCTACCTAATGTCTAAAACGGGAGAAGCGACGTTACGGACCACATTTTGTGTTCACAAGCACTGTAATAAAGTCTCACTGGATGCATCATCGTTATTTTCGCGCTTATGTTTTGTTTTAGTTTTTTTTATTTTGTAACCGCAAACTATCTACAGTTTTGTACATTTGGTTTGTTTGTTATTCGGTGTATCATAAAACATATAAACACCATAAAAGATTACAACTAGACTTAATCTGCCTTTTTTAACTCGAAAATTCTTTTCATTAATATTTTTTTACTGCCCAAAGAGATATAAACCAAGACACCTAGACAACAACAATCCTTTTTCATAATACTTAATTATAAAAAATATGTGAAAACGAATTTGAGATTTTGTCATTATTCTTTTTATTAAATCAGGAATTTACATAAATTAAAACTTAGGTATTAGTGTACGAGAAAATTAATACTTAAGTATAAAAATGGTAAAAAGTTGTGAAGACGTTAGGCCTTCACAATTTTATATTAATATTAATGTTGTATAAAACTAATAAAAAACTGAATTTATTCGAGCTCGCTAGAAGGCTTTTGTAAGCTGACAATATCTTGAACCCTGTAGTATAATTCCCTTCTTTAGGGACGAAATTCATGTTACATATACGCACTACAAATGCAAGGAGGAGGATTATGTTGGGGTTGTATCGCATACGAACAGAGTCAAGGGGATGATCTAGTACTTATCCAAGATCCTAATAATGTTTCCGCCCAAGGCGATCCTTACTCAGGAAAACACTGTAACTCCCCTGCACCGGTTCGGAATAAAGTCACGTATTTCTATAAGTAAAATAGAATAAATAAATATCTTAACCCGTGATTCCTGACGGAGGTCACGTATTACTATAAGTAAAATAGAATAAATAAATATCTTAACCCGTGGTTCCTGTCAGAGTAGCCAGAGAGAACCGATCGTCAAGTGTCACGATTCTTACATCCTCTTTCACTTCTTTCAAATTCTTCTAAGTATTTCGAGTTCTCTTGGTCCTCCTTTTTTTCAGTCAGTTTGCTTAAATGTTTCTCGCTTTGATACAAATAGCATAGAACGGAGATGCTAAGTCAAAATTACAGCAATCTCTCTAAACATAGTAATAGTAGAGAAATTTTCATCTACATTGTAGTAGAGTATTTTGTCATTTATTGCAATTATTTAACAATTTTCTTTTAAGCAAAATTGTCGAAAATAGTTTCAAAACTTTTTTGTAATTTTGTTATATTCGTTGATCCTTAAATATTTTTATCCTTTTCGAATACCAACATGTTAACTACAATACAAACCCCCCGATAAAGGTCACGATATCTGAGTGGTGGAGACATCGGAATTCGAGTCAAGAGTCAAGTTCGATCCCCAGGAGCTTGTGTACGAACGATCTATATCGATGGCTTGAACATAAAGAACGCAACAGGCTCCCTCCTGTCTGCCCTAGGAATTGCATTAGGAAATGCATGAAAATAAAAAATAACACTGTACAATTATTTTTATATAACTGTATACATAAAAATGAGAGTCAAAAACATTGAGACATACTCGAAATTGTACATTTATTTATTGATAATTTTAAAAGAACTGTCGCCTTTAAACAAATTTTAGTTCACGGTTTAAAGTGTTTCTACTTGTTTAAAGATTTCAAAATGTAGACTTTGTACTGCATCAATAATAGCTTTTACGGGTTGTGTTTGGGACTCCTTGGGGAGTCACAAAGCTTTTTTTCTGTGAAAAGAAGTAAAATGTCATGCAAAGTTTATTAAGGGACTGTTTTGGATCGTATATACTCGCAGTAACACTTTCAACGATTTATCATGAATATTCTAACAAGATTTTTCTAAGAGACAAAACTCGAACTATTTAATCTCTATTAAACATTAAAGTGTTTAAAATAGCAACACACGTAACTTACGATGCGACGTAATGAACATCGATTCTGTACAGTTACATTCAAATGACTTACTCTCTTTTATGATTATTAAAAGTTTGCGTGCCGTTCGACGTACCCTAATTGACGACAGAGAGGAATAGCCATTGGTGTCCAAGAGACTGACTGATAGCGGGATAATCATCTCGATACCAGATAAAAAGTAGACAGTGTGGTGACAGGCAGCCTGGCATTGCGTTCGCCAATCCACTTACCAAGTGAAATGATGACTGCAAACCTCCTGATGAGTGACGTCATGTGTAACAGTTGACACTTACAAGTCTTTAAGTATATATGTTTGCATGCATTTATTCATAAAATGTAGAGAGTTTCTTAAATTTATCCAATATATTAGCTTATATTCGTCAAATGGAAAATAAATATATCAACGAATCAGATTAGGTGCCCTCAAATTTCATTTTTATAATCGATTTCCCATAACGAGGAGCAAATGAATAAAAAATGTTACATGTATTTTCTTTGATTGCTGATACGTTTTTTACGCTTTATATTCGTAAATACATTTCATCTCGACGCCATTAACGTTTCAAACGTCCCTAATTGCTGCGTTTGTGACTAATATTCCGTACTGGCAAAATGAAAATATAAACAGATATCGCAAAACGTAGTTTAGATGAACTTTGTAAAATCTTATTACAATTTAGCACTTACTAAAATCTTATAAAAATTTTTGGCAACAAATAAAATTTATGGTCAATACATTAACTATAACGGGATTCTTACGTCGTTTTATAACGGCGTCAGAATTCCCTTTTGAATACCAAAATAAAATCAGTGACGGACAGCAGCTTTTTTGATATTTGATGCTTGACAGATTTTATTGACATTTGTTGCAAGATGCCTGAAACTGTGATCGCCAATTTCAAGAGGTTTTCAATCATGGCGATAATTTTAAATCGGCGTAGCTCTCGACTCAAATTATGTACATATAATATGAGTAGAAGTCAAAACCGTGCTTAGTCAACAATTTGCCGCTACCTAACCTAAAACCTTTCAAATACAGCTAGGTATGAAAAAATTTGACAGGTAAAATATTGGGGTCTCAGCAATCTGACGTTTACGTAATACTTTTTACAGCTTATATAAAAAATAATTTCTAATAATTAAATAACACCGAGTTGTAAAACGATCATAAGAATCGCCATTATTCAAACCAACCGGTCGAGAGTTGAGAATTAATGCGCCTGTTAATGAGATGAACCTTGCTCCATCATTAAAGAAATGGTTCAGACTAAAAGGTTCAGTTATTTATTGCGATTAATGCAGAAAGCGTGGGGTGTTTACTTTGCTCCTTAGCTACATTACTGTTATTGCTTCAATGTATACAGTGTCATTATCATTCTCGTGTCAGTTTTAATAATGTAATTTTACATATTCACATTTTTCAATACATTTAGCGCTAGAAATACACACTAGCACACCTTGAAGGCGTGAATGGATATTTTTAAACTTCGGGGCATATCGATAATTGTTTACAGTTTGAATACGAGCTTAAAAATATCGTAGCGATTTATAATTTTTTATTCAATTTCTCATGATACCTAATCCATGATACTTTATTTTTCTACCTCTTCATTTTAACCCATTTTAATCAAGATGAATCAAGCCCATTACGCGTCCTTGTTCGAATTACTATCTTACTGTGGAGAATCAATATAATATATAAACATATAATAACCTAATATTTAATTAATATAATATTAGGTTATTATTATTACACATACATATATAATAACCTAATATTATATACAGGTAACGTTTTGTCAGTGTGTTAGTATTCTAAATGGTCATATCCGCAACTAACGATCTGTTTTGAAAATCCTCTTACTTATAGTCAACTTATTGTAAAGGATTATTTTTTTTTTATTTACATCTACTATAAAAACGTGAAGTCTCTCCTTTTAGGTTATTGTAAGTATAATTGTGGCCAGTAATATCACTTTTCTCAAGGTAGTGATGATAGGGTAATAATCATACTTGACGTTTTACTTTATTTTTTGAAAAGGTTTTATATAATAGGAGATATATCATGTGTACAAAAATTATGTGCGCCTGTGAAATTAAAATGCGTGTTTCTCTAATCCTCCACTTCATCAAAATCTTTTCTCTACTTTGTTCCGATTCAAAACATGTCAGTTGAAATCTATTTTCGCAACAAACAAAATATCCGTGCATCACTTACTTTTAGGGAAGATATGGGCAATAAAATGGGTAGTTTTTGTCATTCAAGGGGTAGACCTACGTAAGAAGAGGTCATTATGATCTGAAATCCTGTTAAACTTAAACACCATAATAACGAAATACAAAAAAACATAGTGGTAAAAAATTTGCTTTAGAAAAATGTGTTATTATGATATGAAATATTTAGGTAACAGTTTTTATTTTTCTAGCATAATATTCATGCACCATCAAATGTTTCGAAAAAGCGAAAGACCACATTATCGAGGATATACACGAACAAATATTTCGTGCAACTGGTTCATTGATTGATGAAATATTTACCCAAACTGCCCAAAAAAAAAAATCTTTCTTATTATTAGGTCCAAAGTTGACATTATTCATAAATTTATTTAAATAGTTTTATTTTTTTGTAAAAGGGACGATATTAGAACATTCATTAAAAGCACGTTCAGCGTTTTATTTGGCAGGGTAACACGTACGAGGTACTGAGGTCGATGTAGCTACTGCGGTTCCGATGCGGTACCGGCAGAAAATTTATGTTCCATTGAGCGTGCAAGTCCTCCTGTACCGTGATACGCGCAGTGAAATCTTAGCCACGCTGTATTTTCGTACACTACCCGTTCCACTGCTGGTGACGCATCTCCGCCCGCTACAATACTCATTGTTCGTGCAGCTTTCTATAACGAAATACTGCGAATAGCCAAAAGCTTGACAACGATATTAGTAGACACAAAATCCTTAGGGGGCCAGCCCCGCTCAAATATTAAGTTTCGTAAGAATTTGAAATTAGAACATTAGACGCGCCATCTCAACAGAATTAAATATTTACATAGCTAACACAACAAACTGGGTAATGGGCTGACAATATTGAATTTTCAATAGTTATTTGCTTGTTACAGGTAACTAATGTAGCTTATAATGTTATAACTAATGGTAAACAATAGTTTCCGTTAGTTTTCCCACGTTATATGAATTATCTTATTAATTTAATGCTATCACATATTATGCAGATCATTAAGTAAAGTAATACAGGTAATTTTTGAACTTTGTAGTATCGTAAATGGAAACATTTGATTACAATAAAAATAAAAAATATAAATGTCTTCACGCAATTCCCAATACAGAGGTAGACAGCGGTCAAGTCTAGACATTTCAGTCCCTTCGACCCTCCTTCCACCGAAGATATTTTCGGGACAACGTGACAGATGGTGAGCCCGTCGCTGTCTTTATGTCCAAGCCAACGATATAATACGTACATAAGTATTAGAAAAACCTATTGGTACGGCCACTTGAGACAACCCTACCACTCGCCTATCGTGACTTTTACAATAATTAAATTTAGATAATTAAAATAATAAATATTGTAAAAAATAATTTAAAATTTTTCGAACTCTTTACTACTTGTGAATACTTCGAATTCTCAGCTTCGGATGTCAGAATAACTACTCACTAGGCAATCGTGCCGTTATAAAGGACAAGTCTGTAACATTAAAACTTGCATACAATTACAGTACTTACCTAATCATTTCTTAAATCGCTTTACGCTAATAGCAACGTTTGAAACAACGAAACAACCAAGTGAGTACAAAGTAAGTACATGTTTCATAATTAAAGCGAAGTAAGCTAATATCTGGAGCGGATAATTTCTTTTTTGTTCTTCGTACAGAATCATATCCATGTCGTTATTTTGAGTTATATGCGTGGATTAAATTTTATCTTCGTTATTTACAAAGAAATACAATAAAAACAATGAATTAATTTTCTCTTCAAGTTTAATTAGTTTTGTCTTTTTTATTTTTATACTGGATACAATCAAATAGTTTGTTGTTTTTGGCTATTCGATGCGACTCGATCAATGAACATGTACTTTTTACTGTATATTTACTTTCATCGCCTACTTGAATGTACACAATCGCCTTCGTAACTTTCTCCCAGTCAAGGTAAAGATTACTCTGTCATCGATTATACTGATGTGTGTTATCCTGGAGCGTCTGGAACATCTTCCTAATAATTGCATCTGTTTCATATCTTCGCAAGTTTGATCATGCCAGATACCTGTCAGGTACTTTTAACAAATTTTTAACAATATATATATAAATATATATATATATATATATATATATATATATATATATATATATATATATATATATATATATATATATATATATATATATATATATATATATATATATATATATATATATATATATATATATATATATATATATATATATATATATATATATATATATATATATATATATATATATATATCGTAATATTTCTTGTTACTTATATCAGATTTTTATTGTAACCGCCTTCAATGCTTTCCCACTATCTTAAGGTTGTCAGGTAGAGAAAGCTTTTAGCATTAAGTCCGTCTTATGTTCCCTTACTGTTTTGTGAGGTTCATTACAGAATAAAATTAAAAAAAAAAAAATTCATAAAAATATATCATCACGCATTTCCCAATACAGAGGTAGACAGAGGTCTAGTCTACACAATAAAGTCCCTTTGACCCACCTTCCACCGAAGATATTTTCGGGTCAACGTGACAGGTGGTGATCTAGTCGCTATCTTTATGTCCAAGCCAACGATATAATTCGTACATAAGTTTTTTTGAAAAACCTGTTGGTACGAGCCTGTTACCTGGGGATCGAACTCGGGTCTCTTGACTCGAAATTCCGACCACCTAACCACTCGGCTATCGTGACTTATTATTATTCTCTAAAGAATAAAAAAATAAATAAATAAACATGTCGAAGGTGATGGATTTCTTAAATAAAAACGTGTTATCATTTTTGGAAATCATTTTAAGGAACATCAGAAGGTAAAAGAGGAAGAGAAAGACCATACCTACGTAACATTTTATTTTAGTTTTTTGGGGAATATTCATTAAAGACGCAAACGAAAATCTATCATTGATAAACAAACGATTTTATAAAGACTCTTAAATAATTATGAATTGAAAAAAAAATACTCATTTCATGACATTTGGTCAAGAGCATTTGAATACATTTATTATTACACATATTATAACGGCGACGGGCTTACCACCTGTCACGTTGTCCCGAAAATATTTTCGGTGGAAGGTGGGTCAAACGGACTTAATTGTCTAGACTTGACCTCTGTCTACCCCTGTATTGGGAATTGCGTGAAGATATTTATTTATTTATTATTTTACATATTATTAATAATAGATATCGAAAATTGAGACTCCATTGATATGTTTTTTTTAAGTAAAATGACTTCTTAAATTAAGTTTTTTCTACCCTTAAGAGTATGTAATATTTGTGCCTTTAACAATGAAATTTAGTTTTTTTTTAAATAAGGGCCTCATTAAGTGACAATGTGTATGTTAGGGTGTTTTATAAATTAAGAACTGTTATTTTTGTGTAACCTTGACATTGATATTGGAAAATAACAATAACTAAGTACCACATTAGTGTTAATATAACAATTGAAAATATTACATTATTATTAGTGTAAATCACGACAGCCGAGTGGTTTGGTGGTCGGAATTTCGAGTCAAGAGATCCGAGTTCGATTCCCAGGTGGCAGACTCTTACCAGTGGGTTTTTCATAAAACTTATGTACGAATTATATCGTCGGCTTGGACATAAAGACGGCGACGGGCTTACCACCTGTCACGGTGTCCCGAAAATATCTTCGGTGGAAGTTTGGTGAAAGGGACTTAATGGTCTAGACTAGACCTCTGTTTACCCTGTATCGGGAATTGCGTGAAAATATTACTATTTATTAATTAGAAACTTAAAAAATTATAGACAAATGTGAAAGAATAATTTAAATATAGAAATTTTTATGAAAAGATTATTAAGTATCAATAGTACTTTGTAACTTTATATTTTATAACTGTATGTATTACACCTCAAGAAGCAGGCAGAGAGGATGCACGTTTCGCCTACATATATACCTTTGTTTGTAACGCGGAAGTAGAGGAAGCATTTTTATGAGGCTCACGTGCTTTCATGTGACGAAACCACTTTCGTAACTTAACATCTTTTTTCAACATCCTTTCACATTACATTGTTTTCTTTTCATTCAACTTTGATATTCAATCCAAAAGAAAGGCAAAGACAAACTCACTTGAATATGACGTTACATGTTATTATGGGTACGATATTTTTTCAATTATTGTCCTTAACTGAATAATATTATCATTTAATAGGATTACCTAAAAAAAAACTAAACATTTTCAACAAAATCAACTACTATTTCACTTCATACGTGTATTATAAATTTAAACTTTAGGATGTATGTTTGTTATTCCATCACTCCATAACAACTGAAGGGATTTAGATGAAACAGATTTTGGTTCAAATAAAAAGTGTAAAAGTATAAACGCACTTTATATCTCAGAAAAATGTACGGTTCCCGTTAAAGAAATATAATAAACAGTTTTGTTTCATAGATTTTGAATTTTTGAATTCACATCTTTACTCCCGTTCTTCCCGAGGATGTCGTAAGAGGCGACTAAGACCTTGAATATCGTTACGGAAACCGATATATATATATATATATATATATATATATATATATATATATATATATATATATATATATATATATATATATATATATATATATATATATATATATATATATATATATATATATATATATATATATATATATATATATATATATATATATATATATATATATATATATATATATATATATATATATATATATATATATATATATATATATATATATATATATATTAGATTAGGTCATAAAATACAAAAAGTTGTAATATGTAACGGAATTAATTTATATAAAAACACCTCAAATATCATCAGCACTCGGCATAGAGTAATGAATATGCTTATTATATTCAGAAAGCAAATGCTTCAAACAAAAGTATTACAATATAAAATCATCTTTACACGTTCATTCACAAATAACGCGAATGAGTAAAATGTTCTCATCCTGAATCTTGAAATGCGATAAATGAAAGGAGGTAACGGAAAATAAAAAGCCGTGTATTGAAATAATTCCGTCAACGAAACCGGATTTGAATTTTTTCCCTTTGTGTTACCGGCGTGGCATATTGTACTTTCGTTTTATTAGAAAGCGGGAAAATAAACAAAATTTCAGGCTTGTTGCCTGCCTCTTACCCCCGTGCGTTTTTACCAAACCGTGTCACACACATAAATATAGCAAGTAAATATATTGCATTCCCTTTGTTGGTACGCCCCGTGGCGTACACGCACCGGCCTGCCTAATTGAGAATTAAAGCAAAAAGTTTAATACAATTGGATTATTTGGGAGTATAAATTCTTGATAAACATGTTGAATAAAATCGGGAACAAAGAGAACTCTGTAGTTGTTTATTCCTATTAGTTTTATTATTTATAAATACAATAAAAGTATTTAGACTACTGCCAGAATCATGTAGAATTTAAACATAAGCTTAATTAAGGTTTATTCTTCCATGAAACGACGCCCGAGGGAGAAGTAAGTTGTAAATCGTGCCTTAGATAATAGTTTTTTGTATGAAATATGATTTGTCTCCATTCACCCCGCGCCGTCCCGCCTATCCGGTGACATCTGTCAAAGTGACACGCGTCAAATTGAAGTTGACATTTGTAGGTGTTACCCGTTGACGTGCTGATATCTGGCGAGGAATAAAATTTTTTTTGCCACTGTGTCAGGTTCGATTCCTGGTCTGCGGGTGGCTGTAGATTAAATTTAGCGTGTCCGAACGTAATCTCTTGCTGCAATACGCGCGTATCGAAGTCGTGCAGGAATCGTGTATAAAGTATATTTTTATAGTGAAAATTTTATTGTGTTGCCGCAGCAGAAACTCGGTTGCATTGGTTAATTTAGTTTCTGGCGATGTGTAACTACCATGTGGGACATTCATTTCGTTAAACTGGGACGAATAATTGCACAGGAAAAGGAGCTGTAGTTTGATGTCGTTTTAGTTGTTCTGTTTTTAAAAGTCATGATAGCCGAGATGTTGGGTGGTCGGAATTGCGAGTCGTGAGTCCCGAGTTCGATTACTAGGTGGCAGTACTAATGAGTTTTTCAAAAAAACTTATGTACGAATTTCATCGTTGGCTTGGACATAAAAGACGGCGACGGGCTCACCACCTGTAGGTTGTCCCGAAAATATCTTCGGTGGAACGTGGGTCTTAATTGTCTAGACTTGACCTCTGTCCACCCCTGTATTGGGAATTGCGTGAAGATATTTATTTATTTATTTTATTTGTTTCTTCTATGAAACTTCAGTTTGTTGTAGTTAAGTTCGACATTATACGAAACGCGAAAAATAAGTTAGTTTATTTTAAGTTAAATTTCAAAGATATACAATAAATATAAAATACTGCAGAAATCTATATTATTTTTCAAAAATATTCAATAAACATGTACTGAGGATTTAAAAAAAAATAGCACACATTTCTTTCAGTTTGCATTTTTTCGAGAGCGTTATAATACTTCATGCGTTTATCCACTTCACCATATTTGAGTATAATTTGCCCGAACACCTTGTAAGAGTAGTGTTATAATAATTTATTTGGGTCATAAATTCTTCATTAATATATACAGTTTGCAGATACTATACTTATATTGATTTTTCTCTATATGAGATAGTTCAGACGATATGTGTTCCTGTATGTTACGAAAATGATTAACATTATTTTATTTTCCAACAGCTGAACTCGGAAAATGTGAAGTACCACTGGGCATGGAGAATGGAATGATTTCTAACGAATCTCTATCTGCCAGTTCCAGCTATGATCAAAGCGTATCTCCTTTGAGTTCCAGGTGAGTTGTTCATGTTTATTTCATAGTAATTATAAGCCAAATAGAGTTAAAAGATTTGTTTAAATTTACCAAAAGAGTAAGCTTACTACTACTATTGCGTAATAAATATTTCAACGGCGATAACTTTAATTTGGATTAAATTTGAATAAAATTGAATTTTAACTTAAATAGAAAGCGAAATAACATTTCATGATTTAGTCATTACGAAAAATCGAAATCTTCTTAACCTTTAGAATGAATAATTAAAATTATAATAGATTTAGACTCCGTTGCATACACTGCTTATTGTATTATATTATATTAGTGGCACAGGAAACTGTGTTGCATAATCAGAAAGGAAAAGGGAACTAAACACCAAGATCTGAGGCAAAATAGAAAAGGTAATTTTCTACATTAACTCTTCGGGAAATCGAACGTCGGATCTCAGGATAGGCGACACATTGAAAATCAGTGTCTACGCTACTCGACCACGGTCGTCAATCTAAAGGCGTAGTTAGGCACGGAGATGGATTTTGGAAGATGGAAAGTAATTACTGCAATTTTAGTTCAAAACCGCAAACGAAAGATTGTTTATACATAAAACTTTACCTGAATAAAACATACAAATTTAACAGTGGTAGTCACGCATTAGCTTTTGTTGTTGCATGAATGGACCGGCTCGACCGGGGAAGCACCACGACCTCACAGAATACCGGCGTGAAGTAGAAATCTAACAAACTTCTGCGTTTCGTCTGGTGAGTGCAGGTAATCGGAGGCCCACACACCCCCCTCCCCCAATTCTGGGGTGGGGGCACTCTAAGGTCGGCAACGCATCTGCCATGCCTCTGGTATTGCAGGTGTTCATGGGCGGCGGTAATCACTTACCATCACGTGAGCCGCTCGTTTGCCTCCCTTTTACATAAAAAAAAACAATATCATCGATCTGAGTGATTGGTCAAGAGACCCAAGTTTGATCCCCGTGTTTGTACCAATGACCTTTTGTAAAAACTGAAACAAAAACAAATAACATATCTTCGAGCCCAATACAGGGGTCTCGAGAATTAAGTCTTTAAGAATCACCTTCCAGATAAGACATATTGTGGGGAAATGTGATAAGTGGTGAGCCCGTCGCCGCTTTTTTGTATAAGTCAACGATATAAATCATACATAAGTATTGAAAAAACTCATTGGTTTGAACCTGGGGGATCGTACTCAGGCCTTTCGATTCGAATTCTGATCATTAAACGAGTCGGCTATCGTGACTTATTATCGTGGCTTTAAAAACTTACTTTATACCATTGCTGTCATACCGATTTCGGACTCGTTTCCTACATAAAGACGGCGAAAGGCTTACAACCTGGAACTGTTTGGAATACCCCAGGATTGGGAATTACATGAAGATATTTTTTTAATATCACCGAGGAGACGGATTACGGCGAAATAAACATGAATAAAAAAATATAGCCAAGATGCAAGAACTACCTTCTGCTATGGTTAATCTACAACAAACTGTTATGATATGGCACACTTGTTATAATAATTGTGAATCCCGCAACCGCAACGCTGATACTTAGCTCAAACAATTAACAAGGGGTTTCACATTCGGTCCTTAAGCCCGCATAAGCTCGATACGAGACAATAGAGCGAAAACTCGACGCCCGTTTGAGAAATTCAGCAAGAGAAAATTAAATTTTCATACGAATTCGACACGATTGTGATCCTGCAAAAGCCTTTTGGGACTTTACTACCTAAAGATAACAAGATACGAGTAGAATCGGTAGTCCGAAGTCTTATCACTAGGGCAATTTACAAAGGGTCAGAGGAGTTTAAGTAAATGCTACCTTAATTTGGCGTTTAGTGCGCGATGCTGCCGTCGTGCTCGTGATGAGATTCCACACGAGATATTCAAATGTAACGACCGCCGTGTCTAGTCACCGTCTGCTGACAAAATTAATACGGGGCCTTTTATTGGAACGATACATCCATCCATAACTATGTACAATATTTCATTATATTACGCCATGCTTTTCTAAAATCGATACAGAAAGATCATGTTGTCCCTATTTATATATGTATATATGTATCGAGATCCACTGCTGAACTAAACAAAAAAATAAAGAAATAAAATTCTTCATCGAGTAAAGACAGTGATCATATAATTATTCGTTCCACGTTTGCTATATGAAACCTTAACAAATATACAGGGGCTGCAAACTTGAAGCTTGGAAAGTATATTGTTGCTTATAATAGCTATTTTAAAAAACTTCAAAACATATTTTATCTAGCTATATATGTAATAATCACAAGTAACGTTAAAATAGCCCTATTTTATATTTAATTCAAGAAATAAACAAGATAAATATAAAGTTAAGTTAACGATACAAAGATTTATATTAATTTTTGTAACATTTTTTTTTTGTAACATTATAACTGTGCTTAATTACTTTTAGGACATTTAAGATACTACATTCAAGAGAAAACTCACGTTGTGAAGATACTTTTGTCAAAATTTAACTGTATCGTGTATTTAATAACAAAGAAGAAAGATGTAAAGAAATGTGTATATAAAAATATAATTTACGAATTAAAAAATGCATGACAAGAGCAAAAAATTTAAAGACAGGGCAAGGGCATGCAAGAAATGAAACTTGGAAACTATGCGCATAATATTGACGTTTACCGCCGTCTGTATTTGCGCTCAGAGTGGACGCTCATTGATTGCCAATCGTCCTCTTCACACGAGTACATGATATACTAGATGTTACTTAACAATTGTTAATTAACTAAGTAGATTCGTTGTAATAGTTTATTCCTATCGAAAATATATTATAATGTTAATTAGATTACATATAATATAAGCTGTTCTATTGATTCTGCTTGGGCTCATTTTAAATAAAATGTAAATGTAAGAAATTGTAATAGAGACACGTTATTTATATGCATTAAGTTTTTTTAAAGTTGTGTAATATTACACATTCATCAAGTGTATAGTCATTTAAAGTATACCAAATCATTTAATTTAACATTTTTTACAACTTTTTTTTAACATATTTCTTTATATATTTGTATTTTGTCTGCAGAATTAGAAAGGAAATCCGTGGCGGAGCCTGGTGTCCCAATGGTTTAATCACACCGAGGAGTCGCCAGTACTTAGAAATAGACTTGCACGACGAATACTTAGTCACAGCCACGGAATCCCAAGGTCGTTTTGCAAACTCTGTGGGAGTAGAATTCGTAGAAAGCTACTCTGTGGAATATTGGCGTGACCCCCTAAATCGCTGGGCCAAATATAAAGACTTTAATGGAAGCCGCGTAAGTTTAATTATAACCAACTTCAAAATCATTAAACACATTCACTTCAAAGTTGTGTATATGTCTGAATTTGTTTAACGAATACGATTTCTTACAACGTCATATTGATATTGTTTTATTTATTTAATGATTATTTTGTTTATACCTTTGATTTTTTTTAAGTTTCTAAGTACAACCAGTTTTATATTTTTATAAATACCTTGCCTAGCTGAAGCAGTGACAAGTAAATCAGGTTCTCACCGAAAGAACTTAGTGTTCTTATCCTTTGCTTTATGCCAGTAGAAGTACGGGAACACTCCCTCATTCGTTCACAAAACCACCCTTACTAGCTGTATTGGGCAACCTCTTCTCAGTACAGAATCTTCCTCTCCTTTTCCCTCAGGGCTAACATATACTCTGACGAAATATTTATAATTTTCAAAATGACGTCGAATTTGTTATGTTTTAATGGTCCGTTTCTTTCATGTTATTCTTGTTTAGAATACAAATCACAATTGTGTAATCGTAATATTCAACTATTATTTCCTGCGCCGAAAATGCTACACAGAAAATAAATCTTCACAGAAATGTAATTCACTAAATCGTTACAACACACCAACAATCTTTAATTACGTATTAGAAGATTAAAGGCTAACTTTTGTACGAAATGCAACTCAAACGTGTATCTGGGCACAAACCGTAAGCTTCCATAACTTTCGAAAGGGGTGCCAAGATTCTTAGTAGTTTGACAACCAAGCTCAAAGAGTTATACAAGGATTAAGGCAAGACTATTTTGAAGGGTTAGTATATTTGTTAGGCGCCTCATTTTGAGTAAGTTTATGACGTTCAAGCTGTATTCAGATAAAAACAATACCACTTAGTGATGTTGTCACGGTGCTCGCTCAGTTACATTTGTGACCCATGTATGCTCTAGCTTATTAAACCCTGTGTTAAAAGCATTTGAAATAATTAAATTGAATTTCAGTATTTCTCTGAACCTAAACACGAGCTCGCTGGTATAGGAAATCGTAGATGATGGTGTTAACAACGTTTTGCAGCTCTATAATGATAAAAAAAACTATTTGAGAGCAGGTTTTTAACAAGTAGTTAGTTTATTTAAGTAGTAAATTTAAAGAAAAGCCTATAAAATTATATTTCACTAGCCACGCAAGAGGCGTCCTATGTAGAGGACAGATTACAAACTGATATATTTTGCAGTATGAAATTACGGTTCTTGATATTGTTGTTCAACATCATTATCAATATTCCTGCCTATAAAGAGTCCACTGTTGAACACAGGCGTTCCCCAAAGTTATCCACAGTCTTACTGTTACACTGCGTTTTTCTGTACTAAGTTACAACAAGCAATATATATTATTGACATAAAAACAGTTATTCATATTTTTATTTCTGATAATAACATACATACATAATGAATCAGTTTAATGACCTTATAAGTTTACCTGTTGTACCTTTAATATCCTCATGGAATTAAAACGACTAATCATTATGACATTTTCCATTCTAAGCATAGTAATCAAGTTACGAAGCTTAGATTGGATAAATGCAAATGCACGTAGCTAAGACGCGCTAACTGTTCGTAGAACGTAAGTACATAGATTACGGAGTTTGTGAGCTCGGCTTGCAAAGATGACGCTCGTTTCAACTTGAAATTAGTCCCATTGCGACTGGAAACATAAAACTGTTTAAATGATACGAACCACAGCTAATTCAGTTTTACTGGTTTAAATTCGTACTCTTCGTATTCTACCTTTGTTGGAAATAAATACAACAAAGGCTTTGCGCGAATTTGATGTGTGTGTGTGTAGTATCTAAGATTTTTAACTGTTACACTGTATAGAAAAGTCAATATAAAAATTAACTATATATTCAGATAAAAATTAACTATGATATTTTGATTTCCCGGAGAAAATATAGTCTATACCTCTTTCCTGGCTCCGAACACCACTAATCTAAATCCTTTAAGCAAATTATTCTAATCCCTTCAACAGAACATCTGATTTATTTTAAATTTATAAAATTAAAATAGTAAAAAAAATATTATGTTTAAAGTAATAAAAAAGGTACGGAAGAGAGAAAGAAGTAATCCACAAACGCTAAAACTTTGTTGCTCCTTAGTTAATAATACACTATCTTACTTGCTCAAGGTTTGACTTCTACGGTAATATATTCAAAATACAAAAGCTACATGTTCACAATTTTTTTAAACCTTCTTGGCATTGGGACTATTGAAATTACTATTTTCAGTTGTGACGTAATAATATTGCGCAGGGTTGGTCCTATTCTTATTCTGAGAGCGTAGTACACTCGTGAACACTGCAATTTGCGTATTGTCACCTTTTGTCGAAATCAGTTAGAAAAACATAACACATTGTGTGTGATATTAAAACATTAGGGTAAAATGACATATGATAGCACCCAAGTAAAATACTCGTAGAGTACTTACGTAAATATATAAAGTATGAGTTACGTGACACTATCTGTGAGCGATGAGATTTTATTAAATTAAATTATACAAAAATAATTAAAACTGTTTTTACATTCCTTTCTTATTTTAATAGTTTACATTCAAAATGGATCTTCTGATATAGATTAAATATGGTATTTGTAAATTGGGTACTTTTAATTTACGCTTTACACAATACAGAATCCATTTTCAGCTTATACCTGGGAACGTCAACACATACACACCTAAGAAGACAATTCTAGAAGCTCCATTCATAGCCTCCAAAGTACGATTTTTTCCTTACGCTGCACATCCCAGAACAGCGTGCATGAGAGTGGAACTCTACGGCTGCCGCTGGAAACGTAGGTACAACAGAGATAAGGTTTTTACATTGCTGGCGATGTCCCGGGGCCAATGCTATGCGATAGCATTTGCGAGTTTTTTTTTATTTGAAATTAGTTTTCAATTGTTTATTTGCTTGGCGATTTTAATCCGCCTCTCGGCGGTATATTCATAAATACTATATTTCTACAGAGGCTATTATTGCGTACTCCGCGCCTAGAGGCGGCGATATGCAGGCGATGACTGGTGGTGCCCGATTCGAAGATCTAGCATATGACGGTGTATTGCGCGGGGGACTCTTATTGGACGGGTTGGGTCAAATCACCGACTCTTTGACTGGCCCTAATGACTTTGAACTCCCTGACCCTAATGATACCAGAGGTAACGAAACTCCTTTCCTTTATTTTGATAATCACTTTTTTATACTTAGTTATTTATTCATATTTTGACAATAATAGTATCTCATCGTTGAAAATGACCATCCGGTATTGGTTACGCCCATTTTATGTATACTTTACATTTCAGGAACTCGCTGGGTTGGGTGGAACAAGTCTATGTTGATAGAAGATGAAATTGAACTTACGTTCAACTTTACAGATACAAGACTTTTACAATTTGTCGACATACATACCAATAACATGTTTACCAAAGATGTTCAGGTAAACAATTAATAATATAGTTTTTTATTATTTTATTTTTCCTATTTATATAAAATACAGCAACGGCAACTAAAATCATAATTAATATTAATTTCACACATAACAGCTGATTACAGTGCATTGCAGGACATAGGCTTCTCTTGTAAGTAGTACTTAAGATACATAGACGTTGCCTGTCATCGGTCTCATTAATATTAATATGTTCTTTATCAAAATGCTTATTCCACCACCTTTCGGCAGCCTTTTGAGGTTAATGTTTTTTCCAAATGAATCTTGCATTAAATTTAAAAAGTATTTTTTAAAATATCAAAAATAGAGGTAGAAAGGAAAATAACATCAAAAGCACGATTAACACGAACTCAAAATATTTTAAGCGAAGTAATGAAAAAGCATATTGGTGAAAGAATTCGTTACGTGATTTTTGCCTTTAGCGTGAGCCAGGAGCGTAACGTCCCAGTGTTAGCGCTGCGGGCGGCTGCATGTTGCATTTGCTCGAGGTTTTTATTACTGAAGTAATTTTCACCAGAGTCCGTTACAACAAAACGTACAATGTTGTACTCGGTGTTTGTTTTATTTTTTATTTTACTTTCCGATTTATTTCTTCTCTATATTCAAATTGTTTTTATAATATGTGTGGTCCAAAAAAATATAAAAATTATTGTAATAAATGGACCAGATGTCGCTAATACCGAAAATGTACAACATAAGGACATAAAATGTCTGATATAAAGATGTTATCTTAAAATTACATTGCAACATTTCACATGCGAAATACATGTCTATAACAATGAATTTCTGCAAAGTAACGCCGGAGTTCATAAACTAACAGTCAAATAGTTTGCTACTTACTTGACTTTGATTTCCGTATAGCCCGAGAGTTTTAAGGCAGATCTGTTGCATTACCCGAACATATGAGTTTAATGTATTTGAGGAACAGATAGTGTTATTCACTTACATTTACACGTTTACTACTTATTTTTATATAAAGGGTTGCATTGTAACATGACTCTTTTTCTATTAGCTCTTCAAAGAAGCTGAAGTATACTTCTCATTGGAAGGAGAGCGCTGGCAAGAAGACTATATATCACACGAACCAAAACAAGACCGTGTATCTGAACACGCTCGGATCGTGCACATCGATCTTCAGAACCGCACCGCAAAACATGTCATGATGAAACTGAAGTTTCAACATGAATGGATACTAATCAGTGAAGTCACCTTTAAGTCTGGTAAGTTGTTTCCTGAACTAATCAATAGCGGATCCAGTTTAAGGCAACTTCTACAACTTTGGAAACATATCGAGTATCAGCTTTAATTATACCCTGAAGTTTGAGTCAGTTTCTAAGACTAGTTGTTGTTTGTATAATGAAATACTATTTAATGGATGCCTTACAAAAAACTACTCAATGAGAATATGAGCAATTTATTGGTTAACTGAAACTTAAGGGCAGTTAATGATAAAAATCAATTTAATAATCGTGCATTCAGTTCTATACCAAAATATTTTCCAACAAATTATTTATTTTGAAAAGAAATTACTTTATAATCATAATAAGTAAAATAAATAAAATAAATATCTTCACGCAATTCCCAATACAGGGGAAGACAGAGGTCTAGTCTAGACAATTACGTCCCTTCGACCCACCTTCCACCAAAGATAGTTTCGGGACAATGTGACAGGTGGTGAGCCCGTCGCCGTCTTTATGTCCAAGCCAACGATATGATTCATACATAAGTTTTTGAAAAACCCGTTGGTACGAGCCTGCCGCCTGGGGATCGAACTCGGGTCTCTTGACTCGAAATTCCGACCAACCAACCACTCGGCTATTGTGACATTTAATGACTTTTAATTTTAATCATAATAAGTAAGCTGTTAAAGGCCTTTATTAAATAAATAGCTATATAAACACAATTGAATAACTATGTCAAGATTACATGAAGTAATTGCATCAGAATTAAGTGCATGTACGGCACTGGACATCGAGGCACGTTAATAGATCCATTACTACAAATCGAACCTTATCTGTTTGGAGCACTCGCGATCCTCGATCTATCTCACAAATTTTCTCCAATTAATCCTTAGCTCTTTTGAGAAAATCGCCTCTTAAGTGATAAATCAGCGAACGCTAAATGAAGAACTTGTAATTAAAGAAAATCTTTGATCAGGATTACTTTGCTCCCCCTATTGTGTTTGGGGCATGCCGCGACGTATTGCTCGCAGTGGAGGGGATTATTATTTGATGAATGAAAATGAATTCGGGCTAATTAATATTAGGAGCGCTTTGAACACAAAGCCAATTTAAATTACAGTCAGTTATTTTAATAAATACAACTTCTAGGGCTTTGTTGAAGCCTTTGCAAAAACATTTATATTAAATAAATTGAGTACAAAGTTGTATACCATCACAAAAACGTTATAACATAAGGAAAGATAAATAATTAAAAGTTTCTCTCTAATCATGCGCGGTAATAAGAGTTTAAATAATGTATTACTATACGTTGAGCATTATGTATATCGAAATTAAAAAATAAAAATACTGCCCTATTTGTATGAATTATGTTGTGGAAGTAGTGTTGTTCCAGCGCGAATAAAACTTGTAAAAAGATTAAAAAATGATTTTCACATACAAAATACAAATCATTAGAATCTAATAACATTCATTTTTACCTTTTTTGAAAAATTCTAAAGTTTTTTCAAAAAAATTCTTCTACAAGTTTCTTTTTAAAGATTTTTAGGATTCAGATCCATGTGTCTTGGTTCAGATGTGCGATAAGCATGCACAATTTATTATAGCTATTGCTGCTGCTGTTTAAATACGTGATGAGAGACGTAATGTCTTGTGTTTCTTCATTTTGTCCAATGAGTAAGATAACGAAATGCTCATCCTTCGGTTTTTAATAAAAATATTTTGTTCTCAGTATATTGAAAACTAAGGGCATGCGTCACGAAACTTTTTGTGCAAACTTTCAAATCCAACTAAAAATCCAAAGCCATATAAAACCGAATAAATTCTATCGATAGTATGTTGCTCGTGCAATGAAACGTGAATTATTGTGCGATGTGTTTTTGTAATTTATCCAATTGCGCTGGATACAATTCGGGAAATTAATGATCAACGAGATCTCCATGCACCTGGACACTTTTAAAGTAAAATTCGCTTGGGGCGCAGTGGGAAGTTTCAAAATGTTTTTTATTGTTCTAAAATTACTATTGGTTAGTTATTTATATCAAAATTATTTTCGAAATTTATTAAAACGTAATTTACAAAAAAGAAAAATCTATGCTGAATTTAATTTTTAAAAAGCATTGTGATACAAAATTCTCAAACACTTTCTTATTGTTTGCTTTTGGTTATAATATTAATTAGCATTTAAATCCATTGTGGACCGGAACATCAATATAGGGTTGTCTTCGACACGTTAATTTTTATTATTGATAATAACATTATAAAATCTTTATTTGTTTCTATGAAAATAATAGGAGCAGATAACTAAAAAGTTTTATTTCGATATTGATAAAAAAAGGAAATGCAATTACTTGACTACGTCGTCCCCACGCGAGATTCAAACAGGAAAAATGTTTTGTTAATATTAGAAATTTAAATTTCTAATATTAACAACACAGAATTATAAACAATAATGTATAAGATTTATTTAGTTATTGTACCTACAAACAAATAAACTAAACTAGCTGCCTAGTTTGTACTTACACTAAGGGCCTTTGTTTCTACAGCTACCTTCATAATGTTACAGCTCCACACGTAGGCAATCAAGAACCAGAGCCACAAGAATCGCACAATGTTATACAGTTTCCCTTTTTTACCATGCCCGAGGTTAGGTTTTTGATTATGCGTTTTATTCAAGATTTTAATTAAAATTCCTGTGATTACCTTAATAGGAACCACTACGAAGTTCTGTCAGTCTGTTAAAGTATTAAGTCATCAGTTGTTGAAATACCGCTATTTTCCCACTACTCGACTAAATTCAATAGCAAGTGAGTTATTTGCATAGAAGTCATAAGTTTAAACCTCTTATGGAAAGTTCGTATCTATATATTTCATTTTTCAAATTTTATTCCAAGATTGATATGATTGTCTGTCACTAAAAGAATTCGTTTTCAGCATCTGTCATGTTTTCCTTTATAACTTCTGGTGAATTAAGGTGGGCCGACAAGGGTTGGGTTTATTACTTATAATATATTTTTCCTTCATGCATATCGCAATATTGGGGTAACAAGAATTTCGAAAAAAAAATCAGTCCTTTCCGCCACGTTTTTAGCTATTTGAGACAACGTGACAGGTGATACGCTTATCACCGTCATACAGCCTAATCCCACAATACAAATTTAACAAAATAACCGTTATGGAAAATTCATACATTTTCCATAACGGGAACCTGAAATCGAAATCCTTTTTAAGGTTCGAATTCGGGTCCCGATTGAAATCCCAATCATCAGACCGATCGGAAAACGTGAAAATTTATATATTTTAATACATATATTGAATTTAAAAAGTATACGTATTGCAGTACCTAAGAAAAATATACCTTTGTTCTATATTATTAAATCAGAATATTCACTTGCCATATTAAAAAGTAAGGAACCAAGTTAAGCTAAAAACATAAGCTGCCACCACGAGGCGCACGACTTGTTAAACACGAGGAACAAGTTGGCTTGACTTGGCCTGAAATCAAATTCCGAATATGCCGCTTGGCTGGCACTTCGTTAACCTTTTCAACGAAGTTTACCTGAATTATTTTATAATACTTTAGACTTAACAATATAATATTATATTTATGCACTTATTATATAAGTATAGGCAATACGTCTTTCCGGCACACATTTCACCAAATATGAATGAAGATAAGTTTTGCGGGTTTTGAATCCCGCTAAAGGCAAACATTTGTTGATGAATGTGAATATTTGCACTCGAGGTATTATCATACATACACGTATTATACGACTTAAAAAACATCCATTAAAATGTTGTAACACTATCGTTCCGTAGATAGAAAGGATTACATTGGTAAACTTAATTCATCGTAATGAACTCAACAATAAAAGTGTAATTATTTATTTACAGAAAAAATTACGTTAATATTTTCAATACTTATTAACTAAAAACTATTATAATCGTAGAGCCCTAACGCTGGCTGCATTTCTACGTTGAATGGCTAGACTTAACCATTGAGCGAGAAAAGAACCAGCCCTCTTGTCACCAGCGGCAACGATAAGTCGCGGATACAATTCCTTTAGAAACTGCATCGCGCGGGGACCCCTTGGACCGATTGTCTCTACGGCAAATGATACAAATATATAGTCTCCTTTCAAAGACTCATATTTACGCCATTTACCCGATTCAGCTGCCTCTGATGCCGCCCCGGCCCTTATCGAAGTACCCTTGATATGAACTCATCAACAAACAAGAACGTTGTTGTAAGAACTCAACAGAAACATCGTTGGATGTTAAATACGTAAATATTAGAAAAGCAATTAAGCAAAAAACTCGTTTTTTTGTGTGTTAATAAATGTTAGAACTTTGGAAGATATTGACCGAAAACAAAAACATTTAGGCTTGCTTAAGTTGTACTGAAGTCGTGCTATATTCAGATAATCGCATCTTAGTTGAGCCTAAATGAGTTCATGGCAGTTTTCTAATATTTAAATTAGTCTTTGTCGCCTAATATTTATATTATATATTTATTATACCTTTTACTACCAGTAGTTATATTTTACTATTACTACTAGTGATTTCTTATGGATCATAACCACAAACTGTATTTAATTTTAAAAGTTAGTCTAAATATATAAAAATAGGTCTATGGTTTAAAGCACAAGCCAACTTTGAACACAGTTAGAAATTAGCACAGAATTAACTGACTCTTGGCACCTACTGACTATGGTACTGGCATTCCGCCATCTTTGCCTGCCTCCATTTAAGTTTAGACCTACATAGCTTTACCTGTTTTACATCTCATTCAACGAGTATAGCTAAATGCAATTTATAGTAGCAAAACCTACGTAACTTAAATGTCAAGGAAGCCTAATATCTATAAAGCTACTCGTATATATTGTACAATATTATTTAATAAATTTCCTGTAAATTCTATGTAAATTCTCTTCTTTTTCCACTAGTGTAAATTCCTGTCAATTCTTTAATAAATGTGACCTGATAGCCGAGTTGGTAGTGACCCTGCATTGGAACACTTAGACAGCAATTTGCATTCCTCCTGTCGTTTTCATAAATAAACTACGATAAAAAGTAGGTTCAAGGTACCTTATTGTCTAGACCTCTGCCTACGTTATGGGAAACGGTATAAATAAACTAAATAAATAAAAAATGAACTATTAAACTTACATTAGCTAATTCAAAGTTTAATTCTTAAAGTATATATACACGGTAGATGGCCCGATGCTTAGACACATATAGTGTCTAAGCATCGGGGCATCAGGATTCTCAAGTTTTATATGTAGCTTTTATCAGATTCAACATTTCCTTCATTCACGCACGTAGAGATATCCGAGCGTTCCGGACTTTGTTGAATTACCTGTTTTTTTACGCAAAACTAAACAAAGCAGAAAATTTTATTATACATGGCAACAGAAGTTAAATATTTATTATAAAAAATGTCGTATTCATTTTATTTATGTTAGTTACATACAAACAGATTCATTTATATTTTGTAAAGAGAAATAAAAGTTCTGAAATGAAATAAAAATCTGAAATAGGTATGTAATATTTCAATGTCTGAAACTAAAACCGAGGAGCAATTTGCAATCAAAATGTTTTTGGCTTGCCGTCTAACTGATGGAGATACAAAACCTCATAGTTTTAGTTAGTCCTCGTTCCATTGTTCCACGACAATTAGCCCTGCGCTCGACACCTATTCATTTCCTCCTCATTGTCTCAACATTAGATTTGGAATCTGTTTTATTTTCCTTGAATATACTAAGGTACGACGTTTATAAATAATATCAAATATTTTTTAGTGCTCATTTCAGTACAGGATTAAGTATCACGCTTATCTAGTAACGAAATACTTGTTTCTTATTTTTACAATGAAGCAACTTCTAGCCGTATTAAATGTGATTTTAAACATTTTAGCCACCAAAAAAATAGAAAGTAAAAGCTTTTAACAAAAAACAAATTACACAAATTATAGAAAAAACTAATTGAAAATCAAAAGCATGAGAAAATATTCTTATTACTCTAAATTTATATATTTTTTTATCTTTGATATTTTTGAGGAAAGGAGTTTACTCTATTAGGCAGAAAAAAAGGATTGTCGAAATCTGTATAAAAAGTTCCGTGGTAATACATAAAAAATTTACTTGAAAATATCTTCTGTGTTTTTCATCTGTTAAAAATCATATTTTGTTCCAAAAGTTAAAAGCAAATCAAATATTTAAGTTTTAAGTTAAATAATTTTATAATTGTTGTCTTCTCCATGTCGTTAAACACTGCAACATAAAATAAGAAGAATAGTGCCCGTAGTTCATTTTTATATCTATTTTTGACGGTTTTCTGATCTTCGCTAGCTGGTGATAATTTTGTACGATTTCTATTAAAATATATTGTGAGGACATTATTAATATATAATTCCGATTTCACCGAAACATCTGCTTATAGTAACTTAATTGAATTTATAGCCAACAAATTTCATACTAAAATTATTGTCAACAGTTCCAACGGTCGTCAACTCATCAGTCGAGTTTCTCGACGAATATTATCGAACTGACGTACCTCCATCGTCCAGGAAGAAAAGAAACTCATCCCTAAGGGTTTCCGTAGGACTTGCTTGTGGTGCTCTGGTAGGAGGAGGCGCCTTCATAGCCACAACTGCTGTAATTCTTACGAAACGGGTCAGAAGGAGAATTCCAAACGTTTTGAAGAAACCATTTTGCCCTTCGCTACGGAGTGGGAATTCTAATGCAAGAAACAATCGCCGTGCACCCAGACTTGCTTTAGCACTAGCGAACTGTCCACCTATCCACATGTTACGGTAAGTACTAATAATTTAAGCGTTTATAATATTAAACGTTATAAGCTCGTCATTAGAATAGTAAAAAAATTTATAAGTTTCACTTTTTTCAATTAATACCTAAATAAATTAAACTATCTGGTGTAAGGAAGAAAATAAATTAAAAAACTAATTAGATTTTGCGTTAAGTATTACACTGATTTTATTATATTTTTTATTGCTTACCTTTTATTTAACGAAAAATTATTTCAAAACCTGGACACAAGACTACAAAGTTTGTCGTTGTGATACACTGGCAGAGACTGCCAGTGACGTTGCAATGTCTAGGTGTTTCTACCACATATTTCATAAAGCTTAACACTTTGCAGACGTTTTATTAGACGATTCACATATGAACGGGGACAAAACGTTCTCCTTTGCTGATAGCTGTGATGACCGTGTAGTATTCTTTGTTTTCTTAAAAAATTAGTTGAATTCTACTTCATGTTTCGATTTTTAAGTCATAAATCCTTTGCTATGTTTTTTTCTATTTCATTCTTATTCGTATTAATATTGTTTATTCAACTGTGCTGTATTTCGTGGTTCTAATCTGAAGTGTCGGAATAAATGTCTATACATCTTTATGTCTTTATGATAATTAGACATAAAGATGTATAGAATTAAACAATTAAGCAAAGTTTAAATTTCTTAATTTACGTTAATTTACCATTAGATACCGTAAAATAGTCGATATCTCTAATCTCAAAACAACAACACTCATTTCGGACATATTTTTCGGGACAAATAGCATCTGTGCGATTGAGTAACAAAAATTAAGTAAGTAAGGTTACATCTCATTATAAATATATAATATAACAAAATTTTAACAAAATTTTTGTTCAAATAATTATAAATTTATTAATTTAAATAAAAAATGTTATGGGGTATCGTACTAAAAACCATTTATTAACGTTTACACAAGTCAATATCTACAGTCAATTTAAAATAAGAAGATAGTAAGATCGAAGTACTTTAGGTCTCGCCCCAAACAAAAACCTCAAAAAATCTCTTCTCAGACCTTAGACTTGATGGCCACACGACGAGCCACGCCGCTGCAGACCTCCGAGGATGCGAACGTTCATCGGCAGCTCAATAGACAAATCCAGAAGTCCTTGCGACATGACATTCGCTCCTATAATACCGAACGTATAAAGGAGACGATAGAGCTGAACAAAGGCTCCAAAGTGTTTGCAAGAATGGAGTCTATTGAGCAGGGCCGATTGACCAGGCTTAAGAAGGAGGACGGTGGCGTAGCTTCGACAAAGGCTGAGGTTCTGGAAGAGATCGAGAGGTTTTATGGACAGTTATATACCTCAGTAGCCAAACCCATTGTTAACTTGGCCAAAGATCCAAGAGCCAAGTTAACTCGGCATCATACCGAAGATATCCCGGATATCAGCCTCCACGAGATTAGGATTGCCCTTAAACAGCTCAAAAATAACAAGGCGCTGGGCGAGGATGGAATCACAGCAGAGCTTCTGAAAGCGGGCGGAACGCCGGTACTCAAAGTCCTTCAGAAGCTCTTCAATTCCGTCCTGCTCGAGGGCGTGACGCCAGAGGCGTGGAATAGGGGTATTGTGGTACTGTTCTTCAAGAAAGGCGACAATACCCTTTTGAAGAACTACAGACCGATCACACTCCTAAGCCACGTCTATAAGCTGTTTTCGAGGGTGATCACGAACTGTCTCACTAACAGGCTCGATGCCTTCCAGCCTCCCGAACAAGCCGGTTTCCGAAAAGGCTACAGTACCATAGACCACATCCATACGCTGCGGCAGGTTATACAGAAGACCAGAGAGTATAACCAACCACTATGCTTAGCGTTTGTAGACTATGAAAAAGCCTTTGATTCGATCGAAACGTGGGCGGTGTTCCAATCGCTCCAGCGATGCCATATTGACTATCGGTATATCGAGGTGTTGAAGTGCTTGTACAGAAACGCCACTATGTCAGTCCGAGTACAAGAGCAGAAGACGAGGGCTATTCCACTGCAGAGAGGTGTTAGACAGGGAGACGTTATTTCTCCGAAACTGTTCACCGCTGCTTTGGAAGATGCCCTCAAGCTCCTGGAATGGAAAAGACTTGGCATCAATATAAATGGCGAGTATATCACTCACCTTCGATTTGCCGACGATATTGTGGTCATGGCGGAGTCGCTGGAGGATTTGAACATCATGCTCAATGACCTAAATGAAGTTTCCCAACAGGTGGGTCTAAGAATGAATATGGACAAGACGAAGATTATGTCGAATGTGTTCGAAACGTGGTCCCTTACTATGGGCCTCATAAGAAGGCTCAAGGTCGCTCAAAGAGCTATGGAGAGGGCTATGCTCGGAGTTTCTCTACGAGATCACATTAGAAATGATGAGATCCGTAGAAGAACTAAAGTCACCGACATAGCCCAGCGGATTAGCTCCTCGAAGTGGCAGTGGGCGGGGCACATAGCGCGTAGAACCGATGGCCGATGGGGCAGAAAGGTTCTGCAATGGCGGCCACGTACCGGCAAGCGCAGCGTCGGACATCCACCGACTAGATGGTCGGACGACTTGACCAAGGTCGCGGGAAGACGCTGGATGCAGGCCGCAAACAACCGGTCGTATTGGAAATCTTTAGGGGAGGCCTACATTCAGCAGTGGACTTCTTGCGGCTGATATGATGATGATGATGATGATGATAGTAAAAGTTCCGAATGAGGCGATTTTCGGCTAACTTTGGTCCTTAATTAACACTTTATAAATATTAGTTACAAATATAAGAAACAAACTCGTAAAATCGTATCATATTTTCATAAAAATGAAATATATTTCACCCCGTACTAAATGTGCCTCATCCGAAATTAGTTTTCCAGTTGCGACGTCACAATATCGCATCGAATCTGTCCTAATGTTATTACTTTAATCCCGTGGAATCTATATCTAACATTACATTAAATGTAAAAACGAAACTATAAATTTTTAGGATGAGGTAATTACAATATTTTTTTCTATATTTATTCAATTTATATATTTGCTTATTTGCCAACAGGCCGGCCGTCGTCGACGAAGACTATAGAGAGCCTTACAACATATGGAAAGAGACTCTGGGCCGACGGGACAAACGTGATAACCTAGATCAAAATGAATATAACGGTACGTTCAATTTCTTATTTGCACATCTATGTTTCCACGCAATGTTAAATTCTAGAAGTTACGAAATGTGGCTCTTGACTCATGTTGGTTAAATATGATGAAATATATAAAATACGATTAGTGTACTCAAGAATTTACTTAAAAGCATGTCAAGGTCGACTGCATAGCATAGCCATCGCCCGTAAAGAAATGGTCTTCTGGATTATTTTCTAGAAATTCTTGACGAAAATAAATTATCTTAACATGTTACGGTATATATCTTCATCATAATGATTAGGGGATAACATTAGTAGAGCCACGCATCAGCTTTTGTTGTTGTATGAATGGGCCGGCTCGACCGGGGAAGTACCACGAACTCACAGAATACCGGCGTGAAGTAGAAGTCTAACAAACTTCTGCGTTTCGTCTGGTGAGTGCAGGTAACCGGAGGCCCACACACACCCCTCCCCCAATTCTGAGGGGGGGGGGGCACTCTAAGGTTCATGGGCGGAGGTAATCACTTACCATGTTACGTGAGCCACCTGCTCGTAAAAGAAAAGATAATCTTGATTGTTATAAAATAATTTATCATAATTATGATATTATCATAATCTGACTTTAGAATTTAGCGCTGCCTTCCGTCTCGGGGTAAACGTATGAGACGACTAAGCGATAATGGCAACCGATTATGGTGGGATAGTACTAATGGGAAATATACGAGATAATTAAATTTCAATATTATAAAATATTCGATTAAAGTACCCGTCGATAGAAATTGTAAATAGACAATGTTGCCGGCAAAAGATGGTTAAAAATAAAATTCTTTAGTATTGGCGGCAATCCGTTCCTCGTAAGTTTTTAATGAGGACACCTTTTGTCTGAACGTATAGATTATAACGATTTAAAATACTTTTTTCTGTTCAGCGTTAAGCACTGTCAGTTATTATTTTCATAATGATTATTGTAGACAATGCTGTTTTTTGATGATGACCGACAAATTTTATGATGTGTAGTTGATTGTTGATTGATGAGGTTAAGTTGATTGAAAATAATCTATTATAAGTTTTAATGTCCTCTACTTTTGTTTTAACGTAAATATCTCGTGATTTCTTGTAATGAATATCAGGTTTATAGGATCAGGTTTATTATAGGAAAAAAACAATGTGACAAAAGTGAGCATAATTAAGTAAAAGATACGGATGCTATTGATCCGGACCCTAATTGTAAACACTGCTTTTACAAATGAACAAACTACCCGGGGGCTATTTTTTGTTTGCACAAACAAAAGGGAGCCACCCTTGTCCTGTTACTTTTACAACGTACTCATCATTACGAACAGGTACTTTACAATAATCAAGTGTTCTTTTCTGGTTATCAAGCACCGCAGGTGTTTCAATTTTAACCAGTTTCATTTATATAATTATCTAAATAATTAGTCAGAAACACAGAGATAAATAAAATAAAAATAAATAAATATCTTCACGCAATTATCAATGCAGGGGTAGACAAGTTCTAGTCTAGATTAATTAAGTCCCTTCGACCCACCTTCCACCGAAGATATTTTCGAGACAACCTGACAGGCGGTGAGCCCGTCGTCATCTTTATGTCCAAGCCAACTATTTGATTCGTAGATAAGTTTTTGAAAAACCCATTGGTGGGAGCCTGACACCTGGGGATGAACTCGGGCCTCTTGACTCGAAATTCCGATCACCCAACCACACGGCTATCGTGACTTACATAGAGATTACATAATTATATAAATAGTTAGTCAGGTAATTATTTAAATAATGAATTAGAAAACCTTATTTATCTGTACGTGGATTTTTATACTTTTTAGGTGACAAATTGAAAGAAATACTAATCTAAATAACAAACTAATGTTTATTGGGTTTTTAAAGTCGCTGATATTACCTATTTTTCGTTGACTTATTTGATACATCTATGCAATCGGTGTAGCTCCCTTTTTCATTTCAACTGTCGCTAGTTAGCTCACCTGCTACACTTGACTCACCACTCGACTGCACTCGTTATGTTCTCGAGTGTGCCGTACTTGCCACTGGTTTGTTACTTTTGGAATTTGTCGCCACAGAGATACATGATGTTTGTATACAACACCAGACGTATATCTACTTTTAAATTTAGAGAATCATTACTAACCTCGATATGCTATTTATTAACGAGTTTATAATTTAGGCCAAAGATTGTTACTGAAACCTATTCTTATTTTATTGGTTGGATGTTATGTTCCATAGCATTAAGCTATGGAAACAGCTTAAGGTGACACAACAAACGTCCTAGAAATAAAAGTATTTGCGATATTCGTAGAGATATAAGTATACGTTTATTACAAACTAGCTATTAAAAAATATCTTCACGCAATTCCCAATGCAGAGGTAGACAGAGGTCTAGTCCAGACAATTAAGTCCCTTTGACCCTCCTTCCACCGAAGATATTTTCGGGACAACGTGACAGGTGGTGAGCCCGTCGCCGTCATCACCCGTTATTTGCTCGCCTTGACTTTGAGATACATTATTGTAATTTTCGTACGAATATCTAAGTACAAAAATAGTGCCTATGTTACTCGCTGATAGTGTAGCTTGCTATTGGAAAGACATTTTAAACTCATTTAAGTGGTTTAGGTGTTAGAGCGTTTCATCCAAACTCACTTTTATATTTACATATACTTTCAATTTTATGTTAAATTAACTACCTTCTAGATACCCGGTAAGAGACGATGTGTGAGGATATTTAATTATTTGTTACGTAAAAATGATCGGCAAATCATCCCTTATGGGAGAGATCTAGACGAGGTCGTTTTGTACATATATATTAAAGCATATGTATTAAAGCACTTAACGAAATAATCATTTAATTTTTTGTCCGTAAAAGTTTTACTCGGTTTACTCCAAACTTTCATATAAATGTTCAAAGTAATCACCGTTATACCATAAGAGATTACTAATATAGTAATCTCTATAAATAATATACATAAATAATATTTTAATCAAAATTATCTTTCGAGATTTGTAATGTAACATAATTAGATCAAATAATTAACGCTAAAAGAAAAGTATGATTACGGTAATTGGAAGACGAATTTTAAAACAAAGTAGGCTAATTGCTCCCTCACTTTCATCTTTTAATACGGAAGCATTATCTCTGTAAACAAAGCAAGGAAGTCTATTTTATTTTATTAATATCACAGGTGGGTCGCAAGGCTACAGCGCAGCGGCTTAGTCAACTTAATTAATGATGTGAGTGCTCTAATCGCGCCATTTTGTAGGCAGCGAACTTATTTTATGACGTACTTAGCTATTTCCCGCCGTGGGCAATATGCAGCTGCTTCCAAGACAATAAATAATTACTTTAAGCCCTTGTCTCCTTATATCATCATATCATGGCTTTACTGGCAGTTTGTTATTAATAATATAGTACGATATTTAAAAAAATACTCGGCTGTTCAAAATTGTGTAAACAGATTCCGGTAAATTAAAGTTCTCTAAAGAAGCCGAGATGTTTTACGAAATACTTGAACATTCGTTATTTGAATTCTTTTATTTATTGAATCGCTTCCAACAGCAGTCGAAATATTTGAAATGGTAAATTCGAGTATTGCCCGACAATTTTCAAAGTGCGTTGCACTTCTCAGTTATCTGTGAAACTAGCGTGTAAAAATTTAAACTACTTTTGTTAATCTGTTAAATTTAACTAAGTTATTAAGTAAAGTCCAGAATGCCGATTGCTTTCATGGTTGCCTTTGAAGGAGTAATAGTTTAAAACCGAAGATCCAACCACCAAAGCCACAGAACTTTTAACAGATTTTGATTAAAATGAGATGTTCAATCGTTTCTAATTTACAAAGAAATAAATCTTTAAAATTTTGAAAATTTTACAAGTTTGTATACTTGGTAATTTTCCACTTTTTCTTCAATAAACCAGTTATAAATAAATAGTTTAATTTTTGCGTTCGCTACTGGGGTGAGTTCTTATCTAAGTTACATGGAGACAATAAAGAGTGACATGTACGAAAGGAGTTACATGCATACAGTTGAAAATGTTATACAATACATTTTAATTTTTAATTTCATTCTTCTTTTAAAAGTTTTTCTTTTTAAACTTCTCTTTTAAACTGCATATGATATAAACATGCATATTTACCCAAATTTCAAATTTGTAACACTTGCAATTGTAGTGAGTGATGAGTCAGTCAGAGCAAGTAATTATATGTTAATTTGGCATACACAGACAGTTGTGCATATTATACATATATGTACATACGTATATTTAAAATATACGTATGAACATATATGTGAAGATAATTTGCGGTCAAATAAGTAGTGAAATAAATATCGAAATACCTTAAAATTAATAAAAAAACTATCTAAATTCTAGCTTCGTGAGGCTGTTACAAAACTAAAAGCAAATATGAACCACTGGTTATCTTGATAATAATAAGAACAATTTTGAAGGCACATTTGTCATCGAAAGGTGCTAAATTACGAATAAATATGATAAGGCAAATAAAAAAATACTTTTACATAAACACAGTAAACAAACAACACAACTTTTTATAACATCTTAAATGTAAAAGGCGTTATTAAAAGGTTTCATTAGGAAATGTTATACAAAATTTTAACGCTAATTTAACCAATGCACCTAAAATTATTGAATGCCGACATTAGATAACATTGTAAAGAAAATTCTAAGATAGGGTGTGCTCGTTACGGCGACCGGATGTCCGACCGGGAAGGCGGCCATTGTTCAGGCGCCATATTGAAAAGATGATGCGCCCTCAGCGCAGGATAATGGCGTGCCGACTAGTATTTCCGTTTTACGGTCTTACGATAGAAAATACCTAAAATATCACTGAATTTAATTTAAATAAAAGTTCATTTGGCTAACGAGCTTAAATTAGATAAAGCAGGTAAAATACTTTGCATATATACATATTATAATAAATACATATTATAATAAAGAAATATAACCAATTTGATTTTAAAATGGAATTACATGAAAATATACATGAAAATCATATACATGAAAATTATTTGATTTATTTTTAAATAAAACTCTTTCGACACGATTGTATAGGTAAAACAGTTGCGTTTTTTTTTATTTAATATTGTGTGTCTACGATTGAACACTCCAACGTCCGTTCATCATCGCCAAAATCCGTTACATGTAAATAAGGCGAACAGACATTCTTTGAACTCATAAACTATAGACAAAACGATGTTTTTTCCGAATGAAGATGTATAAGAACTATAGTATCTATTAAGTCTGGGTGTTTGTGGTACCTATGGTTTTTCTGATTTCGTAACGCACAAATGCTTTAGCTACTTACTTTGGTATAAGAGCAATGCTGTACGTACGTATTTATGTAAATAAGAAAGTACAGTAGATATGTCACTACATACTTCTTTGTTAGTCAATTATTTTTATTTTATCTTGGTACATTATTTTGTGGCGCGAAAACTTTATATTGGGAATTTCAAAATAAATTTACTATATTATCCAATAATACACACGTACAGATTTGACAATGAATGACAATGTTCCTCAGGAAGGCAGTTTTCGTTGTACCATCTATCGAATAGGATATGTCTTTAAGCGTTTAATATACTATATTTGAGCCAATTAAATTTGATTTTATCGTAATCGTATCGTAAAAATAATGACACCACATCTGCGGAAAAGTCTTAAAAATGCTACCGACAGGGGGCGGAATAACCAAGTCCCAAAAATTTCATATCAAAATTTGCAGACCGGTGACGGGCAGCAGCCATTAGTGCGTTTAATTAGCAAGCGTGGACTTGATGCCAACCTTCCGCTTTGGAGAGGCTGTCCTGCAGTGAACTCTACAAGCAATTATGATAAATATGAACTTCTTCTTTGCAATGTTTTTAAAAATAATAATTTTTCATCAGAAATCTGCGAAGATAACGAATTTCCACGGCCCTACATGATGAAGAGACCTGATCCCCACGAGAGTTTCTACGCTGCAACAGACATAATACATCACGTACGTACCTCTTAAATCCTATTTAATTGATTGTATTGTATGTGTTTAATTCAGCAAATGATAATCAATATTAATAATTGTTAATAATACTTATTTATTGACATGAAAACAAACATGTGAATTGTTTTCTATGAATTATTTCGATACATAATTTAAGTGTATCAGACAACACTGTGAAGTTCCATAATTTAACATATATACGTACTCGCTGATGGGTACCTATAATTAATTATACGAGAATCTAATCAAATTTCCAATTCCAAATCTAATCTGACACTATCCCATAATTTGGAGTGCTGTAAATGCATGCATCCATCAATGGATAGATACAACATTAATTAAACACAACATTATTAAACTAAATGGATATGATACAAATTTTTATATATATATATATATATATATATATATATATATATATGTATGTATATATATATATATATATATATATATATATATATATATATATATATATATATGTATATATATATATATATATATATATATATATATATATATATATATATATATATATATATATATATATATATATATATATATATATATATATATATATATATATATATTTGTATCAGTACTAAAATATCTAGCTTATCTCTATCTGGCTTACAAATATGTAATGGCAGTGAGAAAAAAATAAAGATTAAATAGCTATAAACATAGAGAGGTTTTGATACATGGTGAAATACCTAACGTATATCTGAAATTTGCGGGAGCAAGGAAGGGTGATGTCGGGTTTGGGTCAACAAAAAACCTACAGAGTTACGCCATGTTGGAAGGGCCACGGGAATGATTTCGCACACATCCGTGATTCCTTCTTGGTGGCACCTCCTCGGGAGGGAATGTGGCTGTGGTGGGCGAGGAGAGAGGCGCATAGGCGCAAATTCCCACTATAGCCCACCAACACGCATCCGAAGTGGGTTGACAAAGTCCACTTGGAGCGGCCACCTCGGACCGGCCATTCTCCACTAAGCCACGCCGACCACGTAGGTCCCTCTTGGTTCACCGGGTGTGTCTAAGCCACGGTTTCTAAGGTCCACTGCCACGTCAAGGCGGGCACCAATTCGAGGGGAAACACAAAGAGCAATACTCGAAATAATCAAAAAATTATGCATATGCATTTTTTAAAGAGGTCTATATTTTTTATTTAACCTATTCGTCACTTGGGTAACAATTTACTAATTTATTAGACTGAACAAAGTATTATTTTGCTCATAATATTTCTTTAAAATGAAATATGAAATGTAATTAGAAACAAAGCTTTTAACTTTGAACTGTTCTTTTAATGTGAAACATACATTTGCTCTTGAAAGCGAGCACAATTTTCCGGCCTTTATTACCCTTACCGGTCTAAAGGGAAGGATAAACACCGCGTCAATTGTCAAATATGTCGACGGCATATAGACTGTAAAAGCGCCTTCAGCACGTAAAGTATTGTATTCTAATGCACTCTCAGACCTCTGGCGTTGCTGCATGATTTCCCGCGAGGGGGACCATCGACCCTTCGCTCTTGGCTCTGAAAACATGCCAATTGATCGTTAATTTATAATGAGCTGTGTTGTACCCCGCTTACAGACTTTATACATTTTTATCCGATTACTGTGTGTTGCGTTTACATTGTTTTTTTAAGGCAATTATTATTCTTGTTTCCAACTAGGATTAAATATTACAATAAATTGATTACAGTGAATATTACTGACAAATAAAAGGGAACTAGAAAAAGTACGTAAAAACATACGTAGGGTTGCCTTTGAAATCTTTTCTATTTTTTGGCGAACTCTGTAAACAAGTGGCGTAGACCAGTTTCCATGCTGTCGCCAATTCTGAGGTCCCGGGTTAGATTACTGGGAGTGTCAATGTAGAAAATCACTTCTTCGGCTTTGTCACGGATCTGTGTGTTTGTGGCATAGGTGTCTGGGTGTAGGATCAGAGTGTATGTGATATTGTGTCTATTTATCTATTATGAATTTATTATTATCTCAGAGTTAATGACTTATATAGTTCTATATTTAACATTATTATTGTTTAAACCCGACCACCCTACGCTATGACTGAGTTTGTTATTAAAATCATATAAAATACCAGCCCAACTCAAGCCGCAAATACAAACTCGAAGATTTCCCTACTGATATAATTTGCTTACTGTAACTTTACAATACTGTTGCGTCTCTCTATTGTAAGTCTGAGCAATTTAGGTTCTACAAATTAGATAGATTTCCTGCCTCTAATCAATTCAAAGACTGTCTGGTGAGCAAAGGATGTACAACATAGAGGTAATACTGAAACGTAGCTAACATTAAACCATTTAATTTATTAGAGATCTAAAATATACAAAACTAAAATATTAGGCAACGAAATAATGGAACACTTTTTGGACGCATGTATACGATGCAAACATACAGACCTCGTCCTTTTTAAGATTGCATTTATAAGATTCGATAGTATGAATGAAGTCTTAGAAATAATAACACTACAAACAACCTACAGATGACGAAATAGATAAACATCTCGGTATATAAGAAAACTAAAAGTAAGCGAATTGATGACGGATAGTGACTTCGTAGATGTGAGATGTCTGATCTCGCGATAGCCCATCCACTCGCAAAGCGTGTACAAGAGAGACATCTGTCCCTTATCACACCTTTATATTTGTTATAAGAAATCAGGAGGAGGGTTGATTTTTATGCACTTTTTTATAATAGTCTTTTCGTTTTGTACAATCTATACGTGGTATTTTTTACAAAGAAGAATACTAGCAATGCCAAATAGCATTATTAGTATTCCTCTTAACCGCTTCAACTAAGCTGCAATACTTGCGTCTGAAGTGGTCCACGGTAATAGTCGAATAGTGGGCACGAATCTTTTACTTTATGTTTGGCAGTCCGCACCCTAAACCATTACGCTATTGACTTTTAACGCTATCCAAAAGTAAGAACTTCACTTAGAGAAACATAACCACATATGAAATAAGTTCTGATTAGCAGTATAAGTATAAAGGTAAATCACTACCATTTTCATGATTCAAAACCTCACTGTAAGAAAAGGTAAACACACGTAAATAACACTAAAATATACGTAATAATCAAAATCCACACGGAAAATTAGTAATTGATATCAAAACATTCCTCGATATTAAACAATTTCTGCACAGAGTCTTTTCTTTCAAAGGATGCAAAAAGTTTCTCATTAAGTGTAGAAACTTACATATCTTATTCAAATATGCTGACATTGTTAAACGTAGGTTGTTTAGCGGCTCTCTCCTGGGAAATATTACATCTTAGAACATGCAGGTAAATAATTTATTTCTATTATGAATTTGCATAATATGAATGACTTATTTAAAGTTTTTTGAATACAAAATTAATTTATAATATTAGATATTTACTTTTTACTAATTTATGTATTTTATTAACTTTAGTTTCATTTAATTAAAAGAAGTCCGTGGACGAGTAGCGTACACAATGTATTTAATGGTGTCGCATGTTCTGAGGTCACACGTTTTCAACCTTTTGGTACCTTTGGTAGCTATATATATATATATATATATATATATATATATATATATATATATATATATATATATATATATATATATATATATATATATATATATATATATATATATATATATATATATATATATATATATATATATATATATATATATATATATATATATATATATAGTTTTATATATTTTGTGCCATCAAGTAAGAAACGCGCATGCAACTCAGCCTCTTGGCATAGAGCCTAAAGCTTTCTGTTACAAGAATATAAGTAATTGCACTAAATCGCAAATAGCTCCCATTACAACCTATATAGCCGCAGTGAAACGTTTATAGATGATTATCGGTACAACTACTATGTGAGCCGAATTGTTAACAGATTTCGGTAGAGCCCAGACCACATACATCGCAATAATGATTACGTTCTAACGCGCCGCTATACAGGTTCGTTGACCGCGTTAGTGATCAAAATTGCAGTGGACGCACGGAGTGACGGGTAATGTCGATCCAATGACAGACACAGCACTATCACGACACCTAACAAGCCAAACATTAAAACAAACAATTGATCGGACAGGTATTTCATGAAAAGGTTTAAGTATCAATTGTCAATTTAAAAAAAAATGTTATGAATAAAAACTTTACTAAACGCGTATATATAGTGCTTCAGGCTTATAAGATATGTTTTAAATTTTGAATCGAGGTGCCTCTATTCCAAATCTTTAATACATATTATATATGTTATTCGACTGTAAAAAAGCAGGTGATACAGTTTAGTTTAAATAGATATATTAAAAAGTTTTGGAATGTTGAACATACAAGAAAGTAGGAAAAGTAATAATTTTTTACTAAGCATTTTTTGTTCTGGGTTCGATTCCCGGGATGGGTCAGTATTGAAAAACATTTTTCGCACAAACAGTCGGTCTGGGTCTATGTGGTACCTCTGTTTTTGTTGAACCGTATCACAAGAGCTTCCTGTTGGTAGTCTGCGGTAATAATTATAATTTATAAAAAGCAAATACAAAAAAAATATTATTATGACATTGTGTCGATGGATGCACAACATTGACTCGATGGATGCTCGTTCTTTTTGGCAATCTTTGAGAATCACATGCCTTCTGTGTTCATCAGTGGACTTTCTAGAAGCTGGATGAAAAGAAAAAAATATAATTTATTGTTAATGTTAGTGTAGCAATAGTAAATATAATTTAATATTCTTGTTTTTACATTTTATGTTCAGAAATGAAAAATTTTATGGTGAATTTCGAAAACACCCTGACCTATCTTATATACGATGTCTCTCAGAAAAAGTGCACTAGTTTCCAGTCAATATAAATATCTGAAAGGTAAACTATGTAATGAGCCACATATTCACTGCGATGTTATACGCGGGGTATTCATTTGATTTCACTCTTTGAAACATAACGTCTTATATTTTATTATTTAAATGAAAAGGATATAACAGAAACAGTTCGTTTATATATAAATACTCAGTGACTTTATTTTATGCTAGCTCCAGCGTCGTAACTTTCTTTAATTGATATTTTAAGAATTTTAGTAGTTATTAAAAGAAACTTCTGCATTGCTTAGCGATAAGCTTTTAAGTAGAAAATTTCATTCTGTGATACAATTTTAACTAGAGCCGATGCAACTGAAATCAGTTTTTTGTTATTAGCACACAATTGCTCTCTTATGTCACAATACAATTTTCCATACTGGGTTTGTACTTACTGAGTGTAAACAATGACGTCTTTTCGACCTACTTTTCACCGTAGATTATTTGGGGCAACAGGCCAGGTGGTAAGCCTATTTAATTCTATCGCCGTCTTATTATCCAAGGGAACAGTGACTTAGATATATATACATAAATTTTTTCATAGATACATATTTATATATGTAAACTTATAATTCGAAGAATAATAATTCGAGCATAAACATTCACATACAACAAAATTGTTGGCCACTAGCAGAGGTCTAACCCGCAACCCTTAACATCGAATGCAGAGCCACTACGAACTAGACTATCAAGTGGCAACACAGTTTTAAATACAAAATTTGACACGTCCAATACATGATAATTATATTCCGGAATTAATTTAATAACTAATAACTGTACCTAATACTCTGCCGTTACGTTTTATTGGATAGTAATCCTTTGTATGCTTGTATTATCTTTTGTAGTCTATTCATCGTCATAATTACCAAATTTCACTGTTGAACATAGTTCGCCCCCAAAACTTCTCCAAAGACAGAGCGGTCCTCCACCACCTTCATTTATCGTCTCCCCGTAACTGCTGAGTTCAAGTCATAAAATTTTTCAGTACAAGGCTACCACTCTAGAACTGATAAGTTTAATTAATCAGTAATTTAAACTATGACTTATCAAAAACTTAATTGCAATCTAGTAATTAAGCCCTTTGAAAGATTGCACGGAAATCTCTTATATCTATTGTATCTTTCTCAATAAATATAAACATGGTTATTTATAAGCACAATCTGTAAAGCGCAATAACTCGTGTAAAGCTTTTTTTGAAATTGGGGATTTATACTCATTTACAAAAACTTCTGAAATTAATATAATCTCACAGCTTTCAAAGTATTCACGTATCTGGTATAGTCAATTAAACATGGAAGTGCAAGTTTCTTAGCGCCATTATTATTTTATCCGTTCATTAAGATCTATTCAAACTTTAATGGCGTTTAGAATGAACAGCTTTATTAGTGTAAAAATTATGATATATCAGCCTCCGCGATTTCCTACCCTCGATAGTCACGATATTACGCATTATATTTCTGACGAAGTGTTGATAGTGAAAGCAGAATAATTTCAATGGTTATTCCATTTTATAGTTATATGTGAATCTTCCAGAATATTTTTATTTATCATTTAAAAAAATTAAATTTTGTTTAGTTCTCAAAACCATCCTCACACAAGTTGGTTTGGCGTTGGTTAAGCATGTCACCACGGTACAACCGTTGAATCACACTCCTTTTAATTGCTCAATCAATTTTAAATGCTTATTTACATATTAACCAAAATTCCAAAATAAAAAAAAAACTAAAATAAAAAACAGCTAAAGAAACTAAAAGAAAAAATATCTTTTCTTTTTCTTTTAGTATCGCACTAATCACAAACGGCTTTGTAAATACATACTAGTAGACAAATGAGGCTGCATATTTGTTATCGACATTTACAAAAGGCATTAGGAAAGTGGAGAGTAAAGATATACGTCTTTTAGGTTTATTTAATGAATTAATGATTCTATAATTCCTTAAACTTTTATGGATTGTATATATTATTTTTCATTCTCATTTACAACATACTGGCAACATCCTTTAGCAATATTCATTTTTGATCACTACGTAAAATGTATGGTAAACATAATATTAAATTTCCTATAACGAACTGTATCCTGCTATTAGAATAATAAACTTGTTGCATAGTTTAAAGTATACGCTTCAAAAACTTTTAGTAGCCGTGCAAAATTTCCGCTCACAGTTTCATATTACGAAAGTTTTAACCCATTGCTGGAATTTTCCGTAGATACAATGCATTATTTGTTGTTAACTTTGAATAGATCGAACCTAGAATTAAAATATAAGAAGAAGCAGAATACTTCTACATGATAATAAAATACATAAATACTCGTAACGGCCTGCAATAGTCCACTGGTGAATATAGGCCTCTCCCTTAAGAAGGATTTGCCAAAATGCTACGCTTGATAAGCGGATCACCAATCTGAACTTTGATCTGTTATCCATGGTGGTGGTTATTTGTCAGAGGCTATTTCAATTTTTACAGATTCATCCTGAATACGAGAAGAAAAAACCAACTAGCATAAAATAACAATGATTCAGTGCTGCTAATTATTTTACTTTATCGTTAACATAAAACTTCACGCAATTTTCATTCTGGGACAGGTAGAAGTCTATACAATGAAGTCATTTCGACCCCCTTTTCACTGAAGCTTATTTTGGGCAACGTGACAGCTAGTGAGTCTGAGCTGCTGAGTGAAACATGCGTATATATTTACATAGATAATTTATTTATTTCAATTTATAAACGTCCATGATTGAAGTATTTACATTTATTTGGCTTCGAAGATATGGTCGCCAAACGAGACGTTAACATGTAGAGCTATTTTTTTTTTCATAGAAAAGGGAGGCAAATTAGCAGGTAGCTCACGTGATGGTAAGTGATGAAGCCCGCCCATGAATACCCGCAATACCAGAGGCATAGCAGATGCGTTGCCTCCCTTAGAGTGCCCCCACCCCCAATTGGGGGAAGGGGGTGTGTGGGCCACCGGTTACCTGCACTCACCAGACGACGCATGCAACAACAAAAGCTGATGCGTGGCTCTACCACTGTTGTAGCTATAATGGTGTTAGTTAATTAAACATAAAAGTAATTAACCGAATCCCCTTCCGTTTTGGCGAATGAGTTAATTTAAAACGTCATAAGTTGAAAATATTGAATTACCTATTCTCACGCATCTTTCCCGGGGTAGTTAAAGAGCAGTTGTCTTAAACGGCCTTATCATTTGCCTTAGCCTATCTGGACGTTTTTGTATCCATTTATCAATGTAATGAATGTAACTTTATGTTAGTTTTCATAAGTGGCTGCACACTGTATTCCATGGAACCATGCAATGTCTGAAGACAATCCCGATTAACATGATACACTGTTAAAATATTGCCAAATAAGATTTACCTCAATGGTCTATAAAAAAGTTTGATAAATAAAAATTAATAAAACACGTATAAAGTATATTTTTATACCGGAAAGGTTTTTTCAAGTCGCTGCTCGCACGCAATGCTGAATAATTTAACCCCTTTTTTTAAAAGACGTTGAATAAATAAGAAAGAAACTGATTTATTTCTTCCGAGCTCATACTCTGCGAAGAATAAATCGTCGAAATTTCAAATTGAATGAGTACAATTTTTCATCACAGCTATTAACAAAAAGCAACAGTTTAATTAAAATTACCACAGCATAAATATTATAAACGCCTTAAACAATCGTGCCCTAATGATTTGAACACTCGTTATAATTTGTGTACGACTTAGGTTCCATCACCAATGTACATTACCCTATTACTGCAATTAAAAAATCACTTTGTTTGCACAAATGTCGTGATGAAAGAACCATTCATTATAACAACTGCTTTGTATTAAAAACTGTTATGATTCAAATAGTAAAACTTTCAACATGCTATAACTGTTAACAAATCAAATTAAATTTGTTAAAAATTGATTTCACAAAATACAATTTATTCATATTTCCTTCATACAATAAACAAAAAAATCTATGGATGGATTTTATTGAGAACGTAACAATGTATTACAGTTTTCGATATTCCTGATTCTGTAAATGGTAACACCGTCTCTTACTGGTAACCATTCACACATTCAACCAATCAACGTACTTCTTTTTCTATAATTAGGCAGAACCTAATTAAATCCTTCATTAATATATGAATGCATGTAAAACGAAAGAAATGAACTTAGACTTCGTATTCAGTACATCATATTTACTTATTATCACCTACAATACAGAAATAATATATAATGATTACAGTCAAATGAAAACCGGAATATTTTTGATGTGGAAAATGTGAAGAAAGAACTGTAGAAGAAAAAGAGAAAGATTTCCTTGCACTTTTTAAAATTGCTTATGAAATAGGATCGCATTTGTTCGAAAATTGCCGAGCAATACGAATCATACAGAGCATTCAATTTACTAGACTATTCAGTCGTGAGTGCATGTGATTGACCAATGAAGCTTGAACACAACCACTGCCATGTTGTGCAGTGTAATGAAGATAGATGTAATGGTCACGTAGAGCATTGGCTTCCAGGCATTTAGTGTTTACCTGCGGCCCCTTAATTTGCGCCCGCTAATTACAATACGTGAACGAGCGGCATACAGTATGGAGTATGTCAATTTACTATTAATATAATCAACGATTTTAATTTACGATAGTAATTATTAAGCATGAAGAGCTAGTGTTAGTGAAGTTTGGGAAACGTTCTACGCCTTTATGTTAGGTAAACTTCGCTTGCTGAAGCAGCAAGTCTATTGGCGAAGTGTGGTCGCTTAAAAATCAGGTCACAAATTCTTGTCGCCCTTATTTGGTATACGTCCGGGTACTTTATAAGGAGGATCAGTTTTTTAGAGTGTCTCCAAAAATTTAAAACGTAGAAAAGGCGAATCAAATGCGTGTTTATTAGAGTTTATTTCTTAAGTAGCCGATGTCCGCGTAGAATTGAAAGTTATATTGCGCCATGATTAAAAAAAATACGCAGAGAAGTCAAAGGAATCAGATCGTATGGAAAAGTAGTTTACTTAGTTAACTTAACTAAACATGAGGTTAATCCTACTACATAGACCTGACTTTTTTTGCTGTACTGCAATATATATAGTTCATAATTGCATGTTGGCTGTGTAACTCTCTTTCGTTAGGATGTCTAAAATTTCGAAGCCATGCATTATTTTTTTTACTATATTTATTGTGTTCATAAAACTTTCATTACTTTTATGAGTTTTACAAACTTCAGTTAAAAACATACATTACTACCTATAAAATTGGGGTCAACTAACTTAAAACAATAAAACCAGAGATTCCTTCAAAAGGACGTCTTACCACAATCGCCACGTTGGGAAAGCGGGTTAGCGGTCACAGTACCTGACACCTCACACCTTTGACGCTCATGTCCGTTACCGGTCTGCCTAAATTAGGTCCGGTATTTTCCGAGGTGGTTACCCCGCAATAAGGCGGTGGCAATTCTTATTTTGAAAGTTTTCCGAAAATCGCCGACACAAACGGGAAGTACAGCCGGTAACATACAGTAAACTGACTCTGAAAAATTTCTGTTCGCTTCCAATAAATTCTGCTTATTGACCAAACATGCTTTTTAAACAGCTCGTATTATTTTAATTGACTTAACTTTTTTTTGTTTACTACACTGATTTGAACAATAGAAACTCTTTGTGTTACGAACGTTTAGAAGTTCGTTTCTAAATGTTCACGTCACGATAGCTGAGTGGTAGGGTGATCGGAATTGATCGTGATCGGAAAAAAGAGACCCGAGCTTGATCCCCGAGGCGCGTACCCATGTATTTTTTCAAAAGTAATGATTTATATCGTTGGATTGTACATAAAAACGGCGATGGGTTCACCACCTGTCACGTTGTCCCAATAAATGGCTTCGGTGGAAGGTGAGTCGAAATAACTTAATTGTGTAGACCTCTGTCTATCCCTGTATTGGAAATGGCGTGAAGACTTTTAAATATTACGGAAACCTACAATACATAAATGAAAACCGCATTCTAATTGGTACGGCTCTTTCTAAGCTCTTCTTGCTCTTGCGCATAGACGCATAGCCCAAAAATTTTAAAAACTATATTTAAGTCCTCAGTAAAGTATTTTTGAAATAATATTTAATGTATGGACATGGGTCGGTTACGATTTTGCAAATTTTTTTTAAAATCAGGCTTAAATATCCTTACGCAATTTTCCATAGGTACTGGGGGAAGCAAAGGTCTACACAATGACGTCCTTTCGACCTACTTTTCATCGAGATATATTTTGGTCACAAGTCGTCAGCTAAATTGGGAATATCGCGAAACTATTTTTTATTCACTTTATAGAATTTCGTAAAGATTTCTTTTGTAGTCTGCTCCAAAATGTTTAATCCGATTAATAGAATATAACAAAAAATGCCTATAAAACGATCAAAGAGTTTTTTATGTATCCTAAACCAATTTTCTCAGAAGACTTACATTTCTAAAAAAATTTAAAAAGTATTTCTTGGCATATTTTTAAAGTTTCAATGATACGCTATTGTTAGCGGGGGTATTACGTTAGTCTAAGAACCCACCTCAAGCAGTACAATGGAGAAAGAACGACGTACACAATCGACGTTTTTTCCCAAAATTCTTTTCACTTTGTAACCGTTACATGAAAGATATTGATGAATTTAAGAAATAAAGTGTACTCAATACTTCACTCGTTCTGCAAGACCAAAGTCTCCTGAAATAACAGTACTATACAGAAGTAAATAAAAGTAAACGTAAAATGTAAAAAAAAACAAAATCGAAGAGTTTTAAAAAATTAGCACACTGTAACGGTTTATGAATATGCTATTCTCATTCATCCCATGTTGTACCGGGAGGTGCGACTACGGGAAAAGCTTTGAATGCCGAATTACCCACTAAAAGGTGGTGATATAAATATCTCCAAATTCATCCCATATCAAAACAAACCCGAATTAATTAAACCGGCAACACATAGTACCACCTTACTAAGTGCTAGTACTACTTATCAAAATATGTGCGGTACCTTGTTACCATTGCTAATTCGCTTGGAAAAAAGAACTTACTTACTTATCAGACGCACAGTCTTTGTCGGGGTAGCCAGAGAGAACAGATTTACAAGTGTAACAATAAATAATTCTTTCGCTTCTTTTAATATATATCATTTTCTTTTTACTCGCACGTCTAGATATCCCAGTACTCTTGACCCTCCCGTCTGTGAACAAATAGCTCACAAAGTCTTCGAAACTTTATCTCGACTTATTTTAACACCTTTTAATGTTGACTTTAATACTCTACATTTTCTTCACCGTTCGGTCCTCACATATTTTTCTCCACTAAACATGTCATATTGCGACTCTCTTCGTTTCGTTTTCGGCCAGCCAAGGTTACGCCCTACTTCTTCTAGCAGAGATAGGTTTCGCTGTCATATGATAATGTCGGTACCAACACTGCGTTATATTTCTTTTACTGCGTTATATTTTTTGCGTTAGTTTTCGCAAGGCGTGCATTTTTCAAACACCTTGCCTTTTGAGTAACTGTTAGTTGACTTTGCAACCGCAGTCATACGCTTGTTAACATCTAAATCACATCTTCCATCCCGGCTAAAGGCGCTCCCCTTATCTCGGGATTATATCTATATGTCTAGAATATATATGTTCTAGATATATAGGTATACTCATGACAGCTAAGAGGTTGGGAGATTGGTTGTTTGGATAAATACAGCATCATAAATATACAGCTGACAATTTTTTTTTGTGTCACCCAATTTCACACCAGAAAAAACTTTCGGCTTTTGTAAACATCTTTTATAAGCCCATTCGTCCCATCATTCTAAACAAACTCCAGGATCGCGAACCTTAGAAACTCGAACAGAAAACGAGTCTGAATATCATAGATTAAAAAAATCAAACATCTTCACGCCGTTCCCAATACGGGACTAGACGGAAGTCCTTTCGACCTATCTTCCACCGAAAATATTTTTAAGAACAATCGTAGCTTAAGATAAAATGAAAGCAAAATATCTAGAAAGTAGGTTACAATAAAGTGAAACATCTCGTCTCTTATGGAATTCTTTCGTTTACGGTATTTTGTAGCAGGATATATTTTGCATACTGTCTGAAACTTAATATCACTCTCGACACCTTTTGAATGTAAAATACATTATATATACACATTCAGGTCATAAGTATTGTCACACAGTAAAAACTTTTCTTTTAGAATGCTGGCTACAAAGAAGTTTATGGAATTCGAATTTCGAATTGTTCATGAAAATAAAACTGTATACTTTTTAGAATTTTACTCATTTTTAAATATGGAGTGGACGCTTAAAGAAGACCGTGTTGGAGTTATTGCGTTGCATCGTTGCGGTTACGCGACAATTAAATTTTTTTACATTCTGAAAAATTTGAATATAACCAAAAGATTCGTTTATCATACTACACACTAGAGTCTTCATTGTATCGTTTGATAGTACATCAAACGATACAATGAAGACTCTAGTGTAGATGACATGTCAAGAAGTGGTGGCCCTCGGTCTATTAGGACTCAATCAGTGACAAAAGCTGTAAAGGTGCGAATTCAAAGAAATCCCAAACGTAAACAGAAACTGTTGGCCCTTCAGATGGCGTTAAGCAGAACCACGGTGAAAAGGGTGTTAAATGAAGACTTAGTACCCCGCCATATCGAAGAAAAACAGGACATCGCTTGAATGCTCGTCTAATGGACCTGAGACTGAAGCAATGCCGCGCTTTATTGAAACGGTACGCGGGAAAAAAATATCATGAAATTCATTTTTCGGATGCAAAATTTTTTACCGTAGAAAAGAGCTACAACAAACAAAATGATAAGGTGTACGCACACAGTAGTCAAGAAGCGAGCAACCGTATTCCGCGTGTCCAACGAGGTCATTTTCCATCCTCGCTCATGGTATGGTTGGGAGTTTCTTATTGGGGCTTAACAGAGGTACATTTTGGCGAGAAAGGTGTAAAAACGAATGCAGTTGTGTATCAAAACCTTGTGGAACCTGTTTCTCATACCATGTTCAATAACAAGCACTGGGTATTCCAACAAGATTCGACACCAGCTCATAGAGCGAAGAGCACACAAGACTGGCTGGCGGCGCATGAAATCGACTTCATTGAACGAAGATTGGCCCTCCTCCAGTCCAGATTTGAATCCTTTAGATTACAAGATATGGTAACACTTGGAGGAAAAGGCGTGCTCAAAGCCTCATCCCAATTTGGAGTCAGTCAAGACATCCTTGAAAGCAGCCGCCGATATTGCTATGGACCTCGTTCGTGCTGCGATAGACGACTGGCTGCGCAGATTGAAGCCCCGTATTCAAAATCATTTTAGAGGCCATTTTGAATAAACTTAAGTGTCATAATAATCTATGTTCTTCTAAGTTCATTTTGGTATATAAATGGTTACATAATGAATAAACTAGTTTCAATTATATTAAACATGTGACAGAATTTATGACCTGACTAGGTATATATGTATATTGTATTCATTACTGTATATACACTCGAGTTTCTAGTTTAAATACGTCAGATAATTTTTTTTATAATTTGCATAACTATCACTACAGTATAAAAAAATAAACTTTGTACATTAAATATCTCTATGTCACTTCAGTTATTCACACATTTCGCCTCACTGTTATTACAGAGTTCATAATCCGTTACTAACCTACATCAACTATTGCAATAAGTGCGACTTAGCAATACAAATAGTAAACAATATTCAGCAAACACTAGAGAGCCACCTAAGACCAACATTCGCCAAACATTACGGTAAACCGAATCCAACTAGCACAATATAAACAATAACTTTGAGTGGGAACAACGTTCCTTCGGGGCACCGAGCTACATGACTTAGGGAATCTAATTCGATACAATAAACACATTCACCATAATAAATCAAGTCGTCCTAATCACTTTGTTCGAATATAGTGATATATCAAAGAAACGAATACAGCCTTACCTGTCACATAGTATTATTTACGCCTTACTTCCTCCCTGTTAATAGAAAAGCTACGGTTGTCTGATGGGCATGAAATTCACTTTGAACTTTTCTGTAATAGGCACTGTAATTTAATTTCTAGAGACATAAAAGCATTTAAAGTCTCTGCTCATTCAGAGAGCATTTTAACGGTGCATTTTGTTTTATATATATGAAAAAGTTTTACATTAAAACGGACAAGTTGCTTAATTATGAATGTATGATATAATAATTTTACCAAAGCGAAATGAACAAACAGACAGACATTTTTAATATCACGTAATGAGGTATATTATAAGTGTATCGAGACAATTTGTCTCTTGTTTTTTGTCTGTAGATATTAATTTGAACATAAATTATGAAATTTGCGCTATCGACTCACTGATACTGAACCGATACAGTAGTAAATAGTGACGAATCATGCTAGGCGCATAGCGCGCATATTTGTTTGTTGAATATGAATATTTCTACTCGAATCATGGATGTTTACATAGACATTCAACGGTTGATACGGACATTAAGACGACAATCTGCTTATCCCGTTTAACGGTGTACCAAATGATATACGTAGCCTCGACCTTTGTCTACCCCTTATTCCTAAATTTGTGCGTGTAAATTAAAAAAATAATAAGTTGGTTGTAAATTGATAAGCATGTTACCTATAGCATATATATATATATATATATATATATATATATATATATATATATATATATATATATATATATATATATATATATATATATATATATATATATATATATATATATATATATATATATATATATATATATATATATATATATATATATATATATATATATATATATATATATATATATATATATATATATATATATATATATATCATTTTGTTATATATATGTAACATTTTATTATTTCAGCGCCATCTATTTCTCTTCATAGGTGTCATAGCTTTGCTTGGTGAAAAATAGGTTATGTAATGACTAAGATACTCGACTCGAAGATAGATATTTCGATTTTTCCTACAAATGAAATTTACTGTCGGGGTTTGCTTGTACTAGAGTACCGAATAGAAACCTAAAACGAACACCTAGCATAAATGTATAAAGCGAAGTTAGGAAAATGAAAGCATTTTTAATTCAAACGAAACCGGAGCAAGCAAATCGAAACATATTACTTTATTCCCCTCTCCGGTCGCAATTCAAAAAGATAAAAAAAAATCTAGTACATCCGTCCGTACGAGGGTCGGCGCATACGATACGTATGTACGTATACGTAAATCTGAAATAAATATGAAGATATGTTCCATGTTTGATCCAAAACACTCTCTTTTTCTGTTTGACCTAATAAGTTAATTTTAAAACATATTCCATCAAAGTTGGTACAGACTCTGCCTTCTTAGCAGATGGTTACGGGGTCGAATCTTGTTAGCAAAAAAGATTTTTGTGAAGAATATGCATGCAAAGGCGAGTTCACACACTTAGCTCAATTGTATTAAAAATCTCCGTGGATGAATATACACTTGATTTTATGGTATGGCCAGCTCTTAGGAATCTATTCTGGACTCTATTCTCGGAAAGTTCATTATTGAAAAGACTGGTCTGGGTGTTTGTGGTAGCTTCGTTGTTTTTGATTTCGTAACACAAGTGCTTTAGCTACTTATTTTCGGATCGGAGCAATGCATGCGATGTTACCCTTATCGGTGTAATCATTTAATGTTAAAATTAAACATTATAATAATATCATCTCATGTGTCCTCACGTATATACAGACTAAAAGGAGCAAATGCAAAGCGTCTAAACCCTCAGCGCGAACCTCAAGATGCTTTAATGGTACGAACGGCCTTTGTCGTATGTTGGCAGAGCCCAGAGATATACGTGTACATTGCCCTTTCTTAGAAAAAGCCTCTGGCCTTCCTTCCTTTTGCCCTCTTACCTCTGCTATTTTCAATTTATTACTAAAGATAGACAGTAACATAACTGCAATCACTAATCCTAAGCACTTAGACTTTTCTTTTGCAAGTGAGGTACACTTGAATGTGCAAAATGTGAGTGTATCTAACGTAAAAAAGGCATCTGAACTTTTTACTTTAATATTACTTAGGGTCTTCTGTCTCACCTGGGGTAAAATTAATTAATTTAGCAAGCAAAATATCCCTCTACAGAGCACAAGCTTTGTTTCATTTGAATTTCTTAAACTGGGGTGTTACGCTGCTTCACGTCGAGTACTTTCACACGTGACGGGTTTTGTGTTATTTAAATTGTTATGATTATTTTTATTTGTCAGTCTGGCAAGTATGGATGTATTCCTATATGAAATTAGCCTATAGCCCTATAATAAACTATTAAAATACTTTTTTTATTTTCAGTAGTAAAAACACCTGACGCCACTTAATGTGCCTTTTATCATTATTTATCTCAATAAAACATTTTGATTAACCTTATAATGGTCCCAATCTCAATTACATGTTTATGTAATATTAAAAAACAACAATTAGTTTCGCTATATTTACTAGAGAATATAAATGAAGCTTTATTTATATATAAATGAATTAAGTAAACATCTTATAATATCCACAATATTGTTCATTTTTCCTTAAAGGTTAAGGAGTTATAATAAGGAGGAATATATGGTTGGCCTAAAAAATGGACACAAACGAGTTAAAACCATCGCTAACAATCCTAAGAAGTAGGTCAATGAAGCAAAAGCTTCTTACCGTCCCTTTTTAAGCCCATCCCCAGAATCGTTACCGGTTTAACGGAACTTTTTATAATGAATCTAAATAATAATTTATTTTTGCTAATCAATACGTACGTCTTCCGGCTTCGGCATAGGTAGTAAGGGCCATTTTATTGCCATATATATATATATATATATATATATATATATATATATATATATATATATATATATATATATATATATATATATATATATATATATATATATATATATATATATATATATATATATATATATATATATACGCACTTGAGGTATGGGCATCGGAAACAACGAAGGCACCACAAATACCCGAGAAAATGTAGAAAATGTGGTTTATCATACATTGAACCTGGTGTTTATGCCTCTCGTCCACGGAGGTCATCTATGAGGTAGCTGTAGTGGAGTAGTGTCGTATGCTGCGTAGAGAAGATTAAAATGAAACATTCTCGTGGTTACGAGAATGTTTCATTTTAATCGGTAATTCATTTTACGGTTGTCTTCACACAATTCCCAACACAGGGGTAGACAGAGGTCTAGTCTACATATTTAAGTCCCTAAGACCTAGCAGTGATATAACTGTTATACCGATATCACACGGGGTTAAATAAAATCTTAATAAAATATCTTAGTTTTTGTAAAATTGCATTTGTATAAAATGCCTTCTCTTTTAGTATTATAAGTTTATATGACATTAAAACAGATAAAATTCTATTGCTCGAATTCTGACTAACTTAAAGTTAACAGATAAATAAAAAAGTAAACGACTTTCATTAGAATTATAAAAACTTTGAATAAAATCCTTTTTTAATATTAAAATTATTGGGGTAAGTAAGATGCTCCCTTCGTTTATACGAATAAGTCAAGTTCCAAAGTACGAAATTTACCAATTTCGGTAAAAGACTTAAATAAATGTTCATACCGTGCAACATGTGACGTGAGCCTAATTTTCCTCAGTTGCCAGCGGGTACGAGGAAACGAAATACCGTAATCGATATTGTTGAACAGTATACGTACCTGTTAATTCTCAGTTACACAAATAAAATATATAATGTATTTAGTATTGAAAAAAAGAGTATGAACCTTTGATAAATAATAATACATAGGTTTATATTTAAATATTAAATAAAGATATATGTATTCCACGCAATTCCCAACATAGGGATAGACAGAGGTCTAGTCTAGACCCACCTTTGACCCAGCTTCCACCGGAGATGTTTTCGGGACAACGTGACTGGTGGTGAGCCCGTCGTCGTCTTTATGTCCAAGCCAAAGATATAATTCGTACATACGTTTTTGAAAAACCCATTGGTACAAGCCTGCCAACTGGGGTTCGGACTCCGGTCTCTTGACTCCAAATTCCGACCACACAGCCACTCGGCTTCGTAACTTACATTTTAATATACTATTATTTTAATATTAACTTATATATGTTCTAATTGGTACTTGGTTACATAACATACATACAGAACGGCCTGTTAAAGTCCTCTATAGGACATAGGCCTCTCCCATAGGGAGAACTTGCCATAATCGCCACGCTTGGTAATCGGATTGGCGATCGCAGTACCAGACCACTCGTACCTTAGACGCTGCTGCCCATCTCCGGTCTGATTATTTTGGTCTGATATTTTTAGAGATGGTTATCCGGACATCTTTCGGTTGCCATAACGATATTCCTACGTCGTAGGTCTTGAGAGGCCTATGTCCTGCAGTGGAATTTAACAGGCCGATATGTATATGTATGTTTGTATGTAATCTTACTATTTAGCGTTTATACTTGGTAGTGTATTCGAGTCATGAATATTTATATAAATATTTATCTGTGCAAGTAATATCCGTGTAAATACATTGAACTGTTGAATTGGACACTAAAACGGCGATAGGCTTACTTCTTGTCGTGTTTTTCCAAGTACTTTATGGGGAAATAACAGTTGATAGGACCAAATTGACTGTCTGACTACCCCAATAATGAGAAATGGATGAAGATCAAAAAAATAAGAAAAGAAAAGCTACAAGACGTACAAATTAAAAAAGTATCCGTATTGTTACAGCGGTGAGCGCTCTCGAGGAATTACCATAGTAAAGGAGCAACCTAGGTTCAATACCTGGTACCATCAGTCACATAACGAATAAAACGTAGGTCTCTTTTTAGCTCCAAACATTACTAAAACTGCATTTACAAGTATTTGCGGCTGTTACGCAAATGCATACAATGTGCATATGCCATACTTTGTACACTTGTTAAAACACATGCATATTATATAAAATTAATACATTTGTTAAAACACATGCATATTATATAAAATAATGAAATTTGTTAAAAACATAAATTTACAACGTTTCGTGAATGGTTTAAAAGGTTATAAGCGTTGGATGGGCAACGTAATGGATTTAAATGATCAACAACAATACACTTTAACGTCTTGGCAAAAGGGGCAGAATAGCGTCCCAGGTGGTAAGTCCTCGGTACTCGATGAGGATACATCCTAAGCGAGGTATTAAGTCCATTGTTTGCACAATGACACTGTTGTTAGAGAGAGCTCTTTGAATAAATCGTTTTCGCCACCGCATCGACGGCAGTGGCAAATTAAAATCTAAGCTTTGTACGCGATGTAAAGGTTTTAACGCTCCATTAATCCTTTAAAAATTTAAAATAATTCCAACACGAAATAAACGATTAACTCGTTTTTAAATTAAAGACAATGTTTCGGTTTATATCGAAATACGAAGTCTCATGTTATATAAATTAAATAGGCCTCATAACTCTAAAAGTAGTCGATGGATTGACTTGAAATTTTATCATTTTTGTATTTTATCACTTGAGTATTTATATATTAAATAGTTTACATTCCGAAAATGACTAATATTTTCTTAAACATAGATCCAAATAGTATATATTATGTTTTACGTAGTGCACCTACCAAATATTCTGTTAGCGATCTTCAATGATTAAATGTGTTTCATAATATTTTTATATATATCTACAACTGTGTTTACTACGCACAGTCCCTGACGGGTTACCCAGAGAGAACAAATCGAGAACAATCACGATCCTTACAAACTTGTACCTCTTTCGCTTCTTTAAAATTTATCATTTTCTTCATACACCCACATCTAGGTATCCGAGTACTCTTGACCCTCCGCCCTTCGTGAAATTTACTCACATGGTCTTCAAAAGTTACTCTCGGCCTACCTCGACACCTATTAATGTAAACTTTTCATAAATGTGTGCAAATTACATCTTCTTCGAAAGTACCTTTTAATTATACACGTTATTTTTTACCGATTCTTTTATTGCCACAACTGGAACTGTACATTACAAATAGAGAAACCTTTATTATTTTTCAATTTTATATAATGAAAAATGATTATTCTTGTTAATAAAAATTTAGGTAACTTAAATAACAGTAGAAAGTATATTTCCAGAGTAAATTCCGGACGTTATTACGAAACAAACAGGATTGTTAGCAAAACTTTATTATTCATTTAGTATCCCATTCAAAACTCTCCACTCTCAAATGACAAAAATACCTTTTTTGTGACCTATAAACATAATATGTATTTTTCAATATAATTATAGTAGGCGAACGCATTTGATCTTTATATTTATCAATTTTATATTTATCCAATGCACATAGTTGAACATTACTGAAGAAAATTATTTAAAATGACTAGAATTAAATACTCGTACTTTTAGTTACTCCAACGAAAAATATGTAAAATGAACTGCGTATTTTTTAAAAATAAAAAACAGAATCGGTTGCTATGTAAAGTTCGTAACTCCACGGTTACGAGACCCAGGTGTGTTGAAGCCTCCGCTCCCATTTCTCAAAGCGAATCCTCGCTGTGGACCGTATTTTATAATGACACTGGGAGTTTGCTCAAACGACGTATGCTTGCTGCCCACTCAAGGATAACCTTAAGGGCTGTACCTCTACTGTTATCATTATTTTGTCTAGAAAGTTTGCTAATCTCCCAAGCTTATTTTTCAGTAAACATTTTATACAAAAATTTTGATGAGTAAAATACATTTTTATTTCTAGTTATATTTTAGAAATAATAAGCCCAAAAAATATAAAACAACATATACTTATTGCAAAGAAGAGAATAATGTTTTACTTGATACCCATTTTGAAGGCACTGATATGAATTCCTTCAGTGAATAGTATTAGGTAAAATCGATAAAAAGAAGCTATGGAGGAAGGAGGAAATCTTAAATACTTAACTTTCGCGAGAAGTATTAATAGCTTTATCATTATAAAAAAAATTGAAGATTAATATTAAAACATTACCAGAGAAGAATTTGTTTAACTAGCTGTCAGTTTTAGACATTAATAAAGATGTGGTTAATAATTGAAGGTTGTAAAGAACGAAAACAATTTAAAGTATTTTGCTCGGCAACAACTGGTCACTGATGTTCTAATTTGGTCTTAAAATTAGATATTGAGCCAAATCAGACACCCACGATAGATAAACAGCTGGATGTGTTGACGTCAAGTATGACAGATGAAATAATGTAACCGTATAGTTAATACAACTTGTCCGACACTTCTAATTGGGCTTGACATTTAGTAATCTCACTAAACGACAAGTAATTACATAACTTGTTTACCGTTATTATTAAACTTGTAAACAGTTTACTAAGTATCGTCGTAATAATAATAACAATTGAAGCCTATTTCATAGTTTCTCCGACGCCTAACTTACTTTTCCTCTGTATACTCACAATTCAGAGGAGAGGGGGGTTTGCAGTTGTCTGACTATAGTGAATAAATAAAAATAAATAAATCTTCACGCAATTCTCAATACAGGAGTAGACAGAGGTCTAGTCTAGACAATTAAGTCCCTTTGACTTTTTGAAAAACCTATTGGTACGAGCCTGCCACCTGGGGATTGAACTCGGGTCTCTTGACTCGAAATTCCGACCACTCAACCACTCGGCTATCGTGACTTTCTCTGTCTGACTATAGTGTATTTGTTAAAGGTTGTATTTGTTGTTAATACAGGATTTAATGACATGAAACTGTTATATAAAGAGCATGTCAATAAAGTTACGTTTGATGCAGCTTGAAAAGTTTACTTAGCTTATTTAGCTTATACTAGCTACTACTAATCTATCAATTTATTCTTAGACATGAGCTGTATTATTGCAACAAATAGCATATACCATATAATGTATTTATATACCATTATATAGTCAAGTAATCACGTACTTTTTCAAAAATGTAATATTTATATCGAAACATAAAGACGGCGACAAGCTCACTACCTGTCAGTGTAGGCCCAAAAAATGGATCATCGCTGGAAATTGGGTCGATAGGACTTAATTGTCTAGACCTCTGTCTACCCGAAACATTTGAGTCGTGAAAATTAGCGATACGATACCCAAGAAAAGAAAGGACTGGCATATTCATACGCCATAAGTATATAGTAAGTTAAGACAAATGAATAGGTGGAACACAAAATCGACTTTAGTAAAGAATTTGAATCCATGCCGTCTACTAAAGTATAAGTCCCCACGATACATGATTTAATTAATATTTAAAAATGTAATTTGACATTTACATTTCTATATCGAAGGATAATTATTTTACGGTTTTGATTACGCAATGATAGTATTAAAAATATAAATTATGCAGACCTACTCTATGTATAGTCTATTTAATTATGAAGTTATAAATTGGATTTGGACTAACTAACAAAGATCTAACAAAGTACGTCGAATGTTTGTACAAGACGACTCAGAACTCAGTCTATTGATAATAGTTCTATGACACAACGCTTAAGTTTATGGAAACTTGGTGCACAGCGCCGTGTTTTGAGTGTCGCCGAGGTAGGTCAGAGTTTCCGACGCTTGTGCCAAAATCACTCAGATGGAGGAAGTGCATTAATTGAATCCAAATTTATATTATAAACGAACTGGTGAATTTGATTTTCTGATTTTGATCATATGTATTGGTACTGTCGTAGTTAATAATTGTCGATTAATTTTATATCTTAGTATTACTGATTTAAAGCTCTTTGTTGTCTTTATACAAACAGTGTGTTTTGTTGTTTAATAATCCGTTTCCAGTCACGCGTAGTCTTTCCTTTAGGAGCAGTTAAACACCATATTCTTCCACTGACTGTGAACCTAGAATACTTCTCTCCTTTTATATTTACACAAATTGTTGAGTATAGGCGCCTAAGTTAAAAGTTAATGCTCCTACTTTAATCTTCATTTGAAACACCTTAAACTTGATTGAGCAATATTCATCTGGTTGATTACCCTTACCAAAAATTCCATACAAACCTTGCGTATCTTTTATTAATATCCTTTTATTTTTTTCTTACCATCTAAAACTTTTCTATATAAAGTTACTCACCCTCTTTAGTACATCTTTGCACAATTCGTATATACATATAGAGTTTCTATCCACCTAGTTTTTAGAATTAACCTTCCATTAATTTTGAAAATTATAGTTGTCTTTTTTCGGTGTTTAGTTTTAATATTTTATATCATAATTTATTTATGGTTGTAGCGATAAATAAACTTCTTTGTTTCAATCATAAAATAATATATTTTACGTTCTTCCATTTCATTACTTATATTTACTTTTCTGGAAATCATGCTTCGACAGCACTTTCCGTCAATCTGGTCCTTATCAAAGAGAATATCCATTACTTTTGTAGATTATAGTTCCTATGATACTTATAAATTCAACTCGTTATTCCTTGTGAGATAAACAATACTCATGTATTGTGTATCATCTACAAATATTTGTTTCATGACGATGGGAAAAAGTCTGAAAGGATTTATAAAAAGTGGCTTACTTTTTGGGGTGGATTGAATGAAATTGAATAGAAAATAAAAATGAGAGCGTAAATAGTTATTTATAAGCCAAGATATCTTTAAAAGCTAACATAACCGAGTGATTGGGAGATCGGAATTCGAGTCAATTAGATCGAAACCCCGATTTCAATTACCAGGTGGTACAAAAAGGTTTTATTTTAACTTATGTACTATTTATGACTTTGGCCAAGACAGGCTCATTTCGTCACGTCATGTCAAATTATATACAATAGTCTTCGGTGAAAAGTGGGACGAAAGGACTAAATTTTCTGAACCTCTGTCTACCCCTGTATTGGGATTAGCGTGGAGATATTTCTTCGATTTATAACTCGTTACATAATTTAAGATTAACTTTGTGCTTCTTAAAGTACAGATTCTATACAAAGACAAGAAATATTTTTAAAAGATTAATAATGTAAATTATTAATCTTACAATAATATTCAGCCGTAAAAACGCAATTTACTTCCGACTAATGGTGGGATAGCCATCTCCAAAAATACCTAGCAGATTTGTAATGGTCTGCAGCGTTTATGGTGCAAGGTGTCTGGTGATGCGATTGCCTATTCGCAAGCATAGTAATTATGTAAAACCATCCTATTAAAGTTTTCCAATAACAGACCTGGAATAAATTTCAATTTGAGATAAGCTATGCCTTTGTACTTATATTCAGTTTATGTTTTTTGTTTCTAATGTTGTGTATATATCAATAGTAAATACTTAAATAAATAAATTAACTCTCTTGTACGTGGCCTATGTCCTGTAGTTGACTTCATAGGCTGTTATGATGGTGATAATATTGGTCGTAACTTCTAAACCATTTACGAAAATACAGTTTTAATTGAGATTAAAAAACGGCTTGTTTAGACTAGACCTCTGTCTAGCCCTGTATTGGAAATTGCGTGAAGATATTTATTTATTTATTTATAAAAGAAGGCGGGGATTAGACTCCCAGCCTAATATTTAACGAGTTAGTAACTAATTCGCTTCTCATAAAAGTTTAATATGAAAGTATTACTTAAATATTTTACTACTTTCAAAAAATATTTTATGTAATACTTTTTGTAACAGTCAGTTTTCCACGCAGTAATAGTCTCTAATAGGCAGTTTGTTTACTAGAGTTGATAGCCAGCGGGTTGCACAAATACTCCATGAGTTCAGTGGAGCCCCCGACCGTGAACAATGTGACGTAACTAAGGTAATTGGCGCGCCACTACACACCTTGTTTATGATTTTTTACAGGCAATCTTAATTAATGCATTTCCTGAAGAACACCTGAGAACGTATAAAGAGCTTAATTTTTAACTGCATTGTTACTTAGCGTCCCCGCATTAATTATGTTTTATTTGATCTAATAAATTTAATAAATGTTAGTTACTATTTCCTTTCATCCTACTCTTTGCTAGAGATTACAACCATTAATATGAAAAACATTTTTGAAAATATTCTTCTATACAAGTTCTTGTTGTTTTTTACATTTTTATGAAAAAAAATAAATAAATTGCTCTACAGGACAACGTAAAAGCAACGCCTCGAAATGAAAAGACAGGTAAGAAAAAAAATAGAGAAAAGTCAAAGAGGTTACGTAATATGAAGCATCAACTAGACTGGAATATACTTAAAATTGGAGCATCACCTGACACTAGTGTAATCTCATATTTTATAACTTTTCTATTTTCATTTTAATGCAGAAGTACGGAGTTGAAACATCTGGTTATAAAAAAAGGTCATTACTACAACACGATCTCTTTGATTCGTTACAATAATCAATTCAACTTCTTTCCTTTATTAACCAGTACTTGATATATGTCTGTCCTCTACTGATCTATTGATCTAATTAGGTATGAAAAAGAATATATATTGATAGAATTTTTTTCCGGTAAAATTTGTAACTAAGTAGACATTTGTTGGAGTATTTTATGTTATTGCCAAAATGATTTCATTTTGCAAAGCTCAAAAGCAATTTCTTACCTTACTTTGAACTACAATGTAATTAAAGTAATTTTTTTCATTATAATCAAAATCCTAAATGCAGGGGCGTTTAGAATTAAGTTCTCTGTTATCATTGTAGAAGCGTCAAATAACAGCTTACTAAATAAATCCTTTGAGAACATCAAAGCGTTTTCTTGTGTAACATGAACTACCAGATCATTGAAAGCGCTGTATTAAAGGTTAATTATTGCTATTGAATTAAAACGTGAGCCTCGTAAGTCTACCCATTCATTTCACAACACAATTAGTGTTCTCAAAGGAATACAAAAAAATCTGTATCAAAATTTAAGCGCTAATTAATCGCGTACCGTAAAATTCAACGAGCTCTCATACCTCTGTAATCCTTTTAAATATTAAATAAAAGGGTCTGACTGGCCGTGATCCGTTCGGTTCTTTGATTTATGGAAATATCGGAGATTTTATACATAAAAGTGATTAATCAAAACAGAAATTAATAATTAAAACGTCAGCCCTACAGCAACAACGTAAGAGTTTAACAATCTTTTTTTTTTAAGTGGATATCGTAAAGGTTGGAAAATTTGAAAGTGGAAATATGGATGGCGGAAGAATTGTATTGTTCCAAAATACCTGCACAAAATTCAGTAGACAATTCAGGCATCAGATCCTAAGGTACGAGATGCCTGGTTCTACAATCGATATAAGGGTTGCCGTGACGTTGCAGTGCCTCTGGCATGTTCGCGGATATTTATATGTGTTCATGAATAGATATTCATGAACACATATAAATATTTTTTAAGTCTTCAATTCCAAAATAACAGTTTTTCACTTAATTCAAATAAAACTATATTCGATTATGACATTAAAGAAAATGTCTTCACGCCATTCCCAAGACAGGGGTAAACAGTGGTCTAGACAATTGAGTCCTTTTGACACACCATTCCACATTTCACATTTTTGGGACAACGTGACAGGTGGTAAGCCTGTCGCCATCTTCATATCCTAGCTAAGGATATAAATTGTTTAAAAAAAAAACAATTGGTACAAGCCTGCCATCTGAAGATCGAACACGAGTTTCTTGACTGGAAGTCCAATAACCTCACCAATCGGCTATCGTGACCACTACTGTTAGATAAAGTCAGTCTGTCTGTCTGTTTAATCCGACTTAATTTCTGAAACGGCTGGACCAATTTTATCAGGACTTTCACTCAGAGATAAGATATTTCATAAAGAGTAATTTAAGTTTTAGCTATGTATCTAGGCTTTTGTTTTGCAAAAATAATAAGTTCTCATTACTAGTTGGTGGTTTAATGCTTTTAATCCACTTTTCACCGGAACTTGTGGTAATTACGTGGCAGGTGGTGAGCCTGATGCTGTTTTCGTGTATAATCCACAATATTAAACGGATCATAATTTTTACTCATCGGTATCTCTTCCTTCTGGGATTCGAAATACCGCAGTTTACCTTAATATTTTTTATATTTCATTTATTAAACTTCTTGCCTTGAAAATATCTTGTAAAATGTTGTTTCTTAAAACAAAATTACTGCGAACAATTAAATTCAAATTATTTTAATATTTACTTGAAAGTAGGTTGGATAGCCTTCAAAGATAACATTTTCCTTATTTGTTTACTTCGTTAGATTTACCAAAAAATAGTTGCGCTGTTTAACGCCCATAATAATATTCACATTTCGCATGAGTTAAACGGGAATATTTTGATTTTGTATTTTCACAAGATTTCTTTAACCTATTTTCACACAAATTTCTAATACTATAAGGATGGGATGAAGAAGTCTGAGTGAGTCTGAGTCTGAGTTTCGATCCATTTCACCGACGCTTATTTATCGTTACCGTATCATCCATGATTCGAGTACAAACATTCATATACACCACAAAAATGTGTGCCTCATGCGGGATTCGAACCGGTAACCCTTAAATTCAAAGTCAGAGCTACTCCCTATTAGAAAAGGAGGTCGTCACAATTCTTTATTGTATCAACTAAATAAAATATTGTTCTGTTAAGGATAGTACCATAAAATCTAATACTATTTTATAGGTAACAAAGTAATTATCTTCAAAAAGTCGTAATTGTCTTCAGTAAGTAGGAAAAAGATGAAAGCATAATATACACACAAAAAATTAAACAATACGATTAGTCTTTCTTTTTAATATGAGTTAATATTTTACTAAGCTATAATTCTATTATGTTGTGTAAAATAATACATTGTATCATCAGTAGGTATGTAGGTTTTTAATCCAATATATTAATGTCAAACTTAATATTTAAAACATAATCGACGATTATCTTACAAAACTGATTCAAAATGAATAAATAATCTATTTTCTTTCAAATTAATTTATCATAAAATCAGTTACTTAGCATCAAAAGAATGTTTACTAAGAAATTGAACAAGAAATTAACATTTATCTGTTTGTAATACCAAGATTTATCTTAATATTCGGTTTAGGCTCTCAAAAGATTTTTACAATTACTTTGTATTGAGATATTTTAAAATAATTTGAAACCTTTATAAATCTTAATTATTTTAGTTACGTAGGACATTTTTATAAGATTCAAGTTGACCTCAGAAAGGTCGTCCTGTTAAAATTTCAATAAATGTACCCTACATTTATTGAAATTTTAACGGGACGACCTTAGTAGACGCCGTGTAGTTTAAAGACCGCCTCCATTCCTCCCGTGGGAGTCGTAAGATCCTTGTGACTTAAGAAAAAAGCCTTCAAAATATTATTTGCCACCGATAGGTGCCGGAAAAACCATCTCGAATAATTCGAGACCAAAATTCAATCCTAGGATGAAAGGTGGTGTTGCGATCACTAATCCGTTTCTCATGCGTGGCTATTATGGCAAACCGTCAGTTGCGGAAGAAGCCTATGTATTTATAGGTTTTTGTTATATAGGAATAATAGTAATAGTAATAGTATGTCTTTCGACTATAATAGCATGTAGAAAATAAGTATATCTTTCCTTTTTATTTTACATTTTTGTTTAAAAATATAATTTTTGTATAAATCGCCACTACAAAAATCTGCCAAATTGATTAAGCCGTTGTTAAGCATGCATGCGTCAGCATGCATGTGTCAATTAATTTTTATTTATTTAGATTCTCAAATTTGCGTTTAACATAAAAAGCTTCACATATAATATTATCTGGAAAGTTTTTCGACAATTAGTATCTAAAATCTACCAAAATAATTATGAACCTCATATATTTAGAAGCTTGGAAATATAAAATGTTTTAATATCTCCTGCAGTTCTTTTCCAAAAATATTTTAAGGTAGTTTTATTTAAAGAAGATTTTAATCATACTATATTAAAATGTTCAACATATATCCCCTACTGGGGTGGACAGAGGTGTAAAGGATGAAATCCTTTTTGACCAACTTTTTACGGTAGCTTATTTGGGACGACGTTTCTGTTGGTAAACCTACCACCGACTTAATGTCGAAGCTAACGGTACCATACTATATATACAATAGTTATATATATTTAAAGATGTTTATATTTATATAGATAAACATTAATACATATACATAAACATCCATAAATCTAGTACAAATATTCATATTCATCGTACAATCGTTTGCCCCTTGCGGTTTTCGAACCCGCAACCTTTCGATTTGAAGGCAGGTTTACTGCCAACTCGGCTATCTGATCGTCACGAAATTCAATATATTTTATGTACCTTAAACGATTTCATTACTCAATGGTGTTTGCAAATTATAATAGCCTAAAACCGCGATGGTCTTAGTGTTCAGATAAAACAACTTAATATCTCAACTTCCATTTAATATAACCCCTTTCTCAAGAATTTTTTTTATTTCGGACACTATCACACATAAGTATAAGAAGTTTTGAATGTTCATGCTTCATTTTAGAGCTTACACCGCCATCTTTTTGCGGGCACTCCATTACATGTAACATACGGTACCATGTAGCCACAGCACTACCTACTGTAAGTACCCCCGAGTGCCGCGTGAATATGTCACATGTCCCGAAACACCCCGTTCACACCCACCCCTAAGTAGGGTGTGAACCGCCGCTGAATTAAATAATGGATTGGTATTACAGCATAACTACGCTGTCGCAGTGCGAATAAAACGTAACAAATTACCAAATGCTACTATGTATTGAATAAACTATTCTCCGAATGATCCGATGGCCTAGTAAGCTTTTAAAGTTGGCGGTTGCAGGATCGAATACCTCAGGGAGAAAATATTTGTGTGATATATATGAATGTTTGTACTCGATGTTGATTAATAGATGTATTATATTATTATAGTATGAGTATACATTATTATATATATTCATTATAATATGAGTATTTATCTCCATAAGTATGTTGTAAGTATGTTATACTGTCAACTTGGACACATAAAGGCGATAGGCTCGCCACCTGTTGCGATGTGTCAAATAATCAAAGAAAAGTAGGTCTTGAATGAATAAATAAATATCTTCACGCATAGCCCCTAACGGAATATCCAGAGAGAACAGAGAAGTCCTTTCGAGCGACCGTTTCACGACGCCACTTTTGGGATAATTGACAAATTATTTATATCAATAAATCATATAGGCTGCATTACTTTAAACGAGTTAATCTTGATAAAGCGAAGCTTCTTAAGGTCATTATTTCAATTATTTACTATACTACATATATATCAGTGTAGCTATTCTTCATTTTATAATTAAGTAGCATTGTCTAAGTAAAAATGTTGTTAGGTGGTCATTACTGCCGTATACATAATATTTTAGTTGATATCATTATGACCCGTTCTTGCTTATTACTTTCAACTGTACCTAAATGAAGACAACATTTGAATCTCATTAGGATACAATCTCTCAATCGAGGCAAAATGATGTCGTCCTTACAAAATGGGAGTTTTGTTTAGGACAAAATGAAAGCCGCAAAACACAGCAAACAATCTCCAAACTACTGTATGTAAGGTACGCGTACATAAAGGGGAAGGGCCGGGCTTGTAATATTAATGGTATTGCCTAAGGTATGCTTGGATTTTACTCATTAGGGGTATTAAGCGTCTGTTTGAGAAATGATAAATGACTAAGGTCGGAATAGTGAAGAGCGAAACTTGTGAAGCTCGTATTTTGTTAGTTTAACTGTGGCTTTATAGAGTTTTATAGCTTAAAGCGAAGGCTGACTTTTTAAGTATGAAGATATTCAACACTTCCTACTATCCGCGAATTTGCTAGTGAATTGTACGATTTTTTGAATCTTTTCATCGTATCGTCACTTGTTCAAATTTTTATTTCTTATTGTATCCTTTGTCCGTCAGAGTGTTACCTGATAAACTTTTATCTCGATTCGTATAGCTCTGCAACACAAACAGGCTGAGTAACAGAGTTAGTTTTATAATAATCAGATATGATCTCCTGTGATGATTTTGTATGCAAGCGATTACCGTATAAGAATATGCTATCCCTATTATTCCCGTCGGTGTCGTGAGAGGTGACTTCTGGACGAGCCTCGTAAGTCTTAACGGCTACCGACCAATAGCGGGATAATAATCTCAATATCACACCGAAATTAGATAAGCCGTTAATGAGCAACGGCGTCTAAGTTGCGAGGTGGCTGATACTGCGAACGGCAATTCGCTTACCAAGCGATTATAGGAACTCCTCAAAGGACTATGTACAATTTCACACGCCGAAATCTATATGTATGTATAAATCAACAGCCATCTCCAATAACTAATTGTTACGTTTCACGCATATCGGAGAACACCTATGCGCAACAATTAGTCATGGTGCGGCATACATTTTCCGAACACAATCTTGGGAGGGGGAATAGCAATTAAGTCGGCGCTTAGATTATTTACTGACACATATATACCATCGACCGTTGTTATTAACGACAAATATCCAAGCAAGAAACGTTCGATACAGCTTTTCAATATAAATGGGGACCATAATTGAGTAATGAACATATCGGCCATGACAGTTTAGACAGGCTGTTTTCCACCAAGGAACGTAAACAACGACATTCAACTAACTAGTAGTCTTTATGAGGTTAAATGAAGGTTAGCTAGTCCAATAAATATAGTCTTTTGTCTTGCCTTTACACAAAACAGTAGAGAAAATTATTCGACAAATATTGCCAATAAGAAGTTATTAACCTCATTATTTTCTTATTACTTATATTCATACCCTAATTGGTGTCGGACTGCAAAGTTTGAGATGAGATCTATTTCGATCGCCAATAACGTTATTAAGCGTGGCAATTACGTAGCGTGGCGATTTGCGGCAAGTCCTCCTTGTGGGGTAAGCCTATGACCTGAAGTGGACTTTTACGGGCGCTATGTATGCATGTTTTAATAAACTCATTTTGAATTCGTTAATGGTATATCCGAAAATATAATATAAATACATTATTAAACATAAATACATTAGTATCTCCGAAACTACTTGAACGCCTAAGCTGTATTTTATAATCTTTTGCGCAATTATAATAGTAATATTGAGAAGTATACATATATTTTTTTTATTTCTCACAATTCTCTTTTAATAAAGGAGAATATAAAATGAGAATTTATTTATAATATTTAACGTGAAACTGGATCTAGACATTCGTGTAAGTGCTTATTTCTATGGCCAGTTTATTAGTTTTTTCTTTGTTATCCTCACGCATTTCCCAACACGCATTGTCCACGCGATAGAGGTGTCAGTCTTAGTGACAAACGAATGGCATAAGCGCCACACTAACAAAGATTTTTATATATACATTAACGTTCGTATTAAGCATACAAATGTTTACCCCAAGCGAAATCTGAGCCAACGGCTTTCAACATCCCAGGTTAAGTTACTACCAAATAGGCTATAGGATTTCTATTTATAATAAACATTACACTATTCTTATGTCTCTTCACAACAGACTTACCCCGAGGAGCGCTATTACCGCCGTGAGAGACCCCCACCGGGTCTCTTCACTTCCATCAAACTACCCGAAGCCGAGCCCCCAAACGGAGTGGCGCCCCTGCTGGATTTCCCGCGGGGGCGCATGCGACCAGTTACTTTCCTAGGCGAGGGGCTCCATGGCAATGTAAGTACAAAATTTAATAGCAAAATTAATTTAAAAAATTATCGCTCTTTAGGTACATTTGATGTCACGGTCCCTACATGCCTCTTATCGTTTTAATTGAATTCATGTATTCCCAACAGTTATTTTTGTAGGTAGTCAAAATTTTAGACAATGAAGGTAAAATATAACTTATTACACATACTATATACAGTATTAAAAGCGTTATTAGAAGAGTAGGATCAAGACCGCAAAACATGACGCCGCAAGTTCGAGCCCGTCATTCCAATATCGTCCTGAACCACTGTACACGCACCGCAGCTTGGTTAGACATGTTTAACAGGAATGAAAGTGACGTAACTAAGAATTGGTAATATTCTTTAAGAAAACTTCAATAGTTTGTTATTTAACTATCATTCAAATGTTAAAAATGGAAAAGAAACTATAACCACATCAAATCGTTTAGTGACTAATTTCAAATATTTTTATTATCAGAATTTTTTTTTAACTCATTGATTACACATGTTAGTCATAGAACGCGACTTCGTCCGTCTTCTTAATAGAATCCTTACTATCTTTTCTTGGCTGTGTGTTCGGTTTCTGGAGAATGTTAAAATTAGTATTTTTGTTGGATTCGCTCTTATCACTTGGCTGCTCTTTAACCTCTTCTATAGCTTGATTGATTTCAACATTTGTGGATCCCGCGGGAGTGGCACGATTATCGTCTTGTCTTGGCTTTTCATTTAGGTTAACTTTAGCTGGAAAATATAAAAATTGAGCTAGATTAACCTAAAACATAACCAAAAAGTTATTGCATATAACCGAATGGGATTAACTAGCAAATCCTATAATATATTTCGTATGTGGTTAAACAGTATGACTTCCTATGAATATTACCACACTGAGTAGGAATTACGTATACATGATAAGTTAGTAACCAACATATAGCTGGGAAAATGTGAGATAAACAGTGATCCCATGAGTATGATTACCGGTTATACTTAGCTAATACCGGAATATACCGGAGCAATAATAAAAATAGGAAAATATCCTCATGATTATAATTGACTAAAAGAAATCATTGAAATTTTTCTTAAGTTAAAAGGAAGCTTTTCCGCATTTATGTAAAAGAATGTTGTATGTACTGTGAACGGTATGAATAGCAAAATAATTCAGTCATTTTTCTCACCAGTTAAGGTTTGTTTTATCTCTTCCTTTAGTTTCCCGTCTTTCATGAGATCCAGGATGTTGTCGACGGAGAGTTTCTGCTTTATCTTTTCAAAAAAGTCTTCCATTTTTGCTGTTTTTTTTTTTATTTTAAATTATAGTGCATGAGTTATGGCATAATTAACCGAGAAATTTCCTTTAAAAATTTCGATATGCTTAAAGACTTTTCAGCTGTCAGATTAACTTTTTCTTTCGCATTATTTTTAAATTCTTCCGGACATCAAAGAGTTTCAATAGCATTACAGGTTTTCGATAAGGAACTAATTACTTGTTTGCGATATTTTTTTTTCGACGTTAAGCGTATCTATTATATGTCTTCTCTATGTTTGTGTTAACTACACTAAGTAATAAATACAACATAAGGGCTTTTAGTCTAGACATAGTCTTTTCATCGCACATTTTATCAGAGCTTATTTACGACAACGTGTCAGCCCGTCGCCGTCTTAATGCCAATACATATCGTACGTAAGTTTCGAATAAACTTATTTGCGCCGCCGAAGCTGCTCGCCTCTTAACCAATGAAACGAATTAATTGCGTTTTTTCAGTATTTTAAATGTACATGTGTTTATATTTATATACGATATAAATATATATGAAACATATATTAATAAATATATGGTATCATTAGCTTGGACACTAAGTTGTCGATGAGCTTATCACCTGTCACATTGTCCCAAACAGGCTTCGTTGGACGATGGGTCTTCTCGGCATCCCCAGTCCTGAGATGAGACCATTAAAACCTTTTGACCCACCATTCACCGATGAATTTTTTGGGCACAACATGGCAGGTGGTCCAGTAAGGTTCGTCGAAAAACCGTAATCGTCTCTCAACAGGTGTAACTCTCTCCATCCCAGTAATAGAAGATTGCTTTTCTTATTAATGTTATTATTCTTATTAAATAGAATTATATTATTTAATAGAAAAGGGGAATGGAACTATGGGATAGTTATATTCTATTCTCGTTAATGGAATATTATATTTACGGTCAATAGTGTAAAATAAGCATTTTATTGCAATGCCTACTTTACATGCTTTTCCCCTAATTTTGATAAATCCTCCCCGTCATGATTGCGCTATGTCCATTAAAGGATTCCGCATGGCCTCTACGTAAGATCAATATTTCGAAGGAAATTGACTTTGATCTGATCATATTTATATTTGATCTATTAATATCTATTATATATAATCTAATATAAATATTTATGTATATAAATATTTATAATATATATATATATATATATATATATATATATATATATATATATATATATATATATATATATATATATATATATATATATATATATATATATATATATATATATATATATATATTCTAATATAATAATATATATAATCTAATATAAAAAGTCACGATAGCCAAGTTGTTGGGTGGTCGGAATTTCGTGTCGAGAGACTCGAGTTCGATCCCCAGGTAGCAGTACCAATGAGTTTTTCAAAAACTTATGTACGAATTTCATCGTTGGCTTGGACATAAAGACGGCGACGGGCTCACCACCTGTCACGTTGTCCGGAAAATATCTTCGGTGGAAGGTGGGTCAAAGGGACATAATTGTCTAGACTTGACCTCTGTCTACCCCTGTATTGGGAATTGCGTGAAGATATTTCTTATTATTTCTAATATAAATATTTAATCTAATAATATCTATTAAGTTAAATAAATAATCATAATAAGCTATAAATGAAAATATGTTACAAAAAACGTGAGTTCTTAGAAAACTACATTGATAAAATTAATTTCAAAATTCACAGCATTATCAAAACATTGTTTAGCAGAAAATATATTTTGCAGTGCAATTTCCCAGTATAATAACGATAAACAACGCTGCACTTGAAAGATAAAGCAGCTGTAAGTCGTGACATATATCTACACAAACAAGCCGCATCAAAAGTTGAAGCGTGCAGGGGAAGTTTGTACAGGTTGCCGCACTTCGCTAATTCTCTATGTTTGTTCTTTCTTAATGAAAATACAACAACGGCACGTGCCTCTGTTTGCAAATCCAGCCACGAACATCGGGAGTGTGAGCGGCGCCATCCACACCCGGTACAAAGCCCATAATTAAATAGGTGAAATATAAAAAAATATATATAAAATTCGTGAAGCGTATTAGGAAGCTTACTTAGGAATACGTCAGGTGGTGAGCCTATCGCTGTTCTAATGACCAAGCTAAAGGTACAATAGGCATACATATACAAATATTTTTACTTAGATAAATATTTATGTATATAAATACAAATAGATTATTATATTCAATATAAAACATTCGTACTCACCACACAAACCTACCACCAAGCCGGATTCGAACCGGCAAACCGAAGCTGGGTCACTAGGTTATTGGATAAAATTTAAACAAATTTTGTTACGATCTTAAATACCCTAACAGTTTAAGGTGCGGTTTGCGTAACGTAACATTTCAGGTTCAGGCCCATCATTCTACAATTGACTTGAAACACTCCACAAGCGTTGTAGCATAGTTGGAATGGGCAACAAGAGAATTTGTAATGCATTTAATTTGGCATTGCTCGTATTGCACTTTATTATTGCAATCCAACCAAACCAGATATTATATGATTTTTTAGCAAGGTCATCGATACCAAATACCGAAGTACGGCGACACCAAAGTTCTCTTAAAAAAGATGAAAAGGAATACCATTTTAGAGTCGGACATTTTAGACAATATTTAATTTAGTGCTAGGTTTAATTTCGCGTGATTCAAATTGGTTTAGAATTATTAGTTACAGTTATACCTGGAAAGTATGTGAATGTTTAATATCCGTTGCTGTTGCATAGCGTTGCTTTCATTTATTATAATAATAGGTGTATAATAATAAATTTCCGCGATGTAACATCTGTTTATATTTATATTAACGTTATTGGATTGGACAATTCATTTAACAGTTACATTAAAATTTTAATTTAATTGGTTTTAATGTATACATTTTTATCACTCTTTTATTGTTAGCTGGCTAAAAATACGTGATACCATTTGTCAGCGTATTTTGATGAATTTTTCACCATATACTAGTAACTAGAAAAAATTTGTTGGTTATAGAAAATTTATATTGTTCTCAGTAGATCAGACAATATTTTTTGGTGTAAATCCTAGTAAGTTTTGGTTTTGCTCTAATTGATTAACTTTTTTTGACATTGTTCAGGTCTGAGAGTGGTGGCACTTTCGTTGTTTAAGATTTCATAACACAAGTACTTTTGCTACTTAATTTGGGAACACTTGCTACTTTATCTACTTACTTTGGCTTCACTATCTGTCTAGGTAATGCTTCATTTATATTTATTCATCAGGAAGCCAAAGCCTACCCTCTCGTCTAACATATTTCCTACTTCCAATATCATTCCTAAACCTTCCCTCTCTACGCTAATACGGCTACGGTAATAAGCAAGTACACCTATCCTGCTTTCCAACACCTCTTGCTATCAGAAGAAACTCGTTAGCGCCCAAAAAAATCAATCCTTAATAATACAACGTTTTACCCGTAGTTTCTAACGATATTTTATTGCAATTTACATGAAAAATTAAACAAAAAATTAAGCAAAAAAATTGAGAAAAAAATTAGCGATTAAATTTTATCATTTGCGGCTATTTTTAACATCTTATAAAATATGTTTGCACTTCATAAGCAGTATGCATCATCTGCTGGAAAGATTGAATATTGTTCTGATTACGTACAGATGCATAATATAATCTATATATTCATATAAGCATTCCTGACTCGAGCACAAATTTTCATATTCATCACACACACGTTTGTTCACATTCGGGATTCGAACCCGCCATCCTTAACTTCGTAGGCAGGGCTATTGGGTCGTCATAAATAAATAACCGATCAAACAAAACGATTCATAATTCAAAGATTAAAATATAAATATCGGGCTCCAGACAACCAACAAAGGTGTGCAAATTTAATTACTGTGGTATTATGATAATATTTATTCTGTAATTAAAATCTCGACATAATAAATTGAGTAAAGTTAAACATTTAACAATTACAGTAATTTACTTTAAGAAAATTTCTAGTTGACGTAAGTATATTACATATATTCGCTATGAATATACTTTGATCAACTTAATACTTTAAACAAAATATTAATAAATTATTTTCGCACGCTAGCAGTGGCTGTCACTCTAACACTACCTACTTATTCTAGATGTTCACTAATAACATTTACTCGTACAAACGCTACTATCTAAATTGAAAGTCACCATAGGAAGTGGTTGGGTGATCAGAATTCGAGTGAAGAGATCCGAGTTCAATCCCCAAGGACAACAATCAAACCAATGGGTTTTTTCAAAAGATATGTACGATTCGTATCGTTGACTTGGACATAAAGACGGCAACGGGCTCACGTCTCTCTTGTCACATTGTACCAAAAATGTCTTCAATTTAAGGTGCTTCTAAGAGACTTTATTGTCTTAACCTCTGTCTATCCCTATATTGGGAACGGCGTAAAGATATATTTTTTGCTATCTAAATTAAGGGTATTTTATATAAAATAATACTAACAATGCTAATGACATCAATAGCATTGAATTAAGCTGTAATTTTTCTACTTCTACTTAGCCTCTTTAACAAAGCTTCAATGCTTGTATCTCGAATGGTGTAGGACAAATCGGGTTAGATTCCCGGACATAGTCTCGATTCTGGGTATTTGTGTAGTTAGACACACCAAGTTAAGTTTGTAGAACTGGCAAAATAGATTTTAAAACATAACAAAGGAATTATCTCTTTAACAATGCGTTTGGAGATATCTTCAAACTGCTGAAGTGGAAGGGAAGAGTAGTCGTGTTTCTTTTTTTAAAACCTTATTATCATAAAGAAAAAGGAATAAAATCCGTTCACACATGTTAAACAATCATAAAAGCGAGAAAAGTTGAAAACATTCTCTTAATTTCAATATAAAATAAAAACAGATAAGAGACACTTATGTTTTACGAAGCGGGGTCCCATATTTGAAGCCTACATTGCTGCCACGTGAACACGCTCAAATCGAGTGTACGACGTGGATTTATTCAAGTGGAATTGAACTTGTACTTGATAGATGCTATTTACATTATACCGGCTGTTACCCGCAACGACATTCGCATAGCATCTCTTATAATTTATCAGACTCATGATAGAATTTTTTTATTCTATTAACGATTCTGTCAGTATCCAGTAGAGTAAATTACTTTCTTTCACACCACAAAAAATATATACGATAGCGTAGTGGTTAGATGATCGAAATTCGGTTAAAGAGACCCGAGTTCGATCTATAGGTGGAGGGCTCGCACCAATGAGATTTTTCAAAAAATTGACATAAAGACGGCGACAGTCTGGTGAGTCTCCACCAGTAACGTTGCCTAAAATATATCTTCTTCAGGTAATGAAAGTTGGGCCGTAAGGACTTAATTGCTTAGACCTCTGTCTACATCAGTATTTGAGAATAGCGAGAAGATATTTTTGTATATTTTTCTTAAGACACGACAATTAAAGTAAACAATATATGCATTTGTTTATTAAAATATACCGTGCAATATGAAGTTTTTTCTGGTCTTTTATATTCTTTGTACTTAGCTTTCGCGTTAGAATGGTCGGCTTTTAACTGCGAGTATTACCTATAAATATTGTACTGCAGCTGTGAATAGCTAAGAAAACATAATTATAAAATGAGGTTTAGTGCCCTTTGTTATCAAGGAATGTTTTTATCATTAAGGATAATTAATTAATGTAATGTCAACCCGTCTTACTTCTGTTTTGTTTTATTTATACGTTCTACTTCAAGACTTTTATTTTGGTTAAATACATACATTTGAGAAAACTTTTCATTTGAAATTCAACTTTGAAGTATTTATACTTAAGTAACTTACTTAAAATAGATTGAGCTAGAGTAAATAATCCAACCAGTTAAATTTAGATTAAACATGTATACACTGAAAATATTTAAAAATCACACGAGTACTTTTGCTCGTCGTGACACACTTAGCAACAAATTTAAGAATGGCGATGTCAATGCCAGCTCTTACCAAGCATGGAAATAAAGTTAGCGCCGGAAAAACGTTCCTTTGTATAATGTTGGATGTGAAACAAGTTGAATGTACGCAAAACAAAGAGCCTTGCTTATGGAAATAGAAATTAATTAGATAGTTTTTTTGTTTATGCTATGACGTGTGCAAGTGCCAGTGTTCTGAGTAAATTTAATAATCACAATATAAATTTGAGAATATAACAGTTTTATTTTGCACGTCCTACTTCAAATTGCCACTATCACTGTAAGGATAGATAGCCAACTCAACATACGTTGTAGGTTCAAAAATAAATAGCTAAGCCACTTGCGTAATGGAATCAGAAACATCGAAGGAACCGCAATATATGAAAAAAAAAATGGGTTTCTGCATTGACCAGTCCGGGAAAGTCGAACCTGGAACTTACATGCAGGAGCCACCTACAGACGTGTATGTATATAAACTACAGTAACCGAGTGGCGTATTATACGCCACTCGGGTACTGAGCTCGTCATAAAATAACCAATATTATAATTTTTCATTAGATAGATAGAGGTTGACTTAAATCTTTTTTTTTAAACTGGATAATGCACTCAATAATTGTCTCAGTACGCCACAGTAGAAATAAAGGGGTCGATATAACGTCGTCATCAATTCTCCAGCTTAAAGTCATGTATGTTTTAATGAGTTTTTAAAAAGCAGAATATTTTATAAGAAAATTCGATTTAAAGTATTGTGCAGATAGGCCTGCTGCTCAGCAGTGGACTCTAGATGGGCTGTAAAGAAGATCAAATAATTTAATTTTCGAAATAAGAACACACTCTTTTATCGATCCACTGTTTCGTAATGGGGTCCCTCTACCGGAGATTAAACAAGAAGAAAGAAGAAGTAGAAGCGCTTTAAATCGTTACAAACATGCCACGGTCCAATTTTAAGCAATCTCACAGCACTGGGATAAACAGGATTAGACAAAGAAGTCGTTATGGACCCACTTTTAACCGAAGCTTATTTGGGGCAAAGTGACTGATGGTGAGCTTATTGCCGTCTAATGTCAAACCTGTTGTGCATTTTATATAAAAAAAAACATAAAGGGAAAAAAGTATAATAGAAAATGTACAAAGATATAATCAGAGGTTCAATTAGAATACAGTAATTGAACCATTAAAAATAGATAAAAGCTTTTTAATTAATTTCGTTTGATCTTACATCGTTACTCGGCTATTATTTTTTCTATTTTTCGGATGCTTAAATCAGTTAAGGAATTTTTGTTACATTAATGTGATAAAAACACCTAAGAAAAAATGTCTTTAAAAAGTAAGAAAACAAAGCTTAATTAATGATTTTTCTAAAGTATTTCATCCACTTTTCTCATTTCTCGGCCATTCGCAAACAATTTACCCGCTTCTAATTTAAAGTAAGGGATAACATAAAGTGTAAAAGGTGCTGTTATGATAGAACTGATTTGGGCTACAGGCGTCAAGGAAAGTAGCAATAGAGTACTTTATAATACAGGTAAAGGCCTGTAAAGTCCACTAGTTTGGCGAAGATCTCTGCCGCTCTGCAGTTTGCTATATTTCCTTAGCCAAATGATTAGAGACCGAAATACCAGACACTGTGGACCTCATGCGTAGCTGCCCATCGCCTATCTGCTTAGTTGTAGTCTGATAATTTTCAATAAATACCAGACTAAATATGAGCACATTCCTGAGGACCGCGGCAGAAAGAGAAATCGCTTGCTACTGACTGTCCTGGTATAGTTTTGTTTGTGTGTGTAATCGATGATAACCAATAGAAAATCCTCAAACTGGATTTAGTCACCTTTTACTACACCCGTAAAAAAAGAACATGATAAATTATTACGCTTTAAACATGTGGCCGGATTGTTTATTCCCACATGTAACTCGATATATACACATTTATTTTCTAATATCCTTATGCATTTATCCACACTTATTGCAAACTTTATCGTCGATGTGGCAGTTCAGTATTGTTGTACGTCATTTCAAATAAGCTCCACAGAGAAATTTTTACGGGAAAAATATCGCAAATGGGCAATCGATTCATTTGATGGATTGATAGTGATTACCGACACCTATGTACATGCACTGTACTTTACGAGCTGCTGATGCGACCTTTAAGTAAAAAATTAAGAATGACAATAAACATATTTCTTTACGTAAGTATAAAAAGTTAAAAAAATTAAGTTTCAACTTCCGTAACTCATAACGTTCCGTAACGTCGATTAACAACGATTTGAAATAATTAATTATAGATTCAGAGAATGAATGAAAATATAACTAAAACGTAAAAAAAATGTGCTTTGATAGTATGGACATGTTGAACGAAAGAATGAAGACCGAATAGTGAGAGAAACATACATCTCAAAAGTTAACAATGAATGGAATCGAGTCTAGCCGACACTAACTTTCTGAAAACCTTATGTGTATATATGAGGATAATGATGATTTTGAAAAAGTGAAAGAGGTATGTTAATGGCGTTAAACTTGGCGATCTGTTCTCTTTGGCTACGGTGTACTAAGCAAAAGTAGATAATAATTATAATTTATAGTCACGATAGCCGTGGTTAGGTGATCGGAATTCGAGTCGAGAGACCCGAGTTCGATCCCCAGGTGCAGGCTCGGTTGGGTTTTTTTCAAAACCAATGGGTTTTTTCAAAAGCTACATACGATTCATATCGTTGGCACATAATGTCGGCTCACCACTTGTCACGTTGTCCCAAAATATCTTCAGTGGATAGTGGGTCGAAAGGACATAATTATCTAGACCTCTGTCTGCCCCTGGATTAGGAATGGAATGAAAATATTTTAGTTAAAATAGTTGATAGCTCGTAACTATTAGCAGCACTCTGAAAAATCTGCGACTATAAAACAAAGTATAAGCTGAAAATTGTAAGGCATTGCATAGTACGAGTAGCTTTACAAATTAAAACTCTTAAAAGCCTGTTGATTACAGCGATTGCTGTTGAAGCTGCAGTCAACTCTATCGACGCAACAACGAGAGCGTAATGAGAATTTCACATCTCATTTGTGAGCTAGTTTTAATTTGCGAAAAGAATACGAACAATTATCTCCAACGAATCCTGCCATCATATCTGACAGGATTACAATTCGTTAATTAATTATTCCGATGATCGTCATGGTATGCCGTCATTCAAATTCAAAAGCAATTACCGTAACTTAATATTGTTCTATTTCGACTATTTTTAACGAAGCTATATCGATTTTTTAAGACTTCAAGTAATTTATTAAAATAAAAACAGTAGTATAGTAGTGGGTTATAATGCTTTACAACGTGAAATTAAGTTCGTATCAACCTGCCTTCCAATTCGAGGTACGGAAATGAGCTAGACAAGTGACACGTACCTCAATGAGAACCGCAGATATAGAGAAAGAAAGACATTGAAACCTAAGAAAGATGAGGGAAAAATCTCCTTTGAGTATAGCTCGTAATTCAGTCGCACGGTTACCGCGTGGTTACAGTTTAAAAATACATCGTCTCATTTCTTTCCATTCTTCATTATAAATATCTTCATTCTCAATAAATAATAAATATAGTAATAAATAGCGCTCTAGAAAATTAAGTCCTTTTGACCCACCTTCCATCAAAAACATATTTTGGAACAGCGTGCCTAGTGGTGAGTCCGTCGCCATCTTTATGTCCAAGTCAACAATATAAACCACACGTAAGTTTTTTGGAAAAACCCATTGGCACTTGCCTTGGAAATAGAACTAGGGTCGGTCGACTGGAATTCAGATCACCTAACCACTCATCTAACGTTGCTCATTAAAAACTATATTTAAGCTACATGCTTACTAAACGTGGGTAATGGTTATAGATTAATGGCTTTTTTTAAAGAATGGAACGATTTTTGAATATCAATAAAACTAATTTCATTAACTTAGTAAACGATTTTGGATTAACTTACTCGATGGGCTATGAAAGTCCAATGCAAGACATCTTTTCCGTAAGGAGGATTTGCCGTAATGGCCACCGTTGGTAAGCGGATTGACAACTGCAGTACCACAAAATTAGTACACTAGACGCTCCTACACGTCACTGATCTGCATATTTTGATCTACGCTGGCACCACCTTACGGAATTTTAAAAGGTTGAAATGACATCTTATAAGGTTTTTAAGGTTCTACATCAGATATCCAAATTTTAAAGTAATACTTTTTTATATTTTCTATGTGGTTAAATAACTACTGTAAAAATAGTGAACACGCTACCGAAATTTATTCTACTATTATATCTGTATCAGCTAAAGCACTTTTCAAAGCGTTTATAATTTACAAATTGTCTAAGAGAGAAAGTAAATCTGTCAGTGTGTCTGTTTGAAGCGTTCTCACTGCTAGACAGCTGAACTGACAATATTTAAGCCGAAAATACTGTGGCACTTTGACGGACGTACGTTATTTTTCAAAACAGGAACTGCCTTCTGCGTAACAGGTAGTAAGTAAATTATAATGACGTTTGAAATAATTTTTATAATTGCGTATATAGGAATGAGTAAATTTTTAGATTTCATTAGATAACACAAGAAAGTCAAAATTTTGCTGAATATGTTCCATATTTTTGTCAGTACGTTTGATATCATTAGCATATAATATAAAATATAAATAACCGAATCACATATTTTATAAACCTTACTTTTATATAATAATAAAGATACATTTACATTAAACTTAGAACTGGATCAAATTTAATTGAATTCCGGTGAGGTAACGTTTGTGCGAACTAGTTAGTTTACGCTTTGATCATTCTAGGGATAGGCAAGTTTGCACATCGCTTGTTCTCCACGAGAGGGGCACAAAAATTCTCATAAAAATTGATTACTGGCCGTAGCAAGAAAATGCAATCTAGCCCGCAACCCTCACACCACCTACCAACCAGTACCCCGCGCCCCATTCTGAATCACTATAATGACACAGAGTATGGTTCGTATATGTAATAGTCTGTATTTTTAATTATTGTTCCTGTACTATTTTTTAACTGAGAGGCAACGGAGTAATTAGTGTTTGTAATATAATTGAGACGATGTAATTTATATTAAATTATCATTAGTTTTGCTTATGAATAAAGTAAAAAATTTTCAAAAAATTAAAGATTACGCATAAAATTTAGTTTTTAATTATTAGCGATGTAAAAAGTTGATAAAATTAATTAAGTTTTGTCCAGCATAAATTTTGTTATTGGAAACTTTTCATCTGCAATATTCAAAGCAACATACAGAATTTATTTACTAAAAAAACCGCTTACAAAATTTTATATTGAAATTTTCAATGAAATTCGAAAATTATTTTCCAATTTGAATGTTTTACGCCTGCATATTTTACTACAGTAACACGATGAACATTGTCATTGAGGGAATGATCGAGAAAATATGAATTTATCGAACGAAGACTCTTTATTAATTATTTCGACGTAGCCTTCGGACACAATGTTTGTCACACGAAATTAATGGTAGTGAAATATAATAAATATTGTGCCGTACTTTATTATGGGTCAAAATTTAAGGTTCATTTATAAAACTCGTGGAGATCTATGTAATTTGTCTCAATTATACAGGAATTTTTCACGTAGATTTGCCTACCCAGAACAAATTTACTCTATAAAGATTGATATTCTCTTTGCCAGTACTGTTATTTTTCCTGAACTGGGACAGGCAGAGGTCTAGACGATTAAGTCTATTCGACTCACCTTCCACCGGAGCATATCTTGAGATAAAAGAAATAAGTTATAAATATCAAAGTCCTTTGTCAATAATAAATTTTTGTGTGTAATGTTATGTAAGCTCAACTTCAAGAAATACGTTTTAATTTCTAAATAAGTTGTAAATTTGTTAAACAATTATTACATTTCTACTACTTATATATAGAAAATCATGCGACTATAATTTATTGTGTTTAAGATTAAAAAGGTTACTTAAAATACCATCAGTCAGGCAAGTGAATTATTTAAAAAGAAGTGAATCGTTTAACTTTTCAGTTATAACAAAGCCTGCTTCAAATCGAAACAAAAATTTACTGGTAGCCACAACCACAAATCTTATTACAGCGGCAGCTGCTCGCATAAAGGTGCGGCCTAAATGTTGACGAATACGCTTTGTTAGATTTGAAAAATGGAAATCGAATAGCAAAAACGGTGTGCAGATCGGAAATAGATTTCTATTTTTAAACTTGGTTGGATAATAAATACAATTTTGTATAGCTGTGGTTATTGAGCATAGTAGCATCACAGAAAATATTTAATTATTAGCTTTCGGAATTCGAGTTCGCTTCCGAAAAAGAAGACAAACAATGAGTCATTTTTGGAAATTAATTTACGAGTTGCGTAATTAGCATGGATCCGAAAGCTAAGTGACGTAAAGAGGTATACCACCAATCAGATGGTCTCAAACAAGCTCCTTTTTGTAGGTCAAAATAACTGAATTGTTAAGAGCCCTTACGCAGAGTTGGGAAATGCGAGACATTAAGAAAGAAATGTCTTGCTTTTCTTGCTGAGTCTTAGGATGCCCATGACTAAATGAAGTGGCATATTCCTACTTCGATGACTCATGGCACATCATTAATATAAAAGTATTCAAAAGCTTAAATAAATGATCAGACTCTTTAAATGATTTAAATTTTATTTAAAATAAAATTTATTGAAGTTATTCAAATAAGAATATATTTTAGGTGAATATGAACATGGTCTTTTTAACACAAACATTTCACATAATACATGTTTTAAAAATTAATACAACTTAATTCAACATATAAAAAAACCATTTTCCGCTAACAATATTGCCGTCCCTGTTCTTTTAAAGTTGTTTACTAGAGACTGTTGTGTTCACAAACCCACAGGACACCTGAACAAACAATACTTTAATTCCATTAGTTACCGGATTTAAAGAGATTTTCCGGGGTTTGTTTACTTGCATCTTCAATTTTTATAATAATATCTTGTAATAGAAAGTAAAAATAGTATGCTTTCCACATTGTACTTATCTTTAATAAATAAGACAGGCTGAAATTGTCGAACGTTCTTCCATACTTGCTTAGAATTAAAACAAAAATATATTCGTTTATATTAATAATAATTCTCGTATATTTCAAATAATGACCAGATGTAGGTCTAGACAATAATTTCCTTTCGATCCATATTTCAAAAACATGATAACGTGACAGGTGGTAGGCCTATCGCCGTGTTTTTATCCAAGAAAACGGTATAATATTCTTAGACAGGTATAATATAAATATTAATATATACATATGAATATCCATGACTCGAGTAAGTTGAATTGAGTTGTCATAACCCTCAAAATTCTTAATAAATTTTAATAAACGAATAAACGGAAAAAATCATAAACATTTAATGAAATATTAAAAAAACTGTCAAGGATGGGCTCCAAGCACGCGACCCCTACCGGATATATAATTTTATAAATTTATATTATATTATCAAGGATGTGTCCGCTAACCTATACTAGAGCAACGAAGCTATAGACTTTCCATTCTATAATCTCTCTCTTCTTTGAAAAGGCGTTTGCCCCTGCGGTTAATGAATTTCTTTTTGTGACATCATATCCTGTGTAATAATGACCGTTATAAATGTTGTATGGTTTATTTAGTGACAGACACACAGTAATCACTGTGTGTCTGTCGGGTATATTTAGATTGACATTCAGTACTTTACGTAGTGAACTTGAGAACCTATGTAATGTTCGCTTAAAAGCCTTTGCTTGTGGCGGAATGATGTGGCGAGACGTCCACATCCCTTTAATATACGAGTAGTTGTGAAGAGTAATGTCTACCACATGCATCAAGCTTTTGGAGGCGATACTTGTGAAGTCACTTCGATCTTTCAATATCAGAATCAATCGTATTCCCCTGTAGTCGGTTAATAAATAAAAAATACGTCATTGTTTAATATTTTTCTTTAATTAACCTCATTAACATTTCTTGCGTGTGATACTATCAATTCATCTTTTAATTTTGTGATATTGGATATGAACCAATGAAACTGGCTTAAATGTCAAATGAAAAAGGAAAACGATTTAAGGTATTAAAAAACTAGGTCCTAGTACCATGTAGAGAGAACATGATCTTTATTCGGAACGTCTTGATCTTTGTCGAGTACAGGTGCCTTGGTCTTAAAACCCAATCCTTATAAGAGTTCATTCGCACTCGTTAACGACTTTTAGTCTTCTCAGTGTAAGGGGCGATTTACTGCTACTGTAGACTACGAAATTTAGGCCCGCACATCGGCATACTGCGGTTTAGTAAACATTGCTCGTACCTCAAGAAATTCCACGAATAAATTGGAAAAATTTTGGTCCGTATCTTTCAGCGCAGGTGCTTCTAAACCTTTCTCTCCTTATGATCTTATTTTTCATGAAATAAGCAATAAGCATACTTAAATATCACCATGTCTTACATCTTTCTTTGTTAGTATATACAATAAAAATGAAATATTTAATTTTACGTTAAATTAAAACAATGTTTTATTTATTTAAATTACTTACAAAGAATGACAATAAACTAAAAAGATTTGTTAGGTTTTACCTTTGTCTATTAATACGTCCTAAAATTAAATATTCCTGTAATGGGACAGGGATGCCATCAAATTAGGAACCGAACCACATCATTTACACTTACCAAGTTTAGTCCTAATTTTCTGTCCAAGCAGAAACAAACAAAATACACATTTTTCGAAGCAAATATCGAATTTAATCCCCCTAGAAGGATAGATTATCAACTTGAACATTAAAAAGGCGACAAGCTCACCACCTGTGACATTGTCCTTTATAATTGTCTGAAAAATATGGGGTACTGAATTGTCAAGAAATAATGAATGAAACTATATATATATATATATGTATATATATATATATATATATATATATATATATATATATATATATATATATATATATATATATATATATATATATATATATATATATATATATATATATATATATATATATATATATATATATATATATATATATATATATATATATATATATATATATATATATATATATATATAACATCTTCACGCTATTCCCAATACAGGAGTAGACAAAAGTCTTGACAATTAAGTAATTTCCACCTTTCCCACCATCCACCGAAGACAGTTTTTGGGACAACGCGACATGGAGCCCGTCTCCATTTAGAAATAAAGGAATAAAAAAATGAGAAGAAAATATTCATTATCCATTCTACTTTCTCATGTGTCGTGGCATTTCCCTTTACAATAACTAAGCTTTCACAACATAAGCGCTTGTAACCCTACCCACCTTCACTGTAAAGTAGGCTTTTTCTCAAGGTCTCTAAATCCGCTAGGCGCAAAGCCATTTTGCACGCTCGGTAAACTCAGTAACTAGGCCAAAGTAGGCTTTTGCGAAATAAACGGGTTTTTTGCACACTCCATCACTATTTACGTGCTTAAGAACTATTTTCTTAGAAAGCTGCCTCGTGCCCTGGAATAATTTTTAGGAAACCATTTTTTTTTTCAGCTAAGTGATTAATAAATAATCCTTTAATCATTCGCCTTAAATAATAAAAGTTTTAAATAATGTAAGTTCTAACTTTTTAAAAGAAGATAAATTTAGAATATTTAACAAGTTTAGAGCAAGAAAACAAATGGACAGAATGAAGTTTCACCATTATGACGCGCCTCTATTTACTTTTTCCCTTTATCTCGGCATTCATTGATTGTTCAGCGAGATAACTTTGAGCAGATCAGCCCTAGAAAGATGACTACTGAACTCTCTGAGTAATTTATGTTCCAATTCCCTGACAGGTAAGAAAAGGTGGTATAATTTGGTAGGATTTTCACCGCCTAAAACATTATGAGACCTTGAGAATCGATGCAAATATATCTGCAGTCGGCGCTAGTTTCCCTAGGCGTAACCCGGTTGAGACAATAAGATAACTTATGTAATTCCTTTACAGCTCCAGATATGCGAGACGGATGGTATCGAAGAGCTGAGCGACGAAGAGTCCCCGAATTCCAGCCGCCGCCGTCTTGTAGTTGTAAAGACGCTTTGGCGCGGCTGCCATAACGATATCAAGTAAGTATTGTTTTATTTTTATTTTCAACCAAGTCGCAGTAGCAAGTCTTACATATTTGACGTCCTTCAAGAACGGGTTCGGCTTCAGTTCCCGGACCGATAATTCTAGAAAACCACTTTATCTATATAGTCTCAGGTGTTAGTATTTATTGTACCTTCTTTGTTTCATTCTTACTTCGTGATCAGAGCATGGTGATATCTTTATCTATGTATGTAGAATTGTACTTTAATAAAAACATGATCGTTAACAGAGCGGCATTTGCCCGCGAAGCCACATGGGGCGCTGGCCTAAAGCACCCTCAACTTGCGAGGGTCCTTGGTTTGAGCTTGCTAGAACCCCCGTGCGCGGCCCTGGATCGCGGCGATGCTGCGCCACTCCCGACAATCCTAAAAATGGACAGGAAATTGAAGTATGTGCACAGAATTTTATACATACATATATATATATATATATATATATATATATATATATATATATATATATATATATATATATATATATATATATATATATATATATATATATATATATATATGTATATTATGTTTCTTTTAGAAGATTATTTTCGCATTTAATAGTTAGAGTCATGACATAAAATAATAATGTTTATACACAATTGAATTTTACTTTCTGGAAAAAATTCACAACAAATAAAAAAAACATGTCTTCTTAAGAATTGTAGTATACATATAATTACACACTTTAAACATTTTTTAATATAATTACACGTTCAAATTATTTTAAATTGCATTTTTTGGATGCTTTATTGTGATATAATTCAATGGATTAAACTTTTTAGAAGTAAGTTTTATAAAACTTAATAAATATAATATATATTTTATAAATAAAAATACAAAATAGTAATAAATATTTTCTCCATTTGCAGTTATTCGAGTTTGATTCACATATGCTGTCAGATAGCAGCAGGCATGAAGTATCTGGAATCATTCGAGTTAGTACACCGAGATCTCGCGGCACGGTATGTACCTGAATTAATTTTTTAACTCTGAATTATTTGTATCATATAAGTAACAACACTTTTATATTAACAATATAACACACAATTGTATTAGTTCCGTATGATGAATCAGGGTAAAGGAGATCTCTTAATAAAAGAAACGTTAAAAATCCTAAAAAAAACATTTCGTAGAGACAGAGTTCTCAGACAAATTAAGTTATTACCGCAAGTTAGAGCTTCAATCTAATCGAGTACCGCCATAATACAAAATATTTTATAAGATGCGATTCATTTTTTACTAAATGTATATTTTTAATGTATATTTTTAAACCGATTCCGGAATCGGAAATGAAGTTGAATATCTCATTTCCGATTTGATGACGTCTTTAAAACTGTAAAGAAGTTAGCGGTACACTCGTATCTCTTAAGAAACAACTGATAACAACATATTAATATAAGTTATGCGAAAAAAGAAATATTGAATTATAAAAATTGTTTGCACACTTTCAATTTATCTGATCGATCTCACCTAACAAAGTATTCGATCAAATTTAATTAAGTAATAACCTACATTCTATTTTAAGCTGTGACTCGGTTAAACACGCACAATATACACATTGGTATTCAAACTATAATCTAATAACTCTTATATATCCATCAAAGTCTACAATACAGCGTGCCAAAAACAGGTATGCGCGCTGAAACTTTATACTCTTACTAGGGTCGATCGTTTAAAATAATTACCGGGTTAATCGGTAAACCCGCTTCCCAAGCGAGGCTATTGCAGCAAACTCGTCGGTACAAGACTGACCTATGCCGTGCAGTGGACTTTTACAGGTCGTTACAACGATGAGTGTCTTAATATCCTGAACGGAAAGGCATAAAATTTGACATGAAACATCATAAGTGACTATGTTTTACAGCAATGTAACAGTGACTGAAGAGCTCAATGTTAAAATCTCCGACTATGCTATGTTCTGTGAGGAGTTTGTCGGGGACTACCACATCATGGCGGACGGATGCCGCTTTCCACTGCGCTGGATGGCTTGGGAGAGCCTGCTGATGGTTGGAAATTTCTATTATTGATTAAAGAATGCCAAGTTTAGTGACCTGCATCAGATTTATAGTTAATTGTAGAATATTTTGCCCCAAAGATCATGGTTACCAATGAACATATCATCATATCAGGAAGCGGGAAGTTATCAGCATCTACTCTAAACTTCAAAAAAAGTATATTAATACATAACTAAGTAACATATTTATATTACAATGTTTTTGTTAGGAGCACTTAATAATCCCTATTTTTTTTTATTTTCATGTAATGAGTTAGTCAGAAATCTAAGATAATAAAATTCCACATTTTACCGAAACTTATTCTGAACAACCGTGGTCTTTTCAATTCCTAAACCAATGATACAAATCGTACATACATTTCGAAAAACTCATTGGTACGAGCCTTTGTCCAAGTGATCGAACCCAAGTCTCCTTACGTTAATTCGGATCACCCAACCTTTCCTTTAACTGTTTAGACTTTTTAATAATTTGCAATTTATGAGTAAAATATATTTATATAACCAACGAATAATACCTACGGCACACAGTCAGCAGCCTACGTACATTTTGAATCTTAATAAAATGTAACAATAATGACTCGAATTTTAGGGGATCTACTCACCTTCTAGTGACGTCTGGTCTTTTGGCGTTACCGTTTGGGAAGTACTTACATACTGCAGTGCTAAACCATTCGAAGAAATGAACGATGACCAGGTGAGACTTATTTATGATTCTTACTAGTACTAAGTGCTATTATAAATAGGAATATTACTATATTATTACTGTCTACTACGCTATCACGGTGAAACCGCTACTTTGAGACACTTCGCACCTTTAGACGTTACTACTCGTCACTGATATGCTAAGTTTTCGTCTAGTATGTTGATTATTCCACCAACATTCAGTCGGCAATAATATTTTGGAATCTATTGTCTTATTATGGATGTGTATTTAGAGGTTTGATAGTAAATTGTCGACTTTAATTTATTGCCAACTAAAGAATTTTTGGTCTAAACATCTATATCATTCAACCATAAATATTGAGAGTTAAACACCTCACATAACGTCGCAGAAGTGGAAAACCTATACAAATACCAACCACCGCGCTACCGACAGTTGGTAATATCGTCCAATATATCTGGTACTGTTTGCCATTCCGCTCGCCGAGCGAGGCGGTTTTACCAAATACTCCTTACGCTCTTCCATATGGACTTTCACTAACTATGTATTGTTGCACTCCGTGGGTTTTTATAGCTATTCAGATGCTTGCCTTTAGAATCTAACAATCTGTAGATATTTATTTATTTATTAAACTTCATACCTTTAATGTATAGGCGGACTTAATGCCTGAGGCATTCTCTGCCAGTCTACCTTTGGGTGATGCAGAGATTGGATGAAGTAGGTGAAGCAGATAAATATGATAGAGACACAAGTAAAATAAGATATTGATATAATACATGAGTATAAAATATATATACCTACATTTTTACATACATACATACATATAAAAATACATATAAATACATGCAAAGATACACTTATACAGATTAAATACTTAAATAACATAATTAATGCCATAAATAAACGGATATTACGATGATTCTGCCAAAGTTTAAAAATGCCAAAGATATGTGTGTTCTGAGAAAAATTTAGGCGAAAGAAACTCTTCCCGAAAATATCTTTGGTGGAAGGTGGGTCAAAGGGACTTTATTGTTTAGTCTAGACCTCTGTCTACCCCTGTATTGGGAATTGCGTGAAGATATTTATTATTATTTATGAGAAAAAGTTTACATAGAAGGGAGCTGAAGCTGGTTGGTTTAACTATTGGTACTTTAGGTGGTGGCGAACGCGAGCGAATGGCGACGCGGTGGTCGTGGCGCGCGTGTCCCCGCAGCACCACCGCCGCGCTGCCGCCGCGAGCTCTACGATCTCATGCATGAGTGCTGGCGGCGCGAACCGGAACAACGTCCGCGCTTCTACGACCTCCACCGCTTCCTGGAGCGCATGACACACGGCTTCAAGCCGCCAATGATGCGCTGAATACAACCCGAGCCTAACACTTAATAGGAATGCGAATTTAACATCATCGATGTCGATACGAATGTCGATATCGCTTTTTATAAATATCGCTAATGTTTTGTCTTTGACTGTCTGAAATTATGTATCCGTCTGTAAAACGTTGTCTTTAATGACTCGCTATTAAATCAATAAATTTCAATCTAAGCTGAATGAAATTAATTGACACAAAAATTTACACACATTTGTACGCAATTTATATTTTATGAATATTGTCATTATTATCGACAGAAATTTCATTCCTATACTCTTAGTTGAAATAAATACGGACTTTAATCTATCGGCCAATACTAGTAAAAATCAACGAACTCGTCATGAGCTTCATTGATTTAGATGTAAGTTTAGCTTTAGTTGATTTTACTCTAGTGTTGGCTTACTTTTCAAATTGTTAAACGGCCAGTATTAAAACAGTATTAGACATTAATTTGTGAGTAGCATGTGTCAAAATACTCACAATACTCCGTGTACTTGTTAACGCATCATATCTAGTCGTAATCTGTTTTAAAGCTTTAACAAGTATACAGGAATGCACAAATCGGACATGACTTCTAAAAATATCGATGTAACTGATTAATATCAGATATCGATGTTTTACAAACACGGACTATTGATCCTCTGAATGGTTTCTAATAGGTAGTCTCGAATGCATAATATTATAGTTTGCGAATTTAGTTAGATAGTGTTGATTTTACCGTGTGGTAACGGTGTAAGAATATTGCCACTCCCTTTCTTCCCGTGGGTGTCGTAAGAGGCGACTAAGGGAAAAAGCCTTGAATAATGTTATGGCAACCGATAGATGGCGGGATAACCATCTCTAAAAATATCAGACCAAAATAATCAGACCAAGATGGGCAGCAGCGTCTGTGGTGCGAGTGGTCTGCTACTGCGATCGCCACATAATCTGCCAATCGTGGCGATTATGGAAAACCCTCCCTATGGGAGGCCTACGCCTGCAGTGGATTTTAACAGGCCGTTACGTATGTATGTAGTGTAGACTTTAAGTATTGTGATCGCTGTTCAGAGATCAGTCCGTGAATTAAGTGTCGGTAATACTGTTAATATTTTACTGCATGGCGGAAATATGTTAATAGAAAAATCGACACAGAGTACAATTTCATGCCTCTCCTCAGCGCCCTTTGCCTAGCGCTCCCCATGATCTTCCTCAATCACCGCCTCATGGCATTCCTTTAACTAAGGACACTACTTTAATGCACGATAGAATGCTTTAATTTGCCAACATTTCCTATGTAGCGCAATCCATATAAAAACAATAAAATCACGCGGTTCACTCGTTTGTTCAAGTAGTGCCCTTCTAGTTCGCAAGACGCTTGCATGATGATTTCACATCGTTTCAAACATCCACTTCTGTCCAACAATTTTTAAAATTAATTGATTTGATTTTAAAAATGTCGTCGACAGAATTCTGTTCTGTAACATATTCAAGATGTAAACTCAACATGTTATCGTCTTTGGTCTATAGTATATCCAAAATCTAACTCCTATTTTTTTAACCTGTTTTAAATGTTAAGGTTATATACTTTAGTAGGATTAAATGCCTCCAGGGCAAACCTTGCCCCCTGTGCTTCTTGTTTTCTTCGATCAGACACTTGGAAGGTTTTGAGTCACACGGAAGTCAATATTGTCTTCAATTGCGTATTTTATGAGAGAGATATTTTAGTAAGTGATAGCGACCACCTTCCGGTCGTAGCAAGGGGCCCATTTCTGTGTCAGATACTTATTTGTATGCGCTTTCTGGCAATAATTTCGGTCGTGTGATTCCACACTGATGGGTTAAAATACCGAATTACTTATTTAAATCTAGACTCCGAACTGATTATGCCCCTGTATAAAGTAATTAGGGATCCATACATAATACAATATACATTGATGTTTAAATGTCACAGTGTAATCGTTGTCAAATTAAATATAAGATCCATTACCTCCTTGACTCTGCCCTGAATTCATCGACTTAACTTTAATTCGATTCACCGTTGGATGCTTCTTTGTCAAGAGTAGCGGAAAATGTATCAGAGCGCATTTACCAAAAAAAATCTTTTCTCCTCGGCGAGTAAATGAACTTAAATGAGGTTGACCTAAGAAATGTATCAATCGACAAATAACCGCTTTATTGCGAACTGATTAACAGCATTCTTAATCTTGGACCCATCAGGGAGGAATATAAACCATTCATAGACATTTAATCAACCGAATTTTCAAGGTAAGTCGATGAATCCGGGTACTTTCTTTCCAATAATTAACAGTTAGGTTATATTATAATAATAATAATAATGCGTGTCCTCTCGGTGTAACTGTGAGCTAGAGATCAGACTACAGAGGTGCATAGAAATTCTGTAGGGATCAGTTTCCGTATAACCATCGAAACCCGTACAGTTGTAACGCCTGAGATCATATATGCACAGGCAGTTTGTGCGTAGTGTAAATAAAAACGCTTTAGACATCAAAGCAGTAAAGATCAATTTTGGAACTGATTCCATTACATACCATTTAAAGCCATGAAAAAGTACGATGCTTTATATGTTATTTGTTGTCGAATTTAATTTTTATAATATATATATATTGATTATTACAGATATAAGACGATACGTGCTATTCTGGTATAAAGCAATAATTCCATTAGGTTGTTTATATAATTAGATTTACATATGTGTTTTAAAACATAATAATTAATGCAGTAATATATCGGCTATTTTGCTATTTTGCAGTCTTCATCTATCATGCGATATAACATCTCATCTTTTAGTTTTTTAAGTGCGACAGAGAAGTAAGAAAGGGCTGTATGATTGATAGTATTTTGTCAGTGTAACTTTTTTAAATTAATCATCTCATAAATAAGTAATTTCTAAGATATAATATAAGACATTGAAGACTGTAAAATACAAATAAGCACCCAATTGGACACTTGTAAATAAGGTTGCAGTCGAGTAAAAACTCCTGCAATGTCAAAATTATATATTACTGTATGTTTTATTATGTTTACGATATACTTACGATTAGCAACAGAAGATACTTATAGAGTAGGGTAAGTTGCATAAAGTTATTGCTTCTAATCTCAATAATGTGATTAGGACATGTCAAATCTTTGATGCCACCGATCACTTGTAAGATTATAGTGGCATAACACTTATTGTAAAATTAAACATTGATGTTAATTTAAGACTTCTCAAGCTACTCGTGAAATTTCTTTTTACTTTCGGATATACGTACTTCAAAATTTGTTTCCTTTAAAACTGTGAATTACTTTGTATCATACCTAAATATTTCAATTTAATGCGCAAACTAGATTAAGTATGAATAAATTAATTTAAATGTTCAATATTAGCTTCAGGCTCGGTAAGTATCAGTATCCATTGTGTATAATTTAAATGTAAATTTATAATATAATTAATATATACTTTATTACGATATATTTAACAGTAATTAGGATGTAATTTAATTGCGAATAATATTTGGTGTTGTAATTTAAGGCTCTCGATTGTAATAAGATCGCATCGTTGTGCTACCAGAACTCTAACCATTGTGCACCTCTCGGTCACCTCTAGCTCCCTAACATGATCCTCCCAATATTAATGATTATAAACATAATATTAAAAGAAAACAGGTAAGCTAAGGAAACATAGGTTAAGCACGTTCCTGCAAGAATGTATTTCATTTTATAGAGTTAGAAGTAAACGTTAATTATCGTATTTTAATATTAATTAACGTATGTATATCGAAACTCAAAGTTTTAATTGTGGGTTGTGTACAACGAATGTTAAACAAACCTTTGTAAAAGTAAATCTTTTTTCTGAATTGTGGTCGTCGCGTTGATATTATTACATAAACATAGATATTGTTGCAACAGTGCATCATGCTCGAATAACAAAAAAATACATTCACCGTACAATAGGAACCTACATCGTGTATTATGTACGTGTACGTGGAATTTGCTTTAACTTTCACACAAGCGCCGAACGTACTATGATGAGGCGACGACTAAAGCGAACGGCCTCTTTGTCGTGCTGTGTAAATTTTTTCAATAATATTAATAATGTCGTAATAATTAAAGTCTCACGTCCTATAGGTTATGAGATAATTTTATGTAGTCTCGAAATAGTTTAATAGCTCATCACATTCACTTTTAAGCCATCAATGGCTACTTTATGGCGAGAGATGTACTAAAACAACTCACCAAAGCTCTTTCGAAGCTTTTTGCACACTGAACTATATGGGACGTTAGATCATATTATTGTATCTTCATATGATGGTGTTTATTGTTCTTACGTCATGTGTCAAAATTTCATACTAATCTATAATTCTTTTATATTTTGCAAATTATTATACATTTCCATAAAATAATCTGTTTGTAATGGCATGTTTATAAAAGAAAGGAGTCTTTGCGCAGGGGTTACTGAATACATGTCATTTAATTTAAAATTGTCATCGTCACTGTATACTTACAGTGTAATTGTAATCGTAAGTAAGCCTGCGAGAAAACCCCTTTGTGAAGTGTTGGGACCAATGATTCGCACATTTGAACGTCGCTAAGTTTTTTTTTTTTATCTAAAAAGTTTTACTTATATTGTCATTAATTGTAAAAGAAAAAGTTACCTAAAAGATTTTCTTTCTCTAGGATGAAATACTCAGTGTTACCTTGTGTCTGATTCATATCGGAGACAGATTCAAATTTCAGATAAAATTATATAAAGATAAAGATAATGCTTTTGTATTTATGGATGCGCAAGTACTGTCCATTATTTAGATAAATTCGACCTGTCAGTAGTCTGCTATAAAGTAGGTTCAGTCATATTACCTATAAACTAGCTGTGATCCTTTATTTAGTCATCTAGTTTATAGTATACTAGTCTTTATTTACACTTGTTTATTTTTTACATTGGATACTTGCTTATAAGTTAAATTATTATAATTCGCTTCATGTTTGTGAATTTTTATATTTTATACATAAGTGTCCATGTGCTGTGCACTGGTTTTTATATTTTTCTCTTTTTAGATATAAGTTATTTTATCTAAAAAAAATATGTCGCGAGTTTTATAAGTGTGAAATTTAATTATACTTTTATATTATTGACAGTTTAAACAGAATTAAATTAACAAAATGCAGCCAAATTCCATTTTAATATATCACGTTAAATGTCTAAACATATCGGAAATTAGCGTTCACTATATCTTCCAGTAACATTTCAAAAAGGTATTTGTATTTGTTCATAATTTAGTGAAAATAATCATATATTTTCTTATTGTGTGACTATTATAACGTAAACAATTATATGTTAACGGGTATATCTAAACAGCTCTTTACTATTCTGATATTGAAATAATAACATCTTGTCTTGACGGAGTAAATATTTGTGCGAAATGTAATTACCTTAAGGCTTTTAAAACTCAAGTGTTTTATACACCCGTCTGCATTTATATAAATAATGGGGCAATTGCCTATATGTAAACGAATGTACTTAAGTGAATCATTAATCAAAGGGCTAGGAAAATTACGCGGGTTGCCTACCTTATCTACTATTTCTATTGATGTGTTCTCAATCGATTGTTTTCTTTGGTGTATAAGCATATGTTCTTTACTTCTAATTGTGTGTTTAAATATAATGTGTTTTAGATGGCAAGTCCTATAATTACGTAGTTTAAATTTTCTGCTAATCGCTCTAAAAATGAAATCAATTCTGTAGGTACATTAAGTAATCAAAGACTTTTAAGGCAAAATGCCTCCTTTTTATGTAATTTTAAATGTTAAAATAAATGTTGAATAACATATCAAAATAATGTTGTTTCATTCCACAAGTTTAAAAAATACCCTGTCAAAATGTTGTGACTATAAACACTCCTTTTTATGTACTTTGAATGACCACGTATAATATATGAAGGACTCAATGCCTGAAGGCATTTTTTCCCCGATCATCCATGAGACTAAACAAGATTAATGCGGAAAAAGCAACAGGATGATGCCTGTATAATCCTGTAGCTTGTTTCCGTGGTAAATCTTCTACGATTGTCTCCTAAAGGTTGACTAAGAGAGCCATCGTAGCTTCGTAGCGGCTTGTTTTAGTGTAGACACTTTGCTTGAATACAGTACTTCACGCAAAGTAAGCTTTTTAGTGGCCAATTTGGCCTTCCCTACCAAGTGACAGCGAAACTGTACGTTGCTCGATGTGTCGGCGCCAAGGATTCCGATACTGGCTTAGGCAACTAGGGGAGTGCTCTCAAAATGAGGTGACATGACCAAGGTTTCTTTTTAGCGGTAAACGCGCAAACTTGTGTCTTTTTAGGGTTAAACTAGACTGAAATTAGTCAGCGCCACTCCGAGAATTTGTCTAAAAAAATCTCGTCATCAGACACAAGTTTGTTCCGGTACACGTTGACGTGTTCCCGAGAAATATTGGCACTGCCGGTATATAAGGCATCACCAGTGCTGTCGTCTGCACAGCAATTAATGTTACTAACTTGTAACAAATCATTGATATGCAGAAGAAACAGGGTTGGCGATAGCACACAGCCTTGTGGGTCACCATCGTTCACAGACTTGGAGTCCAAGCAACGACCTTGATGCTCCGATCTGTGAGAAAACTAGTGACCTAATTGTAAAATTTCTCGCCCTTGCTCTCTACTGCCTCCGCCCATCGGTTAGTCAGGTACACAAGAAGATCACCCGCTAAGCGACCCCGATAGAAGCCGTACTGGCAGTCACTAACTAACTGGTATTCTTCTAATTACCTCAAGAGCTGGCAGTTTATAACGGACTCCATTATTTTGCAGAACAAGGAGGTGATGGCGATCGGTCTGTAGTTGCACGGATCTGAGCGGGTGCCTTTCTTAGGGATCGGGTACAACAAAGCTGTCTTCCAAGCCTGCGGGACGAGGCCTAGAGAGTAGGAGTAACAGAAAAGACGCGTTAGAACTTGAGAATGCTAACTCTGGAGCACACATACACAACACAATAGGGGGGATTCCATCGGGCCCCCTCGGCTTTAGGGTGTCCAGGGAGACGAGTGCTTTGCGCACTAAGCTCTGAAGAAACCGGATCCCCAGTATAGAGAACTCACTACACGGGATGGACGGCGGTGAGTTCCCCCTGTCAGAGATGGTAGTGATCGCTGTTTGAAATTCCCTTTGACTGCCTGTGCGAGGGACCAGAACGCCCGAGTTCCCGAAGGAAGACGAACTAGTTTTTCGCCAATTCTGCCAATGTGCTCCGACATTGCCGCAGCAATTGCTCTTTTGAAGGACCTTGCGGCAAAGTTACACTTCTTAAAAACGCTAGTTTATGAATCCCGAGACGCCGATGCAATAACCCAGGCCCGGTAGCACTGCTCTTTTTCCAGTTCCATTCCTCGAAAGCACCACATCGGCGATGAAATTTGCAACGGCGGAGGGACCATCCAGCGAAAAGCAAATGATGATGTGTCGGTCTGTTTCGGTATTACCGCTGTGGGACCTATAAAGGAACCCATGGACGCGAGTGGTCATCGCTGTCTATGCGTAGCCAAAGAGGTATCCGACCTTTATACTGAGTTATCATTGGATTTTTCACACCGGATCAATTGATTATATAATAAATAAACACATCAACATTGGTTTAACCATTTTATTTGCTTACCGTGCAACATCAATTAAAATCTTACATAATATATGAACAACAAAGAGCTGCCTAAACTAATACCAATGGCTGCTTAAAAATAAAAGTATAGCTAAAAAGTGATGTACTCCAAAAGTGGGAACACTTATACGCATAAGTATATCTAAAACACCAATAACAGGTAGCTGAGACATTGGAACACCCAATAAATATATAATAAAATATTTAACCGAATCACTTGTGCCAAATTTGCACTACACATTACATAAAACATCCACACTTTTCTATTATGTAATCAACTGGAATTTTAAAAGGCGTAGATTAATAATAAAATTTAATTTAAAATTAAAATTATTAAATTTTATTTTAATTTAAATTAAAAAATTTAATTTATTTTCTTAATTTATATTTATATTCTTTAAATTTAATTTAGTTATTTCTTTTATATTTTATAAAAAAGAGACATTTCATATTATATAAATCTTCTAAAATATTATTCCTTGAAAAAAAAATTGTTAAAAATCATATATTTCTCAAATTCTTGAGTCAACATTTTTTGGAAACAATTATCAATTCAGTCATTTTGTTTAGTAAAGGTAAAATGAGGCGAAAGAAAGAATAGAGAGAAAGAAATGTATTACAAGGTTTATAAAATGTGAAAACTATTGTACAAAATACTTGCAGAAAGCTTTACACATAATATGATAAAAAGGTTGTAATTGAACATCAAGAATAGAGCAAAAAGTATCTAACAAGTGGTATAAAAGTCAAAGATTGTAAGATTTTCTTTAAATACATACAGATCCTTCCTTTAAGAAATATTTCTGTACCGAGATCTTTAAATAAAACATAAATAATTAATTTCAGAAGGTAGTGCTTAATGTAACATAAATTGGTAAACCTTATAAAACTAAACTAAATTATTAGTAAAATAAGAGTATTCAAAATCACTTGATCATAAAAGATGCAAATAAATGGATACATAAATAATATGAACATATACCGTTTTTTATTTAGTCCGGTTTTGTTCCACACTCTTTCAGCTGCAGTATACTTGAATTGTACTATATCTAATAAATAGTAAGGTATGCATGCTGCAATAATAATTTTATAATTCTTAGAATTTTTTGGCACGTACGACATCCTATTTGCTGGCACACATCTAAGATCTTGCTAGGAAAATATGACAATTATGGCAAATGCGCCTTATGACAGACGCATGGGAAGAAATTACATATAAGTAAAATAATTAAGTCAATCCTCTCTCCGATTTCCATCTATTACTTATCGAGAATTTCCGAATCTGCCTCCTTGAGTATTTAGAACTAGATTTGTGTAAAATAAAATAGACGCCAATATTATTGTCAATTAATATATAATTAGTGGCGTGTATATTATAAACTTGACTTCAATAGATTAAATTTCAATGGATTGGTGAATTATTAGCGGCCAAATACTACAAAAAAAAATCAAGATATTAATTAGGTAACCCTTTTATATTTTATAGACGAAGATCATATTATATGCGTTACTTGAACTTGCATACAATATTACATCAATCATTAGGTACTGATCCATCCTCTGGCCGAGTACTTTCAGGGATGGTCTGTACTGACATACATGAATAACATTATTTAACAATTATCCTACTGTATCCAAACAAAATATATCTGTAAACTTTATAGCATATCCGCCGTAGTCAGGTAAACACTTGTACAAAAATTAATAAAGTTTATAATAATATATATATATATATATATATATATATATATATATATATATATATATATATATATATATATATATATATATATATATATATATATATATATATATATATATATATATATATATATATATATATATATATATATATATATATATATATATATATATATATAACTAACAGTAAGCTTCACCGGCTTAAAAGAAATTAAAGTAAAAACTTATTTCATATTAATTAGAACTAATTCAGAAAAAATATAGTAAATTAATAACTTAATTTACTAGTTGCCACATTTAATAGCGTTTTGCTATTTACTTCTACGCTTAATAAATTTTGCCTAATATTTATACATACCATATGAAATGGAATATTTATATGGTTTATTTCAACCAGCAATCTAGATCTTTATGAATCACATAAACTTTAAATTTAACTATGTTTGTACATTTCACCTGAAACTGTTTAAATCACATGTATTCTACATGGAAGATTCCAAAAAAATATACGGACGGGGTTTACGGGGTTAGGCATAAACACATTATCTGATATACAAAAATAAAACATTCCTTAACATGATAACTACCCTACAGATTGTGAAAAGAGATCAATGGAAAAATAAAGTGACGCTTACAAAATTTGTCGAATAATTTTTATGCTTCTTATACTTTAAATGATTCTAAAATATAAACAATTAAAATTAAAACAGATATAACATACAATCTAAAAGGAATTTTACTTTTTCAAGCTTGTTACATTCATTACTAAACTAAAATTACCTGTCATCTGAAGTTTTAAAAATTTTCAGTTATTTTTAAATCAATGACGTTTTGAAAACTCCTACGATTTGTATTGTTAGATTGGATACTGAGACAGCAACATCTATAAGAATACACACCAAATGAAAAAAAATGTCTAAGAATAAACTTTTTTTTAAATAGAGAACTAAAATCTTTACAGCTCTCATTGCTGCAGTGTCATAATATATTTAATAAAACTCTAATAATTAAATTAAAATTTACTCTAAATCCTTGTAAATTTATATCAAAATTAATTAATGTGTGCATTTTAAAATATGACTGGAATCATATTTTATTTAAGGATTATATAACGCTTAATATACTATTGTAATAGATATCTGGAAGATACAATCGGATGTACCATAGATGTAAGACAAATAGTCACTAAGACTATACAGTACGTGATCATGATATGAGATAAAATTAATAAACATAAATATATAATTAAATTACCTATTCATCTAAAAGAGACATGAGAACGATGATTCGAGAATTTAATAGCAACATAAACATATGATTGTAAAACATCCTAAATAAAATAAACGAAACCTAATCAAACGCAATATAAATTTTTAAGAACATTATCCATTCATGTAGGATCTTAATTTTGTAACAGACACAAGAGACATACCATAGAGGTATGTTCTTTTAAACACAATTCACATATAATTTATTCTCAGTTACATATAAACAACTACAAACATCGAAGAGTATTATTGTTGCAGGCAAAAGTTACAGGTTTCATAATAGCCTCAATTCAGTGCACTGCGATGGATTACGTGCGGATGAAATCCCATTGATTTGTATGTTGGTTGTTACAAATGACCATGAGCAGGGGTTCCCCGCGATACGATCGATCCACACCTAAGCACATGCCTGCAGCAGTGTTATAGATCGGACTCCCGGCCTGAAATGCATAGGTATTGATTAGATTAGATTAGATTAGATTAGATTAGACGAGCTGATTTTCGCAACTCCACGTCCTAGCGCGTATTTTGCGTATGGGCAGGATTGTCTAAGTTTAGTAGAGACAACCCAGCTCCTCAAGGAATCCCAGCAGCCCCCTTGAGGTTACCGATAACCTCGGGAAGAGATCTTGGTGCACCGAGATGATTGCTCCAGTATAAGTATTGTTACCAGCTGTCGTACCTAGTGACTCGAAATTTACCTATTTCCTATTGATTTCTTGTATTTACTCGAACATTGAAAATAAAACGATTTTCAGATTTTATCGCGTTTTTTATTAGTTATATTCCGACGTTTCGGGGAAACCCGTTTTTGTAGCGTTTTTATTTAGTTCTAAAATCCGAAAATCGTTTTATTTTGTATGAAATAAATTCTTTTACTTAACTGCTTGTAATAATTCCACAGCTGGACGAAAACCTCTCCCGCAATATGGATTTGCCAGAATCACGACGAATGGCCAATGTTCGTTGAAGGTCATTGAAAATTGTGAAAGTGGAAATGGAAACAAAACATTCACGCCCTTCCCAATACGTAGGTAGGCATCGGTAAAGACAATTTAGTCTCTTAAAACCGAAAGAGTTAGTGTCAAAGTGAACTTTACAACACATTTACACATCCCATGGGCGAGTGGTATATAAATCGAAGAAAACAACCTGAACCGAGAAAATGTAGGATTTTCTCGGGTCTGGTTGTTTGTGGTACCTTCGTTGTGTCCGATTCCATATCACAAGTGCTTCAACTACTTGAGATTAAATGGAATGAACGTGATGTTGTGCCATTCTACGTATGTGACGCGAACAAATGTATAACAAAACTGACGGGCCCTTGACGGGACTCGAACCCGCAACCCTTCGCTTCGAAGGCAGTGTCACTACTTACTATAGGGTTGTTGGAAATTAATGTTTTCTGCTTGCCTGTTTACTTAACGTTCATGTATGTGAGGAATAATGTTAGTAGACTGGCTTTCATTCGTTATTTTACGTTTTAAATGATGTGGGTATGGTGTCAGCTTAATGTATTCAAGCTTATTGCACACATTGCTCAAGCACACACACACACATGCACGCACGCACGCAGAAATGGAGTTGCAAAAATAATTTTGCCACTCCATTTCTTTAAATGGCATGGTAGTTATATATCTAATCAATTTCCACTGACAGATGGGAACACAAACACCCTGAAATATACCAGATCAAAATATAGCACACCACTGAAAGAGACCGAATAAAATTTGCTTTTATTTATAAATCTATCTATCGAAATTTACTTTCGATATCGATAGCCATTTATTGACAACCTTCTTCACCACAGATTCTTCCTCTGTAAACGGTATCATAAAATTATCATCACGCCTTTCCCAATATAGGTGTGAACAAAGCGGAGACAATTATTTTCGACCCACCTTCCACCGAAGACATTTTTGGGACAACGTGACAAATTATCACAATATTAAACTATAAAATACTTACAACACCCTTATGATTCCATTCCTGGGAGCCGCCGAGCTCGTGGCATTTACCCAGTACAGGCGACACGTTGTTGGAGGCGTCCAGACACAGCATACGACCGAGCACTAACTCCTGACGGTCAGTTTCGAACCACATCTGTAAAGAAGCGAAAACGTAAATATGATTTTACTTCGATGCTTGGAAGCTATGCAAACACCAATTACATAAATAGTCAAATATAAAATTAGTGAGTAACTAAAAGAAATCACACCAACGTCCGCTGGTATGTGCCGCCATGGGGGAACGCCTACTCTTTGTCATGGGTTCTAAAAGGCTGCAAGGGATCGCGATGATCTCCTTAAATTTACAACTTTCAAAAAAAATTAATTTTTTTTCAAAAATTTTATAAAACTTTTTCAAAAATTAAAAAAGATATAGTTATTAAATTAACGAGAAATTTAAAAAATAAAAACATGTAACACGTCACTGTTCGATGTCCAAGGGAAGAATGGGCGTGATACACATTTACGTTGTAACTACACTAATAATCATACATTTATAGAATTAAGTTATTATTGATAGTTTTATTCATATATACCAAGTCACGATAGCCGAGTGGTTGGGTGGTCGGAATTTCGAGTCAAGAGACCCGAGTTCGATCCTCAAGTGGCCGTACCAATGGGTTTTCAAAAAACTTACGTACGAATTATATCGTTAGCTTGGACATAAAGACGGCGACGGGCTCAACACCTATCACGTTGTCCCGAAAATATATTCGGTGGAAGGTGAAATGTCTAGACAAGACCTCTGTTTACCCCTGCATTGGGAATTGCGTGAAGATATTTTTTTTGTTTTATTCTACCACCAATTCGTAATGAAGTTCGGAGAAGAAACGAGCAAAAGAAACTCTGTCAGTAGCAACTTTTTTGGTATGTCTTTTTTTTAATATTATAGCTTGGGAGCGTTCACATCATACCCAGAGGATTACTATCATCAACATATTACTTTATAACTTTAAAAATTAAATTAAATTAAATAAAATTAAATATCTTCACGCAATTCCCAATACAGGGGTAGACAGAGGTCAAGTCTAGACAATTAAGTCCCTTTGACCCACCTTCCACCGAAGATATTTTCGGGACAACGTGACAGGTGGTGAGCCTGTCGCCGCCCTTATGTCCAAGCCAACGATGAAATTCGTACATAAGTTTTTGAAAAACTCATTGGTACTGCCACCTGGGGATCGAACTCGGGTCTCTCGACTCGAAATTCCGACCACCCAACAACTCGGCTATCGTGACTATTGTGACTATACTTTATACTATTGTGACTATACTTTACACTATTGTGACAATACTTTATTACTTTATAACGACTACTACATATCAAGTTCTTCTTTAATAAATATCTTAAACCTGTTAATAGATTGAATACCTGAACACATTTACACTACGCTCCACACTATACCTGATTCAATGTCCTTATGCAGTTAGCAAGCACCAACCCGCCGCCCTTCGTCTTAATGTCTTTAGCACTCTGTACGCACAACGTCGTATTTTTCAAGCGAATTTGAAACGAATCCGTGTAGTTACGTTTCCTGCAATTTTAATTATGAAATATATGAAATTTTATTTAATCACTTTTTAAACAATAAAAATTGTTTTAAATAGCAACATTTTTACGTCAGTGATGAAAGATCTGAGTGGTTGTGAATAAATAAATATAAGAAATATGTATTAGCCTTACCTAACTTCACTTACATCTTACTAATACCTTACCTTGACAAGCGGACTGACGTGATCGTAATACCCAAATACCTTACACCTTCGTTTTACCTTACTTACACCTTACCTAATGAATACCTAACTTATTTACCACCAATGCAAGCGGATTGGCGATCGCACTACCCAGATTTACTACTACCCTTTCTTTTAACATACACAACTTATGTACTTTAAACCTTAGACGCGACTGCCCGTTACCGGTCCAGTAAGTTTAATTTTGGGTAACGTAATGGAGAGAATTTCCGAGATGGTTATGCATCTGTTGATAGCGAATGTGATAATAGATAGAGGCGTGCTGCAGTGATTCGTAGGTGGAGAGGAGAAATAAAAAAGTAATACTGAAACCATCATAGACACAAAAAAGTAAATGCTTAATTACTCATACTCTGATCGATCCTTTGCCAGTTTCTATGTTAGAAACTGGCAAAGTCAGTCTTTTCTTGTTCTATGTTAGAAATTTAATCAACCTTTTAAAAAACATGTGAAAAGTAATTAATATTGTTCTAAATGAGAACAAACCTGGAATGCCAAGGTTGGAATTTATTCTTATCTGGATCATTGAGTGATGCCATTCTCCTCTTAGCAGCATTATCTTCCCCGGTCTCAAGCTCGGGGTATATGTTGTCTAAGTACCATTTGAAGGACTTACACTTGAGTCGCTCCCTCAGTGCTTTTCTCTCAGAGACGTCACCAATAGAAACATCAGCGGCTGCTGGGTTATGCTCTATGACTTTTTTCTAAAATATATATAACAATGTCTAATCAAATAATAATTTTAATTTACTAAAATCAATACCTTATTTTCATTATGTATAAAGTAGACCAATGCAGCTTGCAATTATTTAAGCTATCTAAAAAAAAAAGACAGAGGTCTAGACAATAAAGTTCTTACGACCCACCTTTCACTAAAGACATTTATTGGGACTAAGTGATAGGTTGTGCGCTTGTCGCCGTCTTCATATCCAAGCCCGAACGAAACAAATCGTATATAAGTTTTTGAGAAAACTCATTGGGGATTAACAATCCTACCACCTGCGGATCGAACTAAGGTCTCTTGACTCGAGTTTCGATCAACCAACCACGCGGCTATCGTGACCTATACGTAATATATAGAAAACAATAATTTAAAAAGGTCCAAAGGCTCTAAAAATATTTATTGACTCTTCTGTTTATAACATTATTATAAAGAGACTAGTTACTTCTGCAACATATTGCGTTTATTGTTGGAGTATGCGCCTGTCCTAGTCATGCTTTATGAACTTACATAATTAAATGGCCTTATTCGGTATTTGGTTTAGAAGTTAAAAATTCCTTAAGTATAATACAATAGCTTCAAGCAGTAATAAGTGGCACCGAAATTTTAGTCAACTGTTGGACAGCGGCCGTGGGTTTGCCACGCTCGGCAAGCGGATTGGCAGTGGTAATACCAGACACCGCGCAACTTAGACTCTGCTGCCAGCGTATTTTATGAGATGGTTATGGCGCCATCTGTAGAAATTTATTACGGTTTTATAGGCTTTTACTTTAATACTCTTAAGATAACAATAAATTTAAATTCAAATAATTATTGGTATAGCATAGAATTAATGATTAATATAATTTTGTACACTCACCACATATTCATCCATCCATACACGCGCCATACGCATAGAGTTATGAATCATAAAATCTTCCTTTTCTCCTAGGGCATATGGTCTCCTTTTGCGAAACACGTGACCAACCCTACTACATGGAATAAGTTCAAGTTTACCACCGCACATCCAAATCTAAAAATTTTAAGCAATTATTTTCTTGTGTCTTCATAATATTAAATAACATTAAACACTGGCTAAAAAAATCAATTTGACTATTAATAGGAGAAGTTATAAAATAATTTAATAATTTTATTTTAATCTATTTTATTTAATTGATTCCGTTTTCTATTTATTTCCAGTGTCTTTTTTATTCTAATTAAATTATAAATCATTTTAATATATAAATTTATTTTTAGACTGACGGCTCAACGTAACTACTAAGAATGCAAACAAAAACTATAATGAATGAGCTACTATGACATTCAAGGGCTACTCAATTTTGCTCAGTTATTTTTCTAGATAATTATTAAAATATAAATAATAAATATCTTCACGCAATCCCCAAAAATACAGGGGTAGACAGAGGTCTAGGCTAGACAATAAAGTCCCTTCGACCCACCTTCCACCGAAGACTTTTTCGGGACAACGTGACAGGTGGTGAGCCCGTCACCGTCTTTGTGTCTAAGCCAACGATGTAATTCGTACATAGGTTTTTAGAAAAACCCATTGGGTACGAGCCTGCCACCTGGGGATCGGACTCGGTCTTTTGACTCGAAATTCCGACCACCCAACCACTCGGCTATCGTGACTTATCGTGACTTAGATAATTATTCTACTAATAATTAGCATTTAAGTAGCCAGAAAGGAATTTATTAGAGAAGAAATAAAACAAAAGAGGTACGAGAAGTGGACTGTGAGTTTCCAGTTACCTCTCCTCACTTTTCAGTCAAAACACAAAGAGGTTTCTCCTCTTTTCTATTCAAACTATTTCATAATAACTATAAATATAATCACCAAAACTGATTCTTGTAAAACATTTAGAAGGAAAATTATCTCCAAGTTAAATTATTTATATGTTTTGGACGATCCATCCGTTAACTGTCTACAAAAAATTTGAACTATTTACACATATACATTTAAAATTTTATACATACTCTGAACGATATCTCTAAGTTCTCACCGCCCCAAACGTTCATTCCGGGATCATATTTGCCAATGTAATTAAAATATTCGCGATATATTGCGAACAGCCCCCCCGCCATGGTAGGTGATGAAATGGGCTTCACTAAATCTTCATTAACTAGAAACATCAAATATTTTTTAAACGAAATACACTATCATCACACTTACGATGTGAATTGTGACATTGTTTTCAACTTACCTTTAAGTGTCCCCCTAGGTAAATTGTCCCATTTAAAATGTAAGCCCCAATTAAATCCGCCTCTTACTAACGGGCTCGCAGTATACTCGAAAGTATCGGCACTGATTACATCTATTATTGGTACAACAGCTCGAGGGGAATACCGCACACTAACTCCGTCAACACCTTCGGAAAGACGAGCCAGCATCGGGGCCAGCCAATCTACATTGACTTCAATATGCGAATCCAGAAAAACTAATACCTGCCAACAATATAAGTCCTAATTAGCTTTTAACCAATAAAGCCAATTAGCAAATAATAGATTTATTGTACAGTTAATAATCTGATTTGCTATTAACATAAGAATTAATTTAATATTTTGTTTTTCAATGGAATTGGTTATAAATTTTTAAGTTAATAATAAAATGGACTACTACTCACTTCACCAACACTATTTTCGGCACCATATAAGCGGGCGCGAATAAGACCCTCTCTTTCATTTGTCCTCAACAATCTTATAGTGATGCCATGTTTCATTTTTGTAAATTGTTCATTAGACGCCTTATCTACATTATTGTCATCATTTATGTAATCTACCATTTCCTCACCATCTATATTATTTGTTTCCAACATTTCCAAATCTTTCCTCATCATATAGTTCAGTTTATTCACAGCTTTTCTAACATCTTCATGTAATCCGGGTAAGTCACTGTAGTCATCGACTAAAATTATTTCTTTCAAATACTTTTGATCAGTGCGATCCATGATAGAATGAATTGATCTCATAAGAGTTTCAAAATGTTCATTATAGAAACAGATGATAATAGAAGCCTTTGGTAATTTGTCGGGGTATTTTTGTGTTCGGCACCTACATAGAATAAATTATTGTTAATAAAAACCAATAACAATGATATAAATATAAATAACTAGAAAGGTACAGCCTCACTTAGTTACAGTGTCCCATCTCAAGGTTTGTAGCAGTATGAGTTTCATATAAGTATATAATAGCATGTAAGCCTGTCATATACACAAAGCCTTTAAGTCTCATAATGCTGAGACTCTGTCATGGTGCATACAACTAGACAAGCAAGCGGAGTGTTCAAATGGAGTGCAAGTTTTATTGAATGTCATGTGCATTCTTTCTCCTTCACACAACCTGTTTCGGTAAAAAATGTTAAATATCAAAAATACACTTACATTTTATTCCTAGTGTCGGGCAGGCCTCTATGGTTTCCAATTCGCTGGGAAATAAGTGCGTTGAATGCATGCAAATTGTAACCCTGTTCTCGAATTCTAACATCTTCTGCATTATGAATTAGGCCATACTGATTTTCTGTTAAATGAGAAATATAGTTTTAAATGAAAACGATAATACAATTCCAAAAATATATGGTTTTTGTTACTATTAATTACTATTAATTTTTAATGCAATATTTATATATCTTCATGCCATTCCTTTTTATACATTTATTATAAATTGGATAAAACAAAAAACTCAAAAATGATTGATCATTCATTTTGTTGTTTGTAGTGCAAATGTTATAAGAATTATATTTACAATCTATGCAGATTTTGTGAAGGGAATGAAAGGTTACTAGAAGGTTAAGGCAATGGAGGTCATTAAATTGAATGCAGTGTTTTAAAGTAAATAGATATTCACTAACATATTTTTTGTACTCCACACTCAGTACAAAATGGGGAGGAAAGTCTAAAACTGTCTCCACAAAGATAAAAAAGAATCAATTTATACTAGTATAATGTGGCCTTTTATTGTATTTTGCTACTAAATAAGAATCATTATACATAGGTTGAAGTCAGGTATACATAGTAAGGTAGAAACTGAGTCTAGTTGTTACATTCTAATATGAGTGAAGCAATTATTTATCACCAATTGACAGAATAGTATACCTATTCTATAAATTAGTTGTCAGACATCATGCTAACAATATATTTTAGAAAATATCATAACTATTCTTTGGAATTTAACTAAATTATAAATATATATGTATAATGCCCAAGGCATTGTTAAGAATTTACTTTCAAGGCCTAGCCTAAGTGTAGCGTATTCTTAACATGGAAAATATCAGTAAATTTAGATAAATACTTATTATAAACAGAGTCTAATAAAGAAATCAGTGATTTTGATACTCCACATTTTCTATATGCTTGCTCATACAAAGACACAGCTTATTAATATTGCAGATGTGTTGTTTCTAGGAATTGACCTAAAAACATAGTAGCACTGTCTTTTTCCTATCTTGTGACTTTTGTTGCCATACATAACTTTTCACAACTCTAGTGTATGACACAACCAGTGAAAAATGGAATGTTAGATGCAACTATGCCAGGAAATAGTTTATAATATACATATAATAAATAATGAGTCAAAATAAGGCACACAGTAAAATAAACTGCCAGTTTATTACTAAAATGAGACAGCTTGGCAAATTTTTCACAAAAATATAAAGGTTTTGGCTTAATTATAAAGGTTTAATAAATTTAATTTGCCCAAAGAGAGGATTGCACGCCTGATAATGTGAAGTAGTGAAGTTATGCTGCCCTCTTTTGTGTTGTGAGGGTTGTACTATCTTAAATTGACTCTAAAACAACCAATTGGCACTTATACAATATTATAACTGGACATATTTTAAGAAAATAGTTTAAATAATCAACTCCATATTTTTATTTTTATAATTAAAACAAAGCAGAAAAACGTTTACATGGATGGGGGAACACATAAGATGAACTAGTAACCTATTTCATATTAATAACCTAGTACCCAGAGTTTAATAATAAAATGTTTTTTTTTTTATTTTATTCCAAATATTTATGTTGTTTACTTCTCCTCCTCTTACTCTTTCTCGATGACCTTGATACACATACCTCAACATGATTAACATTAAAACTTTTTTGACTGACTAAAGAAGGTGGTGGCAGCCTATGAAGATGTTTTTGAAAACATTTTTCCCTCATACACAAGCAAGTTTCATTAGAAGTCCATCATAATACTGGTTTGTAGAATACATTAATATCTATTATATCTATTTAGCTCAAAAAGAGCTACAGAAAAAGGTATTTAAGAGGGATGAAAGATTGGTGTGCCATTCAGAACTAATGCAAAGTTTTTTCTAAAGGTTTTTGATTTAGAGGAAAATAGTAGCTAGTCAATAAAGATTCAGTTGGTAGCAGACTGCAAATATGAAAAACGACAGAAAACAATCACATGGATGAATGAGCTGTTTCAAGAAACTGCAATATTTATTTATTAAGGAACATACTATTTATCAAAATCTTGTCAATGGTAATATGGGCTTTTCTATTTTTTATATAGACCAATAAATATTCATTTTAATTAGGTTGTAGTTGTGGTACATATTTAAAACTTTTAAATTAGGGTACCCTTACCTAAACTTTTATCCGGCATTGCAGATATTTTTGATTGTTTAGCAAATTTTTCTTTTAACTTGATTCTCTGTTCGATATCAGCTTCATTTTTTTGATATTTCCACATCTTACCTATATATTTATTGTTAGCAGCTGGGCTATCATAAAGCATACTCTTGCCTTCTAGTACTGCAATGGACTTATCATTGTTCTTTATTCGATTCTTCTCATCAGAATTAACTAAACGGTAGTGCATTTTTTCAGTGTTAGTCATCATTGTTTCACCTAAAATCATTTTAATTGTAAGAAATTTAAATAAATAAATATCTTCACACAATTTCCAATACAGTCAGTCATACAGTCCCAGACAATTAAGTCCCTTTGACCCACCTTCCACTGAAGATATTGTCAGGACGTGACAGGTGGTGAGCCCATCACCGTCTTTATGTACAAGCCAATGATGGAATTCATACATAAGTTTTGAAAAACCCATTGGTATGAGCCTGCCACTTGGGGATCAAACTCAGGTCTCTCAACTCAAAATTCTGACCACCCAACCAGTTGGCTATAGTGACTTGTTAAATTTAAATTGTTTAATCTCAAAAATAAAAAAGGATTTTTATGAACACATATGTTTTTAATGTTGTAAAAGGAACTTTGTTTAACCATTAATGAAGGTTTCTATGTATCTCTTGCAACTATGGTATCTTGACAACCTGATAGCCCAATTGGCAGTGAAGCCTTTGAAACTAATTTGGTGGGAAACATTTTGTGATGACTACAATGTTTGTACTCAAATATGTGTTCATATAAAAATAATGAACATATATTTAGGTATATATATGTGTATGTATTAATATTGTACTATTAGCTTGGACACTGAAATGGTGATAGGCTCTGCCTGTCACATTGTCCCCAATTCAAAAATTTTGAGATTCAGCTATAAACTATCATACTTGGTAGCCTACAGTATTCAAGGCCAATGATGCTTCTTATCATATAACTAATAATACATCTAGTTTTTTTTGTAATATAAAAAAAACTAGATGTATTAAAATATTGTAAAAATATTGTACAGTATGGTTCTGGGTATTTGGGTAATTTAAGTGACCTCCTTACATATCTTCATATCAATAAAGATATTTAAAATTCTAAGAAAATATACTAACCACTCATGTTTAATAACCAATAGAGATATAAAGAAACACTCCATGTGGCCGATGCAAATAAAATACCCCATAAGAAAGAATTATTTATCCTCCCCATCGTTGTGGAATTGGAAGATTAAGCAACATTTATTTTTAAATTCAGCTCTAAACAATATTGGACTAGGCCGTAAGGGCTTTTCACATAAAAAGATTAAAGTGACCAATTAGACGACATTCTTGAGACCATGCCACAAGTAGAGAGGTTCTCTGATACAAATAATTATTAGATTTTTATTGTTTTAAACATAACTATTCTGAGTTGAGTGCTTTTTAAATAGATGTAACGAAACATATGTGACACACCACAGCTGCAAATGCAACGTGACAACGATGACGTTAACCAAAGAGTATATAATCTCTACGTTACAATACAAAATAAGGAAAAGTCTATTAAAGCGCTTAACGACTAAATAATTTTTATTTTATTTATATTAATACATCTAGTTTTTTTGTAATATAAAAAAACTAGATGTATTAAAATATTGTACAGTATGGTTCTGGGTATTTGGGTAATTTATGACCTCCTTACATATCTTCATATCAATAAAGATATTTAAAATTCTAAGAAAATATACTAACCACTCATGTTTAATAACCAATAGAGATATAAAGAAACACTCCATGTGGCCGATGCAAATAAAATACCCCATAAGAAAGAATTATTTATCCTCCCCATCGTTGTGGAATTGGAAGATTAAGCAACATTTATTTTTAAATTCAGCTCTAAACAATATTGGACTAGGCCGTAAGGGCTTTTCACATAAAAAGATTAAAGTGACCAATTAGACGACATTCTTGAGACCATGCCACAAGTAGAGAGGTTCTCTGATACAAATAATTATTAGATTTTTATTGTTTTAAACATAACTATTCTGAGTTGAGTGCTTTTTAAATAGATGTAACGAAACATATGTGACACACCACAGCTGCAAATGCAACGTGACAACGATGACGTTAACCAAAGAGTATATAATCTCTACGTTACAATACAAAATAAGGAAAAGTCTATTAAAGCGCTTAACGACTAAATAATTTTTTATTTTATTTATATTAATACATTCCTTTTTATATCTATTTTAAATTAATGAAAAAATGAAATATTAATTATTTTTTTAACTATTACTATTAAAGGAATGAGTAATCATAAGTAAGCAATTTTAGGTTGAACAATACTTCATTTAAAATACTTATTAACTAAAAACTATTATAATCGTAGAGCCCTACTCCTCGTGTTATGGTACCAAGACCGCTAGCTGCATTTCCACGTTGAATGGCTAGACGTAACCGTTAAGCGAGAAAAGAACCAGCCCTCTTGTCATCAGCGGCAACGACCAGTCGCGGATATAATTCCTTTACAAACTGTATCGTGCGGGGATCCCACGGGCCGATCGTCTCTACGGCATATGGAACAAATATATATAGGATAAATATACGATTCAGTTGCCTCTGATGCAACACCGGTCCTTACCGAAGTACCCTTGATGTAAGAGGCTGTTAATGTATCAACGAAAGTATCGTCCCAAAAAAGAGATTTGTCTCTCTCCCAAGGGTCTAAAGTGAAGCTGCCAGGTCTTTTACCATCGCCCCCAAATATTCCACAAGGATCTAAAACCGAGGGAATATTTATGGAAACAAGAGCTCTTCGGATGATTTCATTCAAGGACCCGTGACGAGACAGTCTGCCGGCACTTTTTGGCATGAAAATCCGTGGAGGCCTTACTCGCCGACGTCGCTGCCACAAGGACATCGATGTGGTTGACAAATCGATGCTCCCAATCGTATTCCTACAGCTATTCGTAAACTTTCGTTATACAGTAATGTACCAAGTTTACTTGATGGTAATGCACAGGTCTCTTTACAGTGAAAATTGTTTAGTGAGCAATTCTGGACATTCAACCAACGGGATATCCCTCCATTTCTGTGAGTTAGGTTCCAGTGGAATATCCTCGCCTGGAAAGAGACGTAACCATGCTTCTCGTGCCTCGGTAGCTAAGGTCAAGTCCCAAACATTCTCAAGAATTTTACGAGACAAATCATGAACACTGTGTACGGAGGCAAAGAAAACCGGCAGCGCAATATTTGAAACCTCTCTTATACCGAGACCTCCAAATAAAGTAGCTTGAGTCCAGCTAGATGAGACTAAAGTTTTAGAATTTTCTAAAGATTTAGGAAATTTTGAATTTTCCCGAAGCTATTTTGAGTTTAAGGTCAATTTGTTTAAGAAAATCAAAACATTTCCATGCAGGACCCGAGCGTAACTTCTATATGAGAATTAAGAATATACAGTCAATTAACATGTTCTAAAAATTGATCAACTTTTACTTTCAAGAGGTTTCATACTCTCTACAAATAACGGTGCTCCAAGGAGGTGAAGAGAATTCGCCTAAGTTACTATGCCTAAGTTACCCGAAGATATATTGTTAAAATTTTTCTCTTTAATTTAATAACATAAAAGTTTAGCATAAATATGCTTTAAAAATCAATAAAATTGCATAATAAAAAATTTGAAACCTCTCTTATACCGAGACCTCCAAATAAAGTAGCTTGAGTCCAGCTAGATGAGACTAAAGTTTTAGAATTTTCTAAAGATTTAGGAAATTTTGAATTTTCCTGAAGCTATTTTGAGTTTAAGGTCAATTTGTTTAAGAAAATCAAAACATTTCCATGCAGGACCCGAGCGTAACTTCTACATAAGAATTAAGAATATACAGTCAATTAACATGTTCTAAAAATTGATCAACTTTTACTTTCAAGAGGTTTCATACTCTACAAATAACGGTGCTCCAAGGAGGTGAAGAGAATTCGCCTAAGTTACTATGCCTAAGTTACCCGAAGATATATTGTTAAAATTTTTCTCTTTAATTTAATAACATAAAAGTTCAGCATAAATATGCTTTAAAAATCAATAAAACTGCATAACAAAAAATTTGAAACACTCTGTGTCTATGAGATGATGAGAATGAAAAGTTCACATTTAATATTATTTAATTCAAGGCCAATGTTTTTAAAATTTAGAATAATTTTTTGAAGGTCATTTTGCACGTCATCTGGTTTTCGGTCATCTAGGTACAAATCATTGAGTTTGGATTTCAACTTTGAAATAATCGGTTAAATTCCCATACTTAACAATGCTGGGCCCAGTGGCTGGCCCTGCTGAACTCCGATTACTGATTACAGGCTGATAAGAAGGATTACGAGGCGACGGTAGAAGCAAGGAGGAATTGGCTCGTCATTTATATTACATATATATATATATATATATATATATATATATATATATATATATATATATATATATATATATATATATATATATATATATATATATATATATATATATATATATATATATATATATATATATATATATATATATATATATATATATATATATATATATATATATATATATATATATATATATATATATATATATATGCAATATAAATGACGAGCCAATTCCTCCGATTCAGTTAAAAAGTAGGCAGACATACGCTTAATAGCAAGCACCAAAAACTATCTTGTTTTATATGCAGTACATCATATGAAGAATACATTTATATTAACCAAATCAAGCTTCCGTTGGGCATCAATCAAATATTTACGAAGGTTTAGTTTGAACATGTGGATATTATTGTGTGACCTTAAAATTGGTGGTAGGTTATTCCACACCTCAGATGCCGCATAACGGAAGTTGCCTCTGAATGTTTTCGTCTTATGTAATGGAATGAAAATCTGCTGAGAGAACTGCCTCCTTTCGCATTCTCTTTTGCTTGACAACCAGTTAAGCTTTTGATAAAGATACAGTGGCTCCTTAAATTTAACAACATGAAACATAAGACATACTTAATGCAATTTACGTCTTGTCATCATTTTTAATATAAAATGTTTTAGTTAGGTGCTCTTCTTTTTTTTGTAAGGTGTGATTAAATTACAAACTGTTGTTCTCTCTTTTTTAATAAAAATATATCTTTACGCCATTTCTAATATGGGGTAGACAGATTTCTAGAATATTAGGTCCAGTGACAGGTGGTGAGCCCTTCTGTTAAATATTGTTCGAAAGATTGTTTTAAATATCTAGTAAGAAATAATGCGTAAACTATAGATGGGAGCACTGAGGCCACAAATCAATGCTACGACTCCAAAACCCAAGTAAGAGAGTTTGAAATATGTGTGTTTGTGTGCTTATGTAGTCCATGATCGTGCAAATATCTTAGAAATAAAAAAAACGTTTGACTTGTTATTTTGGATCCTGTTTTCAGACAATAAATTTTGATTCATTTTCGTGTTTTACGTTATTTTCGACTTCTGTGTGAATTAGCTGTGACATACGGACTTTGCATTGTATTTGTTTAAATAAATTTAAATTAGTTGTTTGAAGTGATTTATGGATATGATAGTGGGAGGGAAAACTTGGCAAATAGAAATATAAACTCTTGCTAGAAAACAACACATTAAAATAAGTATTAATATACCAGAATGAAAATATTAAAGTCATGATAGTAATGAAGTGGTAACCGGAGTTCGATCCCCAGGTGGCAGGCTCGTAACAATGGATTTTTAAAAAACTTATGTACGAATTACATCGTTGGCTTGGACATAAAGACGGCGACGGGCTCACCACCTATAACGTTGTCCCGAAAATATTTTCGGTGGAAGAGAGGTCATAGGCACTTTGGCTATTGGGGATTGTGTGAAGATATTTATTATTTGTGGAAAATAATAAACTTTATTCTTATTCTTATAATTATTACAAAAGTTATAAAAAGAATAAATTAAAGAGATTATAAATAGTAGTATTGTTTCTCTTTTAAAATATTGCAAGTATGGAAGACATATTGAAAAAAAAAGGTATTGGCTTTCTTGTTAAACTGTAACTTAGGTTGTCTATATATACATTGAATCATTTTTAAAGCAACATTCAACAAATTTTATTATAAAAATTTATATCTTTTTATGAGTTAATAAATCAATATATAAACTCCAATATGAAATAATGACTTTTTGTATTTTCTTACTTTTATAGTTTCAGGGTTTAGCCCGAAAAATAATTTATAGTAGGTATAGTACATAAACTAATAACAATATATGTACACATACATAAATTTATTAATGGCGCCATCTAACGATTAGAACGATGAACTACGACGCTACATTAAAATTGAACACGAGCGTTGCCTATTTAGCCAGTATGTAGGTATTATTAATGATAGACATTGAGTTAGAAGTTAGCATAATTTCTAACAGATGTCACGAACGTCCCTTAGAAGCCAAAGAAGATAGAATATATTTTAACTTGAAATTAGTTTTTTACGTATTCATTTTTTATTTCTCTTAAATATACCTGCGATGTAAATATATGATAGGTAAAATTCAGTTTATTTTCTGGGTAGAGATTTTCTAAGACGAAGACTTCATAAGATAAATTTTTAAGCCACATGCTGATTGTTTTTTAATTAAAACGCATTTATTGAGAATAAGAATGCTTAATTCTTCATTTAGTACGTTGTGTAACAATAAAATTGGACCTAAATAACAGAAAAATTTGTGTCTGAAACTTGAATGTTGTATTTATAATATGACTATTTCTCCTATTTTCAGTATTTATGGTGGGTAGAATAGTTTAAGAATGTTGCATAATTGTCGTATAAAGAATAAAAATTTGGCGAACTGTTAAAACAAGTAAACAGATGTTACAGTCCTTAAGTAACTTAAGTTTTGCTTTTAGCAACCATTCTTCATCTTGTAACTTTTCGTCTTTAATTTTATGATTCGCCGTTGATTCGACATGTTAAATAAGACCCATTATTTTACGTTCTGTTTCATTAATAACTATGTTATTTTAAATATTACTTGAAATTGTTAGGAGCTCACTAGTGGCGATGTAACTAAGGCCAACTCACTTGAGAAGGCTCGGATTAATATATTTGCATCCCTCTTATCTTATATTATTTATGAATTATCCCTTTTCACTCGACAGGTTCACATTGTTTAATTAATACCTGATACAAGATTTTCGCGCCCTGGCATCTTTTTTAAAAAAAACCCAATGACAACAACCACCACCGCACACACCATCGCCGCAAGCGGTGAGCGCCCACCGTTATTCACGCTCTCCCCCTAAAGAGGGACGTAAAGTTAAGTTCGCAAAGAGGGCTTGGCCCTTGGTAGTTTGTAAGCACAAACTTCGACAGAAGTCGCGCATGTCAATGCGTGTAAACGACATACAAGCCGACGACAAATCCAGCTTCAGTGAATGTACGTCAAACGGTTCGGGCACACGTCGAATAAAGTCAGGCACTCTGGCCCTTAAATAGGCCTTCCGTAAGCGCCACCACCTCGCCAGACCATCGCGACTGCAGACGAAATGTTAGTGATTATTTTCGCATAACCTTCGATGACATGGTCAGCAAAACAAATTTGCCGCATAGCGCATTGTGAGTCTACTGCTCACCCCAGGGTGAGGGAGGCTCCCACGTTGAGCGGCTTCGGTCACAGCCTTGTGAGTCTCCTCCTAACAGCTACCATCCAAAAGAGGTAAACGCATATGCTCCACCAACCATTGTATACGGCATATCTAGATGGTGGAGCATATCTAGATATGCCGTTTACAATGGTTATAGTTATATTTTGTCAGATAGAATCAGTAGAACTGAGTTGAGTATAATGCATTACGATCGAGTTTTGTCTAAACTGCAAGCAAGTTGTCTTAAAATATTTTAATTGGATTGAAATTTCCGAGTTACAATATGTTGTCCCTTTATTGTGTTATCATACTTCAATCTTTTGTCTAGTATAACTCTTATCTTTGCATTCAATCTTTCTTATAGGTCTTATAAATTTTTCCGTGGACATTTTTTTACTAATATTAATTAGTTGTTACAATAGGTAAATAAATAAATAAATACAGATATAGGACAACATCACATACATTGCTCTGATCCCAATGTAAGAAGCTAAAATACTTGTGGTATGGGAATCGGAAACAACGAAGGCACCACAAACACCCAGACCCGAAAAAATGTAGAAAAAGTGGTTTTTCTATATTGACCCGTCCGGAAATCGAACCAGGTACCTCGAGATGGCGACACCTTGAAAACGGTGTTTACGCCATTCGTCCACGGAGGTCGTCAAGGTACATGTCGAGGTAATAGAATACTCTTGAACCTTCCCTCTTCGAACAATTTAGATGTCAGAGCTGACACTTTAGGTACTATGTAATAAAATGAACAGAAATAAGATACTCTAATAATACTCTTGACTCTTCCCTCTTCGAACAATTTAGATGTCAGAGCTCTAGGTACTATTTAATAAAATGAACAGAAATAAGATACTCTAAACTATAATATTGATAAAGCAGCATCACGAAATTTTAATTATACATAATGGTTTTATCTAAACTGGGTCTTTTATTACTTTTGTAGGGTTCAGACTGTAGGAAATAATGCCGCAGGTTCAGACAGAAGCATTGCAGCTTAGTTACTAGGTTAATAGGAATACTAGAAATGTTATTAGGCATTGTTAGTATTCATTCAAAAATAACTTCAATTCAGTTTATACTTTTAATTAAAAATAAATGGAATAAGGTTTATAAATAGTCGTAGAACCTATCCTACAAGCACAACAGTATCAGAAACGAATTTGTAAGGTGGGACAACTAAGTTTGTTGGCGCTGGACCTTTCCTAGCTCTTCCTACATTGTCAAATTGACTACCGTGACACGGACAATAGAACCCGCCTGAAAAATCGCCCGAGTTCGGTATGGGTACACAACCGAGATGAGTGCATATTCCTATTACAATAAGCCATTCTGGTTTTATAGTACGCTGCTCTGGTGCTTCAGGGTCCCTCAGTGATGATAGTGGAGTTTGAGCTTCTAACTCAATATCATTAGGAGTTCTGTGTTTAATAAATAGTGGTTTGCCTCGCCATTTCACAGAAATACATTGACCTGGAGCTACTTTCGCAATATCTACTTCAATTGTGGCTAAAGCTATAACGTCAGCTGCAGCGGCCATTGCACTTATAAAGTGGATTAAACTTGATTTGACACCATAGGCTCCGCTGACGAGACCAAAGAATCCAACCACATAAGAGATTCCAATTTTATTGTCTCCCGATAGCCACTTTGTTTTTTTCACATCCTTAAACTGGTCTTTTCTAACATAATCGTAATTCGGAAATTCAACGTCGCGGTGATATTGTGGAACGTTTTTTAGAAAACGTACTTGTGTCCAGGATGTAAGACCAGTAGCTGTTCCTTTTACACAAAAATTGGTCGTCATTTTCGGCACAGATCTTTTAGATTCATCGCCCTGGTATACAAATTTATTCAACAATCTACATAGGTTTGATATATTACGATAATATGGCGTAGCCAAGTAATTTAAACCACCGTAACGAGGTATACACGTGCATGAGAGAAAATTCATATTTTTAATTTTCTATTCTTATTTTCAGGTTGGTTTGATTATAGATACATTAGCTGTCAAATCATTAATTTGAATTAGGCAAAGACAAAGATTACATGTTTTTATTTCAATTAGGGCCTACGTATTTGTAAAAGAAAATTAATAACTATGTTTTAAGGACGGTACTTCAGATATAATATAATTAATGGGATTTCGAGGTATTTTTATGGTAATAAAAGTAGCAAAAAGAGATAAGACCGAGACGAGAACGAATATATTTGTTCGAATATATAACGTTGTGATTATATACTCTTTGGAATATAATATTTTTCTTCTTTGGAATATAATACTTTCATATCAAAGATAATGTGATATTACTTATACTTAATAATAATACTACTTATGTTATTCTCCGTTATAATGTACAGCTCATAACTTTGCCTATAAACTTCACAAATATATTAAAATATAAAAAATACATAATTTTGCCTATATGTACATTTCATATAAAATTTTTTATCATTCAATTTCGCGTTTAACAGATTGAAAAATAATAAATTTAATATTAAACTGCAATATTTATTTACCTATTAAATCTCTAAAACTTTATTGTACTTAAATAACAAAGCAGGAAACTGTTTGAATGGAACCGAAATTTATTTTTTAAAATAAAAAAAAAAACTTGATTTAATTTTCTGGAATATTCTTAAATAAAAGTATGCTTGTTTTGTATATAACTTAGTGATTACACAGTCTATCAAATTACTCCTGTATTGGGTTTGACAAACTTAAACTTATAATAATAACAATAATAATACATATAGATATAGGGACAACATCACATACATTGCTCCGATCCCAATGTAAGATGCTAAAGCACTTGAGGTATGGGAATCGGAAACAACGAAGGCACCACAAACACCCAGACCCGAGAACATGTAGAAAAAGTGGTTTTTCTACGTAAACCCGACCGGGAATCGAACCCGGGACCTCGAGATGGCGACACCCGTTTTCAACCGGTTACGCCACTCGTCCACGGAGGTCGTCACTTAAACTTATTAATTTAAACTTTATAATTTTCACCCTTAGATTATATTATACTAGATAGAGCACCTCAGTACAAACGGACAAGTAATAAGATATGTATATGATTTATATCTGGTGGTAATTAATTATTTAGTTGTTTTTAATAACCCTATAGTGTTTTTTATGTTTCTTAACTTTAATCATATCATCATCAGTAACTTCACGGAGAGGGAGAAAAATAATATTGCCTTTTCGCTTTGTGATTTTGGTCACTAATGAGAAGCTTTTTAGAGGGTGAACTAGTTAAATTTATATACCCAATTAGGCTACATGATACTCGTAATTGCAAGACAACAACATTTCTTTAAAAATCTAATTTGTTAATATAAAATTAGGATATACTCATTAAGCATGGATCGCCTCAAGTGTATTGCGCCCTAGCACTGATTAAATAATAGCCCTCATTAAAAAACTTACTAACCCTGAAAGGAGTAATTGATATATTTTTTTTTGGATTGTATTACGGAATTTAATTAAAGTATGATGTTGGCTTAAGAACATCCCCTTTTTTCCGATGGCCACAAAAAAAAACCGGCAGGATAACCATTTTGAAAATATCAAGTTTCGAATTCCGAACTCTAAAGCATTAATTAGGCTATTGACTCTAGAACCATGGTATTAATTTCATGATACATTGGTTGTTATAACAAATCTATAAATATAAACAAAGTCGGATATACTTTAACCAGCCACTTCGCCGCCCTATAAATTTGAGATCGCAGGTTGAAGTCCCGCCCGTGGCAGCTAAATTTTGTTTCATGACAATACAGCGACGATGATATTTTTAAAATTTTACTAAATTTACATATTTACAATATGCTCCAACATGTTTGTCCGAATACAGCACATCAATAGCGCATTCGTAACTACCAAGGCTGTGTGACGTAAGTTGTGAAAGTTGCAACGACGTGGGTAACGGGGGCCGATGGTCTCGCGTTAATTTAGTCGACGTACAGACAGACAATCGTACGTGTTATTAAATGGTTACGCGTTCGAATGGTTTTGCAATGCAACCAAGGACTGCTGTCAACACGTAAGTCAACATAATTTTCATCGTAAATAATTAATATTTATAAAAATGTGTTACTAATAAGTTAATATAAAATTACTTATAAAAATAATTATGAATAATTACTTTCGCAATATTTGATAACAAAAATGTTAGTGAAGTAATTTTAGTAATTAGTAATTTTAGTAGTTTTGTAAACGGTGGTAATTAAAACAATGACAATCGATAAACGAATGTACCTACATTCTTATTTTGATTAGATTTGATATAAAAAAAACTCACAATCTGTGTTATTTTCGTTTACCAACTCTTAACTTAGTTTGGTCAAACTATGCGCCAATATGCGTAGCCCATGCCTGCCAATAGTTCATATTAAAGATTAATTACTTACATACACATTTCTTAATTTTCGACTAGAATCTGTTAAAATTATTTCATATAAATATTTGCATGTATCTTAGTAAAAAATTGTTTATCTTGGTTTACTTACTTTTTTATTTAAAGTTAATTATCAGATTACGTCGTACGTAAGTTTACACCATTTGCATGTATTTTATTAGCCGATTTCAAAAAAGTAGAAGGTACTCAATTTGTTTTTTTTTTAAGTTTGTTACCTCATAATTCCGTGTTATGTAAATACGGAATTAATTGATTCCGAAAGTTTTTTTTAATTAGACCGGGTTTTGATAGAAAGGGGAAAAGTTCCCAGTTGTGTCCAATTGTCACCGCATCTTGATCAGAAAATAAAAAAAAAAATTATTAGCATTTACTGTACCTGTGTTTGACCTGAATAATTATGTAATGCATTTGTTTGCATCTAGGGGACATCGTAACGTTTAATGGTTAGGAGTTAAGAAATTATTTACGATTTGTCGACAGCCGCTTTTATATGCCCCGTACTTAAGTATTCTGTATTATAAGAAGAATTGGAATTATACGGTTTTGACGGACTGGAAACCGTACCAGTTAACACATATTATACTCATGAAACCCACTGATCACAGCTATTACTATGATAATTGTTAGCATAAACTATCAGGTTATATCGTTGTTGTTTAATAATTGTAAAGTCACGATAGCCGAGTGGTTAGTGATCGGAATTGGATTCGAGAGACCCAAGATCGATCACCAAGGATCGTACAAATGAGTTTTTTCAAAACCTTACGATACGAAGGTATTTTTGGGACAAAGTGACAGGTGGTGAGCCCGTCGCCATCTTTATGTCCAAGCCACCTGGGGATCGAACACGGGTCTCTTTACTCGAAATTCCGACCACCCGACCACTCGGCTATCGTGATTGAAGAAGATTCTATCTAGCGTCCATGTCAGACCGGTGCTGGTTGATGTTGGGAAGTTGATACAGCTCGAAGTTGTTGACGAATATGTATACCTGGCGCAAATCCACTGGCATGGTAAGTCCAACGACCCAAAGATCAATCAACGATTCAAATTTGATAGCATAGGGAAAACTGCGACCAATCTTATCGTTGAATATACGTCAAAATCGTAAGATCAAAGTTTACAACATGTTACTGATTACCTCTGGAACTGAGATATGGTATTTCACTACTAGCCGAATGAGGACGCTCAAAGTTCCTCAACTTGCTATGGAAAGATAATGTCTGAGTGATAGAATTAGCGATGAAAATATCCGTAGCAGAGTTAAAGTAGATGATATAGCCGTAAATGTCAGTGCTCTGAAATGAGAATAGGTAGGCAGTTGTAGAGTAGTGCAAAATTCTTTGGGATGTCAATAGACGTAAGTGGACCGTTCCTTGAGAAAAATTTTGAGAGGCCTATGTTCAGATGCGGACTCAAGATAAGCTGTAAACATAAAAGAAAAGAACAGCAAGAAAAAAAAGCATTGTTTACTGAAGGGTTTGAAGGCAGTGCCCAGCTGTAACGTAATAATAGCGACACAGGTAAATTAGTTTATTTTATAATTAAAAACGGCTAAACTCACGTCTAATCTGTTTAGGTACCGACTAGGACGAACGGTCCTCAACCACTTGCGTCCATCGACTTCCCGTAATATTTTCTACTAACTACAACTGCACACTACATTTCAGCGTGCTGATTCTTGCGCCTTTATCAGCTACCTTAATTCTGTAGCGAATCTATTCATTCCGGATTCTATCACGCAGACAAACACCGAGCATAGTCCTTTCCTCAGTACGCTGTGCAGCTTTAAGCTTCCTCGTTCGGCCACGTGACAACTGAGCACATATGATAGTTAGCACAGATGATAGAGGGGCGTAGACAATACGCCCCATAAGCCCCATATCCAAGGCGATACGGCCTGAGTTGAAGTTCAGACGGGCAGGGTGACCAAAGCTGTCTGACCTGGTTGCACTCGTTGCTCTGCGAATTCCTAGGTAATAAATATATTATAGTGTTCATTATGAATAAAGATAATAGACATTTTCGAAATCACTACATAATTGATTATAGAAGTCTTTATCAGACAAACAGATATTCCGGATCCAATTTAAATTCTGTTTTGGATTTTATAGTTAGTTAATACCTATTTTGCGAGGTTGATAAATGTTTATAATCGACTATAACTCGAATACATTCATATTATCGCACAAATATTCATTTCTAGCTTGATTCAATCCCGTAACCTTAAGCTTTTAAGGCAAGTTTACTACTAAGTAGACTATCAAGTCATATACTTCTATATATTACATGTAAAATATAAGTAACTTTCGAAAATTGCTAAACTTCATTTTAATTCCAGTTTCCATGTTAACAACTTTTAAAAAAATGTGTTCGCCAATAATGACTGATATTGTTAAGTCTTCTTGTATTGTTTTTTTTTAATAAACCATCTTCCCTATAATTTGTAAGAATTTATTTTGATTGACAATAAATTAACAATAACACATTATAAAACGTTGAAAGAAAGTTAAAGAATCAAATTAAAGGAAACGATATCATATAAATATTTTTTATGTTGTAACAAAGTATACTTTTATATTATTTTTACAAATTGATGAAAATGAGGATATAAATATTTCTATTAATATTTAAACAAAAAAATATTGAAACAAGAAAATAAAATCAACGTTTCAATACCGTATCTCCGTTCATAATATTTAAATTGAAATATAAATTTCCTTCACCTACAAAGTGTTTTTACACCATCAAATAGAAGTAAAATACATTTTACTGTTACACAATTAAATATTTGATCTAATAACGTATCTAATAACTGGCGGCCCAAAGTAATACAATTATTTATTGCCGGATGGTAACAGATAGCTTCTTAATTAATTAACGAATATACATAATGATGGTAATGAAATATATCGATTAGAAACCACTTTCGCTTTTTGCCTTTCGTAATTAATTAGTAAGTATATTTTCCTCTGAATATCTACTTCAAAGCGTAGGTCCTTTCATAATGAAAATGCAAATTGTTATTCTCACGATCGGCAAGCGGATTGGCAAATGAATTACCACGTACAGCGTGCCTAGGTTGCAGCTATTCTGTACATCGTTCTGTTGAACTTCGTTTCATGATGATGACCCTGTCGTCAGTTGGAAAGTCACTTTGATTTATAAGCGACGAAATGTGACTATTTTTTCTACATAGAACTCTGTTGGTGGAAATTACAATTAAAATGACGATTGCGACAATATATATTTTAATGATTACATAAATATTTTGTTACATAAATAGTTTGTTGAATTACTTACTTTATTATATTATACAAACTTAATTAAAAAAACATGAAATTTAAATATTATTACCTAATTACATCAATAATAACTACTTACGACTTTATAACTAATAAAGGATTTAAAAAACTATTGAACAAGCCAGGGTTAAATATAAGAAATTTAATTTTAAATTCCATTTCTTTATTCATGCTCCTTCATTTCTGGAATATAACTGTATACAATCCACATAAAATAGAACCATTTTTGATTGAAGATTACATTGATAGAATGAAAGAAAACAAGTATTCCAACGGGGAGCTGCTTAACAGCACAGGTTTCAAAGAGTAAAAAACAAAAGAACGAACTAGCGATTGTAATTACAATGACAAAAACACCCATGGTAACCAATGTTCCAATTCCAAAATATATTGGTTTCGCCCATTTTAGAATTAAACCTAGTAGAATCAAGCATCCACCCAAGGTCAGTAGAAACGATGTTATTCCAAACAGCAGAAGTGCAGTTATCCTGGTAAACTCATCCACACGTTTGATTGAAAAAGCGGATAATATGCGCTCCTCGACGAGTCCATACACGATTATTGATGTAATTCCAACGGTTCCAGACAATATAGCGATGATAGAAACAGCGAACGCACCATGTTTAGGAGGCAGGAAGCCGCAGCACTTTTTATTATCAGCCATTATTGTTAAAATCTAATCAGATTTTAGTTATTATTTAGAATTATAATCTAATCAGATAGAAATCTAATCACTCCACTTGCAAAATGTAACGATTCACGGCACAAGTTACATTCACAACGGCCCACGCAACTGCCGCACGTGCCATGAGATTATAAAGCATAGACTATCACTAAATCATACCAAAAAAACATTCTCAAAATAATCGACCTGTAAACAATTTAGTGACGAAATATTAAGTAAACTAACATAAAAATTGAGTAAATTAACATAGAAATAGATTTTTGGTACTTGGAGTAGTAGTTGTAGTACTTGTCTATATTTTTTGAAACAGTTCGGTAACCTTGGATTGCGTTCCCAAATTAAGGAACCCCAAATAATGGAAGATTCTCTAATTAAGGGATATATTTTCTTTAAGACACTAAAATATATCAATCTAAAATGTACCTATTTCGATTGTATTGTTAGGCTAGGAACATTTTCCTACGCGGATATCAAAAATCTGTAAAAAATTTTACGGATTTTTGATATCCGTGTAGGAAAATGTTTCTGACCGGAAGGCCACCGAAACGATCAGTGTCGTACTCGAATCTCTGAAGAAGAAGTATACCGACTAAAAACCAACCACGGGATGCTGTTGGCCCAGAGGCCTTTACAGCTTCATCTGTGGAGACTTGCGAGGATAGAGGCCTTGCGACCCGAGGACGAGGAGGAGGAGTTGCTTGGTGGAAAATCTCCTTTCGGATCGCCTTATGATTTTATCATGAATGTCAATGGCGGGCATTCAAATGCTATCATAAATTATAGAACAATATCTTTGCCACCAATGCCAACCTTAACACTTTCACGAACTTATGTTTTTATAGGAGTAACCTTATGTATTGATAATTTATTTTATAAATACGAATATCGCCAGCGTTTGTAAAGCTCCTGCAAATACATTCACACTTCTTTGATATAGATAAATACACAAAAGGATATAGTATGTGATAGAGATGACACTTTCAGCACAGGCTTATTTAAAACAGGCAATAATTTGATATAAGAATTAATTTAAAGGATAAAGGTTATTTTTAGGTTGTTATAATAACAACAACTTTAAGAACCTATCGAAAATTAAGTGAGATTCCTCTTTTTTCACAATAAAGGAGGAATCTATTTTAAATGCCGAGATTTTTGTGTCAATATATTTTCGGCGAAGCATTCTTTTGATGTCTTTAATTTTAATGGCACTAAGAATTCTTTGAACTCATCCTACTGAGTCGAAATTCATTGGATAGGATCAGAAAGAGGTATGTTTTATAGCAAATTTTATTACATGTGTTTATATGTTATGTATATTATTATGTATATTTGCAAGAATGCCTATTCCATATACATTTACGATGCATATTAAAACTTACGGTGAGTTGGTTTAAAATATACGTTTTTTTTATAGAAAAAGGGAGGCAAACGAGCAGCTGGCTCACGTGATGGTTAGTGATTGCCGCCGCCCATGAACATCCGCAACACTAGAGGCATAGCAGATGCGTTGCCTCCCTTAGAATGCCCCCCTCCCCCATAATTGGGTGCGGAGGGTGTGTGGGCCACCGGTTACCTGCACTCACCAGACGAAACAAAGAAGTTTGTTAGACTTCTACTTTACGCCGGTATTCTGTGAGGTCGTGGTACTTCCCCGGTCTAGCCGGCCCATTCATGCAGCAACAAAAGTTGATGCGTGGCTCTACCACTGTAAAATCTTCCATTATCTGAATACGCAAAATCTTTATAGCATATTATTAATATTTTTAGGAATATCGTTTTGAATGGATCAGTTGTTAGGAAGGCATTTAATTTTGATAGGCAATATTGTCTCGAAATGAAAAAAATAAATTTGAGCTTCACTTCTAGAAACAATTCAGTTCCGAGTTTTAAAATAAATAGCGTCATTTGTTTGAATTTTTTATGAACATGAAGATTTTGAAACATAAATATTTCTTAATTTTTTCTTAATTATGTAATTATTATTTTTTTAATTCATTTTTCGTGTATTCTGTAGGCTTTAAACACTGCAAGTAATTATTTCTTTTTCCAATTTTAATCGCGATAAATTTTTGAGTAATATTGGAGCATTCTCCAAATAAAGCTCTTTCTGAAAACTTTATAAAATCCATACGGTACTTCCGGAGGTGAGCGTGAACGAAAAAACAGACAGATAGACAAAATCTATTTAAAAAATCGCTGGTTTATGTTCTAGCTGCCATGATGGCTCTTGCTTTTATTATGCCTTTTGTTTTTTGTGTTTACTCTATATACTCAGACTGGAACATACGGGTTTATTATATATGCATATACTAGCGAGACGGAACACGTCGACGAGTACCGGAATAAACTTGTGTTTGAAGTGGAGATTTTCTTAGACAAAATCTCGGACTGTTTAACCCTAAAAAGACACAAGTTTGCGCGTTTACCGCTATAAAGAAACCCTTCGTCGAATCACCTAGCTTTGAGAGCACTCCCCTAGTTGCCTCAGCCAGCATCGGAGCGTCTGGCTGTGGCGTATGGCGTCCACATATCGAGCAACGTTCAGTTTCGTAGTCATTTGAAAGGGAAGGCCAAATTGGCTTCTAAAAAGCTTGGCGTGCTTAGTAGAGCACGACGGTACTTCATGCCGGCCCACCGCTTGCAACTTTATAAGGCGCAGGTACGGCCGCACATGGAGTATTGTTCTCATCTTTGGGCGGGGGCACCCTAGTGTCAGCTTCTTCCATTTGACCGTATGCAACGAAGAGCGGTTCGAGTCGTCTACGATCAAGTTCTGTCTGATCGGCTAGATCCCCTGGCTTGAAGATATGCATCTCTTTGCATTTTTTACAAGATTTACTACGGAGAGTGCTCCGAGGAATTGTTCGGATTAATCCCGGCCGCTGAATTTCACCATCGTACCTTACGGCATAGTCAAAAATTTCATTATCACCATCTTGATGCTTGGCATTCCACCACAGTGCGTCTTTCGCAGAATTTTCTGCCACGCACTTGCACTTTATGGAATGATCTACCGTCAGCGGTTTTTCTGGACCGATATGGTTTAGGAACCTTCAAGAAAAGAGCCTATACCTTTCTCAAAGGCCGGCAACGCATCTGCTATGCCTCTTGTATTGCAGGTGTTCATGGGCGGCTGTAATCATTTACCACCACGTGAGCCACCTGCACGTTTGCCTCCCTTTTCTTTATTAAAAAAACAAGGCTCGATCACCTGCAGCCATCATCTACAATCATGTCGTAAGGATGCTGACTTGCGCTCAATGTGCTCGCATGTTCAGCGCAAAAATCTGTTACGTCAGTGGTGAGCACGCGAACGACGCTCGCAATTCTCCAAGTCGCTGTGGCCGAAGTCGGTTTGGAATTATATATATAACTATGTACCACCAGGCAGGTTTGGCAGGTGGCTCACGTGATGGTAAGTGATTACCGCCGCCCATGAACACCCCTAATACCAGAGGCATAGCAGATGCGTTGCCGGCCTTAGAGTGACCCCCCCCCCAGAATCGGGGGCGGGGGTGTGTAGGCCTCCGGTTACCTGCACTCACCAGACGAAACGCAGAAGTTTGGTAGACTTCGAACCACTTTAGAGTCGAGCCGGGCAAGTGCAACAACAAAAGCTGATGCGTGGCTCTACCACGGTTAAAAGTGAATTCAGATCACCCAACCATCAGCCACTATATATATATATATATATATATATATATATATATATATATATATATATATATATATATATATATACATATATATATATATATATATATATATATATATATATATATATATATATATATATATATATATATATATATATATATATATATATATATATATATATATATATATATATATATATATATATATATATATATATATATATATATATATATTTATGTAATCGTATACGCTTTATCGACGATTCGTAAGTAATCTTCAACTACAGATCTGCTGGAAGAGTATTCAAAGAAATAAGCAGGTCCTTTATACTTCTTAAAATTATATTTAGCTTGTATTCTCTGTGTGTAACCTTTACCTATTCAATAAATTAATAAATAAATAAGAAATGTGATAAAAATAAGCTTAAGCTGGCTAAAATTTGCATTCATAAATTAACCGTAGTTTGTTAGATAAAGACAAAAGAGGATACTAGGATTTGCTAGATGGTAAATCACATTAAATCTGTACTAAATAGTAATTTATAAATAAATAAATTAATAGGACGATTACGTCCCCTTTACTTAATCGTTCTACTATGTAATGTTTCATACTAAAGAAGCTCAAGCAGTAATTTTGGTATTACTGAACTGAACTGAAAGAGCTCAAGCTCTATTAACCCTTATTTCACTAGAGCCTATGAATAGTGTTGAGCATGCTGACATACACCTGACATACGCCTGTACTGGGAATTGCATGACAGGTGGTGAGCCCGTCACCGTCTCTATGTCCAAGCTAACTAAATAATTCGCTCATAAGTTTTTGAAAAAAACTCATTTGTACGATCCTTGGTGATCGATCTCGGGTTTCTCGAATGGAATTCCGATCACCTAACCACTCGGCTATCGTGACTTTATAATTATTAAACAACAACGAACTTATAGTTTATACTAACAATTATCATAGTAATAGTGGCAATATTCTTACACCGTTACCACATTCTATATAAATCAATATATAAATCAATATATAAATAAACTCCTATCATTGCCCCTTACTGGGTCTAGTCAGAGGTCTAGACATTTTAGTGGTTTATCTTAATTTTCTACTTTCTCATAATATCGTGCCCTGCTCTAATTTGCACCCATTCACGAAATCATTATTTATTTATTTTTAAGTAATCGTCTTACCGTTTCGGAAAACATTATACGCTCAAAATTGCCTACCCAAAATGCCTAATTACTAGGAAAAACACACCAGATTATTTATTCTTCAATATTCTTTAATCCCTTAGAGTTATCGTTCGTCATCTGACTGTACATATTGTAATACACATACATATCGTAATGTGAGGAAATTTACAAAAAGAATAAATATATAATTCTGTTTTAAAACAAATATTTGTTGAAACTTATCGTGTATTTATCTGAGAGGAATAATCTCTGCGTTTTGACACCGCAACTCCATACTCTACGAAAAGGTTAATAAAGAAGTTTAAGAAAAGGGTAGATTACGATTAAATCAAAATACTCATTAGATTATTGAATACATCTAAATAAGTAAAACATTGTTTATAACGTGATACAGACTTTCCAAACTTAAAAATTATTAAATATGAAAGATTCCATGTAAATAAAAAAAAAGAGTCTATGCCAAAATCATGGCAAAACATTATATATTAATTGACATCACAATGATCTTTCTTTCTGAAAAGATTTCCGTTAACCCACGCTCTGCGAGCGGATTATCGATTCGCTTCTTGTGGCACTAAAGGGGCTTAAATACTTTTGAACACAATTTGCACATTTTGAACACTGTTTTGACACCGTTATATATTTCATATTACTACGTACACTTCTCTGCGGATACGGCTATTAAGTCACTATGCCAGTCTTTCAGAATGCATGATATTTTAAGTAAGAGTTTTCGAATCCTACGGACTTGAATGAAAAAAGTTGAATTTTTTTATAATATTAACCTGCAAAACAAACATAATCGTATACAATATTAATGTGTACGATGAAATACCTTAGCGTTAATAGTGTTCAGAGGTGAAAATAATTTAGTTTTTTAACCAGCATGTCAACAGAGCCTTTAAGAGTAAAAAATATTGTCGCCGTATTAGTGCTTAAGCATATGATAAAAATCACACATAAATTTCAAAAGAACCCTTTACTTTGCACGTTGGGGTTGTCCTACTGGATATCCAACTCTAGTATTCCGACTCTAACTCAAATAACGCAAAAACAAAGCTGGTGTTTTCTATGAAGTTTTGATCAATAAACTTAAAGTCCAGTATGTGGCATTTTCTTAATGCAATAAATTTTTGTGATAAAAAACTTTTAACCACTGAATGTCAATGGTAGTCGTGTATTAGTGAAAACCGTTTTTTAATGGATCGAGATGAAAAAGGTTCCAGTGTGTATTGATATTTTGTTTTTCCTCAAACTTGCTGCTTTCTTTAAGATTCTCATCTCGCATGTCCGGCCTCACGCGAAGTATAAGGGAGAGACTGCTAGTGGTTGATAAATATGTAATATGTGTGATTATTGTGTAAAAACATAATAATGATTTTTTGAAAAACGGATTTTCTATTCATTAAATCAGTGTCAATAGTAAATAAGTTTATTAATTCATGTTAATAAAGTTAAATTCAATCAGTGAGGGTTATAATACATACTCAAATCAAATCAAATCATTCATTTATCGACGTAAAAATATAAATTCGTTTATCGTATCGCGTATCGTAATGAGGTTCCTCTAACAGAGAAAAAACAGGCTAAAGAATCTCCGTAGGTATCCTCTTTTTTGGTCAATACTCTTTTTACAATATAATGTATTATATAAATGTGATGTGATATTTTCTAGAAATAGCTTGGGAGCGATCACCTCATTCCCAGGAGTTACTGTCATTAATATATTCATTAATATTATAATAACCCTTCCTATTAAGTTTTTCTTTAAAAATTTCTTAAACCTTTTAATAGATAGGCTTTACTTATTTACCGGGATTTTATTGTAGAAGCGTATACACCGCCCTATGAACGCGTTACTTACTCTATGGAGTCTAGTAACCGGTGTTACAAGCTTGTGTTTTTTCCTAGTATTTACATTATGCACATCAGAAGTCTTGCTAAAAGTATTAATCTTTTTATGCACATACATTAAATTTTCATACATGTATTGAGAGGACAGTTTTAAAACAATAATTTCCTGAAATTTCTCTCTAAGAGATGCTCTGTAATTTAGACAATATATAGCTCGTATGGCCCTCTTTTGTAAAACAAATATTCTATGTCAGCTGCTTGACCCCATAGCAGAATACCATATGGCGTTATGCTATGGAAGTAACTAAAATAAACAAGTCTAGCCGTTTGTACATCATTTAAGAACCTTATTTATTTTACAGCATATGCTCAGCTACAGCACAGCTCATGTTTAGTATTTATAAATTTATTGTTAATATTAAGTTGGCTGTCAGAAATTTCTGACATATTCGTCCCCGTTTCAATATTAATAATATCCGAAGTCATTTTTACTTTATTAGAAGCATTTTTAATTTTATTGCTTAAGTGTAATGACTTGGCTCCAAAACAGAATTTTTAAAAAATGTTTAAATAATTTCTAACATAATCCTTAAAATTCTCACAATGATTGTATGACCTTTTGCTGTAAAGTTCATACAATCTTCGTCCACTTTGGTGAATTCCTACTGCTGCCCAATCATTAAAAGTCTTCCGACTAATCAAAGATAATGTTTTAGAATTAAAAACTGCATTAATTAAATTTTTAAGAAATTAAATAATGAACTAACTAGACTAGGCCTCTGTCTACCCCTGTATTGGGAATTGCGTGAAAATATTTATTATTTAACTGTATAAGGCGTTAGTACTGTCATGGTAAGGCAACACTGGAAGCTTTTTATTAAATTACTTCTAAATTTCTCCTTACGATATAAATTTATCGGAACAAACACAGTACACTAATAGTCTAAGTTACGTTATGTACATACATATATACATACAAAACGGTTAAATTCCTCTACAGGACATAGGCTTCTCCCAAGGGGAGGATTTGCCATAATCGCTACGCTTGGCTGGCGGATTGGCGATCGTAGTACCAGACCACTCGCACCGCAGACACTGCTGCTCATCTTCGGTGTGATTATTTTGGTCTGACATTTTTATATGACAGTGTTATACCTCCATCTATATTCATCGGTTACCATGAGGATATTCTAGGTCCTTTCCCTTAGTCGCCTCTTACGACACCCACGGGAAGAAAGGGAGTGGCAAAATTCGTACACCGTTACCTTACGGTCCGTTACGTTAAGTAATTTCATTAAAATAATTTAATATTTTTAATTCAATTAAAATTAATTTCATAAAAATTGGTTAAGCGGTTGGTTATGGAAATAGCTTGAATATTTAAATTTGGGGATGGACTTGGATAATTTCATTCTGAGAAATACCTATTTTTCGTGATTTATTTTATTTTCCTAATTTTCAGAGGAATGTTACTTGTTACTTATCATCTAAAATATTTTAACACATCAAACAGCATATAACCTCTTTATTTCGGTACCGAAACTTTTTTGCCTGTACGAAGTTAATTATATAGATATATTAGATTACGTTTGAACCAACGTACTAATTAGGTTAATGAATCCATCCGAATCAAAAAATAAACCACTACTTAGACCGTAATAAAGAGGAATTTTTAAGAAATTAGAAAGATTTTATGTAAACAAAAAATGTATGCAGTTGATAGCATAAACCTTATAAATCATTTTATATTAGCTTACATTTAAAGCTCATAAGTCCATTACAGGTAAAAAGGTCACTTCCAAAAGCATCATTAGGTAAAAAAGTCACGCTCGGGGATCGGATTGGCAATCGCAGTGCCAGAAGTGTATCATCTCAATTGTAGTTGACCATCATAGATTTATATATTTCAGTTGGAGGATAATTATCCCGTCATCTGTAGGCAGCCATTGCGATTAATAGTTGCTTCTTTCTCTTGTAAGTCGCCTCTTACGACTATAAAAAAATAAATAATTTTAATATTTTTTTACTAATTATATAATTTTAAACAATAATATATTTTGTCTAAAAACGTATGTAATATTCGTTCTAACCTCGTTCTTAGTAAAAGATAATTGCAAGGAGGTGACGGGTAAATTCTTTAGAAATATTCATAATAATAAAAAACGTTTGGAAGTGTTGACCCTGTTGAAGTTAAAAGTTTTTAGAAAAATTAAGCTACATAAAACATGGAGGCACAAAGGCTCAACACATATCCGTGGATTCAAATCGCTGACGACCGTTCTTTACAGCACACTTTAGGAGAGACCTATGTTCAGAAGTGAACTTTGGATGGGAACAAGTAGAAGAAGTAGAAGAGATAATTTGCCAGCATCGACACACTCGGCAAACGGATGTGTGATAGAGTTACGGTAAACTTCGCACCTCGGATACTGCTCGGGTACAACGCTCTACTGAAATTTCCAAGATGGTTATCTTGTCGATTAATTAAGTAAAGAAAGCGATGACAATTTCCTACGTACTTATAGCACACATATAGTTTTTATCGCTTTTTCGATATAAATCTTGTATAAACTATCAGTATACGAATAATACTGTCTACAGGTCCCTAAATATAGAACTATGTTAGTGGAAATATATAGTGGAAATAATAGATTTTACTCCTTACATAAACATTTCGTTACAATGAATTTGTACGTTGTAAAATATTCATAAATAATTTTCTTAAAAGTTAAATGTTATTATTCACTTACATGACTATGATTACACACTTAAGACAAAGTAAATAAATATCTTCACGCATTTCTCAATACAGGGGCAGACAGAGATCTAGATCTCTTTAGACAATTAAGTCCTTTTGACCCACCTTCCACCAAAGATATTTTCGGGACCTAAGACAATAAAGATTATAAAAACGCCGTTTTACAAGTCAGCTTCGAAAATATTCAATATTCATTGCTCTCAATTTCTAAAATGTATCTATATACATAAATAATAATAATTATAAATATCTTTACGCAATTCCCAATACAGGGGTAGACAGAGGTCAAGTCTAGACAATTAAGTCAGTTTAACCCACCTTCCACTGAAGATATTTTCAGGACAACATGACAGGTGGTGAGCCCGTCGCCGTCTTTATGTCCAAGCCAACGATGAAATTCGTACATAAGTTTTTGAAAAACTCATTGGTACTGCCACCTGGGGAACGAACTCGGGTCTCTCGACTCGAAATTCCGACCACCCAACTCGGCTATCGTGACTGTATACGATCCACATAAAGTAAAACCATTTATACTGATAGATAGTATAGCTCATGTGCAAAGGTACTACTATTCCTATTGGAATCTTTTTAATTTCGCATGTTTCCGATAGATATATGCACCACATCGAAGAACCAGTTATTATAAAAATCATATTTTTATGATTTTTATAATAACACATGGCCAACAATGTGGAAATTCCGAAAAATATTGGTTTCACCCCTTTTATGATTAATCCTAGATGAAGCTTCCACCTAGAGTCAGCAAGCATAATGTTACTCCAAACAAAAGTATGGTAATTTTCCTGGTAAACACATCCACATGTTTGATTGAAAGACCAGATAATATGCTTTTCTCGGCGAATCCATACACAATTATTGCAGCGATATCAATTACTCCAGATACTATCGCGATTACGGAAATAGCGTACGCACTACGTTTTAGATACAAAAACCCACAGCACTTTTTATTTTCAGCCATATTGATACTCTTAAAATCCAACATCACTTCACTTGCACAATTTAATGACTAGACTATCAATAAAATAATTTTCTCAAAGTGTTACCAATAAACAAGATTCTGAAAAGAAAACTTAATAAATATACATAATAAAGGCTCACCGGTGGCCGTCGGCTAGTGTCTCGACTCAACATGTCGGAATTACCACCGATTCAGTATGAAGACTGTGTTATTCTTTTCTGTGCCAGTGTCAAGGACTTGGGTTTAATAATCGACCAATCTCTTACTTGGACTCTGCATGTAACTGAGATCTGTCGCAGGGTAACAGACATACTTCGTTCTATCTATCGTCTTAAAGCCTTGCTGCCTTCTTCTACTAAAATCCTTCTTGTTCGATCTCTCATTCTTCCATTATTCGATTACGCTAATGTCTGTCTCACCAATATTTCCCAAGAGGTTCTCAACAAATTAGAGAGACTACTTAATAACTGTATACGATTTATCTTTGGCTTGCGCAAATATGATCACGTGTCACACTTTCGATCTCAATTAAAGTGGTTGACGATATATATATATATATATATATATATATATATATATATATATATATATATATATATATATATATATAGAGTGTGTATGTATTTTTATGTATGTTTATTAACTGTAACTGCCCTAACCATATTAAGCTCGCCTTTGTACAGTTTTATATGGTGCAATAAAGAATAAATAAATAAAATTAATAAAGCAACTTATTAATAGATGTTTTTGTAGAGGGTAATGAAATATTTGTCACGTCCTTTAAAAAAATACACCTTCAATTGAATTTTGTCGTGCAGCTTACGGTAAACATGATTTGTGTTTCTACCGGAAAATTACTTAACTTATTAAAGGAAATGTTTGATGATTTAATTTGAAATAAAACAAAAACAAAGTAACAATTAATATCTACGTAGGATTGAATACCTTCAACGTAACTTTGCATAGCTGTCGTCGATACCCAGTTAGGTATATATACCCAATTAGAAGCCGTTAAAACATTTCTATCCTAAAAGCCATTTTTCTTTATTTCAATATATGGATGTCGACTTCGTTTATAAAGCTTTTGATAACAGTACATCCACACCTCCTTGATAAACATAATTTAATATGAAACAGATATAAGCCATTTTGAGAAGGGCTTAGCAAAATATATTTTATCATCTATTTTATTTTTGTACACAGTTAAAACAATCAAATGATTAGCAAATGATTGTCAAGGATCTGTCACAAGGTAGCATGTAATGATTTGAAGGATAAAGGCGTAGAAGGTATCGGCACCTCTCAGGCAACTTTGTGATCACAGTAAAAGAGAAGTGTATATCGTGTATGTCGTAAGTGTTTGTCGTAATGAATAGATCGGGATTGATATATCTTACTTAATTTTATTTATTTATTAGGAAGCCAACATGATACTGTACATACTTTTTATATACATAGTGATTAAACTAAGAATTAGTACATATCATACTTAAAGGCTAACTTATCATGTTAAATAAAAAATAGCGCACAATAGAAATGAATGTAATAATTTTTATTACTTCGTAAACATATAAATTCTATGAAAACATATCATAACCAAATTAATGTAGAGCGAAACGGATTTCCTGTACGTAGGTTTTGTCTATCTATGAGTGTGTAACTGTATAGGCGTAGCACACTTATACACCCTTAGAATGAATAAAAAGAGAGAAAAAAGTAATTCTATCTCTGTTAAGGATATAAACAATTCAGCATGGTTACCCTAACACTCATGTCTCATCACAGATGAATGCCCCAACAATACTTCGATAGTAGCTTTTCATATTTTGTAATTATCCATACAAGAAAAGGTGATTATTTTGTTCATTTTGTCAGACTGTGCTGTAACTATTGAACAATGTGAAATTTCATGTAGTAAAGTAACCTGTGACTTGTTGAAAACTTAGCGTTAAATTTATGTGTGCTTATAACTTATTGTTTAGTTTAGTGTTAGATATTCCGAGTTTTGATCATTTTTGTCTAAAGTATTACAAACATGGGAATAAATTATATAAAATGCTGTTTGATTTACAGAATGGTACCATTGTTAGGCATACTCTTCTTTTTCTTCGTATCGGGAACCTCAACAGCTCCTGCGGACGATCCAGTCCGAATCGATTTACCAGTGTACGAACCGCCACGGACTTCGCAAAACATCCAGCTAGCTCAGCCACTGGAGAGGGAAAATCATCCGAAGTTGAAAAATAGTAACGATATTTCATTGGTCCACAACTCTGTCAACAATAAAATACAAATAACGACCGGTATTCTGAGTAACAAATTAGAATCTGTAAGTCCACCAGTAAGTGAACATTTTTGCCTAATATCTACACATTACAACTAAAATTAATTCATCATATAGTATAGTAGTTGTATAATATCAGACTATAGATCACAAAAATATCTACTAGTGTGACATAATTTACCAATAATATAATAAGCATATTTTAAATATATTTTTTAACAATGTTGGTTTACAATTCGGAGTATTTATTTAAATTTTTTTATTACGACGTTATAACGTTATACGTTAAGTGGTTATAGAGTTTAAAACAAAATTTCTAAGAATTTGTACCATTGTCTTCACATGAAAGTCTGGATTTATTTAGCATATAGTTTTTTATAGAACCATTATTCTAAAAGCATTAAATTTTTTCTACAAGAAAGTAAAAAAATATACATACGATTACCAACTATTCATACTTATTCATGATTAGTTATTTCTACTTCTTAATTACCTTATCCCTATCTTGAAAATAGTCTTGCAAAGAGTGGCAATTATGCCAAACCATCCTTATAAGAGAGATCAATGAACTTCACTGTACTTTTACAGGCATTTAAGTAAGTTGAACGTCGAATTGTATTTATAAGGAATTCGCCACTACATGGTCAGTCCTTAATATGCTTTTACTTTTAGAAGACAAACTTAATTAATTTCTTGTTGACTAATAAATTTACTAATTATAATTTTATAATTAAAATCTTTTTAGATTGGTTCCGTAAATCATGGAGGTGGTTTATTTTCTGCTCCTGTGACCACGCTCGAGGGTGCATTGCTGGAGACGGAGGGCCTTGGGAGTAAATCGCTATCTGTTAAAGAGAACGTTCAGAGCGTAGTTGCAGGATTGTTTCAGGTAGTTATGTGGGTTTCTTCTAACGCTTAAGATGTATACAAACTTCTTAAGAGTTGCGTTGTATTGCTGAAGCGATAATTGACGTCATGCATAGTTATTGACTAAGAGAAAAGCCATGAAAATAGCATAGGCTGCAGACAGATTGAAGAATGACAGATTGCAATTTTCAAAGAATATTGCAAATTAATACCTAAATTTATATGAGTTTACATAAAAGTGTGAATCTCAGCGTTATACAGATAAATGCTTATAAAAAATAAATAAAATAAATATCTTCACGCAATTCCCAATACAGGGATAGACAAAGACCTAGTCTAGACAATCAAGTCCCTTCGACCCACCTTCTACCAAACATATATTCGGGACAACGTGAGAGGTGGTAAGCCCGTCGCCGTCTTTATGTCCAAGCCAACGATATAATTCGTGCATAAGTTTTTGAACAACTCATTGGTACGAGCTTGCCACGTGGGCATCGAACTCGGGACTTTTGACTCAAAATTCCGACTATCCAACCACTGGGCTATCGTGACTTAGATAAACGCTTAAATATATATTTGGGATAACACTCTTACAGGTTAAGGTGTTAAGTTTTTTATTATGATCGTTAATCGTATTGCCTTACGTGGCATATATAGAAAATGGAACGTAAGTAAGTATGTCTTGCAGTGAACGTCCACTGGCCGTAATGTAGGTTGCCATTATGGCCACATAAAATATCGGCACAAAAGTCAACATTTAAGTTCACAATTGATAATTGAAAAATTGGCTACCTGAGCTGTCCGGCCGTATCTTGCATAAAAACGGCATTCTCAAATGAGTGAAAGTAGTCACTACTGTAGTTCAATTTTCTATTTTCTATTACTACTAGCTCAATGCAACTTTCGAAAGAAATTCCAGCCCACATGTAAACACACCCTGCAATGTATGATACATTTTATTCTATTTAACGAAATGCGTGAAGATAAATATAGCTAATAAATATTACATAAAACAACATAAACTTATAAAATAAACAACTACTTACCATTAGTTTATTTAACGAAACAAAAAGGTTGAATGTTTAAAATACAAGAAGAACAGTTACAAAGCAAGTATAATACTTCTCTGAATCTAATACTAACACTTCACGATGTAATAATCGAAGGATTAGAACAGTTCACACACACCGGCCTATAAAAGTTTTCTGTATTTTTTTTTGACAGTTTACCGGGGAGGAAAATACTTTACGCATTATCGTTTCTTGGCCGGGAGGCCACCAAAATCAGTGCCATAATCGGATACGGATTTCAGAAGAAGATACATAAACTAAAAACCGAATAAAAACCACCACAAATACCGATAATGGCCTTGAGGCTACAATTTTTGCTTTTTTTTTTGGCTACAGTTACAGTGGTAGAGCCACGCATTAGCTTTTGTTGTTGCATGAATGGGCCGGCACGACTGGGGAAGTACCACGACCTCACAGAATACCGGCGTGAAGTAGAAATCCAACAAACTTCTGCGTTTCGTCTGGTGAGTGCCGGTAACCGGAGGCCCACACACCCCCCTCCCCCAATTCGAGGATGGGAGCACACTATGGGCGGCAACGCATCTGCTATGCCTCTGGTATTGCGGGTGTTCATGGGCGGCGGTAATTACTTTTCCATCACGTGAGCCACCTGCTCGTTTGCCTCCCTTTACCATAAAAAATAATTATGTAGCAGAATTTTGTGTCTTAAAGACAATTTGCTACGATGGTTTGTAAAATTAAGAAGTCAGCCGGAAATAAAGACCGCTTTATATCTAACGTATTTAGTTTGTCTTCGGAAGGATAACCTTTGGTCTGGAATGACATTCACATTCTTAACCCATGGAATGGGTTTATCGGGTTAATGGGTTTACGTAAATTTTATTTTTGAACTTTGTTAGGCTGTGCCCGTGTGCTATCAGAGTAATAATAAAATCTCTCCCTCCCTCTCATAGGAAAAATTTATGAGGCTTCTCCCTGGCAATTGCTACTGATCGATGGCGGGATAACCATCTCCAAAAATATCAGACCAAAAGGAAGCAAACTAATTATGGGCAGCAGCAGTATGATGTACTGCGATTGGTCTGGTATTGCGATTACCAATCCGCTTGCCAAGCGAGGTGATTATGACAAATTCTCCTCAAGTGAGAAGCCTATGTCCTGAAGTGGAGGCCGTTAAGTAAGTTTGTTAAGTATGAAGTGAACGTACAACTTAGAACATTAATCGGTAAACAGATTTCAGTTATTACAATGTATTGTAGCCGTGAGCTTCCTTGTTTCAAACTTCTTTGGATGTTTAATTTAGTGTCAAATTTTTATAACATTTAATTATTTTTGAATTTCTCTAGCCCAAACCGATTGTTGATACGATAGAAGAAGAAGAAGAAAAGTACGGCAACAGTGGCGACAAGTTCTACAGTGCCGGTCGTGCTATTGTCGGCGGAGCAGAGGGAGTGTCCAATTTCGTCAATTCAATTCTTGAGGTTGGTTTTATCTTTACATACTTACGTAACGATCTGTAAAGGCCATCTAAGATAGGATAATTATCATCAGACATAGGCCTCTCCCGTGACGTAGGGTTTGCTATTATCACCAAGCTTACCAAGCCTAATAATTATGGCGGCTCCAGACACATTGCACTTTAGAAGTTAGGGATCTTCACTAAATGTAGGTCTTGTAATTTCTAGGTTAATATCCCGCCTTCTGGCGGTAGTCAATGGTTTCATCAAGGATTTTGTCATCCCTGTATGTATAGCTACAGTAAATAAACAGAAAGATAAACTCTAAATAACGACTATTGACATCTATAAACCTTGTAATATAATAAAATAACCTATCATATTACAACGTTTATAATATACTAATAAATAAAAAAATAATGATTACGGGTGAGATTTGCAACCGTGAACTCTATAGTACCGCAGTAGCGCTCTGCTACGGACCTACTAGACCGTCTCAGCCGCATCAATCATCTTTCAAAGATCTGTGATACATCTATGAAGTTGATATTTAAAACAATTATCAGAATTTCCAAAATATCCAATTGTTAAAACAACGTAGTTCATGTCAGAAATTATATAACTTATAATTATTAAAAAACAATATTTATAATTATCTCCACATCATGCCTAATATTGGGACAGGCAGAGGTCTTGATCGTTATGTCTTTTTAACACTAACCCTAACCTTTCACTGAACATTTTTAAAATTTTTTTGATCGAACTTTCTTCCCTTGACTCGTATTGCGGCCACCCAACCACTCGGCTATCTTGACTTATAATAAAACTGTTATTTGTAATCGTAATTAACTATAAGAAGAATTTGCAGCATACCCATGTTAGGCGAGCGGATTGGAGACCAAAATCTACCTTACCAGGCCTTACCTTACCCGCTGCTAATCGGCACCGGCATAGGAGCTCGAAAGTATTTTAGAGCTCGTAGTTGTATCATTTTAAAAGGTTTACCAACCCTGCCTCAATAACTTTTCGGAATTAGTAACAGTTACTTATAACAAAAAAATGAAAGAAGTCTCGATAGCCGAGCGGTTTGGTAGTCGGAATTTCGAGTCAAGAGACCCGAGTTCGATCCCCAGGTGATAGGTCACCAGTGGGTTTTTCAAAAAACATGTGTACGAATTATATGTATGTACAAACAATGTCTTCGGTGGAAGGTGGGTCGAAAATACTTAATAGTCGAGACTTCTGTCTACCCCTAATAATAAGCCGACATTAAATATATTTTCATAACTTGTGGTATGTATTTATTATGTGGTAGGTAATTTTTTGCCTAATTTCAGGTTCCGGGAAGTATACTACGTAAAATTACAAGAGCTGCCACAGAAAAATTAAATAATCTAGGTGGAAGACTAATCGGTTTATAATTTGTTTTCATCAATTACATCAGTATAATATTAAGAAATTATAAATGTAAGATATAACGATTTACTGCTTTTCATTTACATGTTACATAAGTATATTTGTGCATATTTTCACCTTTTTATAGCCTGCTTAAAGTCCACTGTTGAATAAAGGCGTCCAAAAGGCAATATTTGAAATATTGCCACAAAGAACGTTCCTATGCCAGCAGCATCCATCGACTCCTTGCAACATAGTGTAGGACGCCATTCCATATCCAGACCTACTGGTATAAGTAGGAAATTACTGTTTCTTAATTTTGGTTAGTTGTAATCACAACATAAGATAATGGAATTTGGTCTAGTCAAGGTAATTATAATACCTCAACGGTTCACATCAGCTTCCTCTTGTTTTAAACTTGTTGATTAATTTTAATGTGAACTTTATATCTGACTTAATCTATTCAAGATACACTGTAGAGGTAAGTTTATTCATACCCATAATTAAAAAAAATGTATGGTCCGCCTCGGTACCAAGCACCAAGGACTGTCTACTCACATACACATCTTATGGATTCCAAATTAATAATAACATTAAAAAATATATACACATAAATATATATCTTCACGCAATTCCCAATACAGGGGCAGACAGATGTCTAGTCTAGACAATTAAGTCCCTTCGACCCACCTTCCACCGAAGATATTTCGGGACAACGTGACAGGTGGTAAGCCTGTCGTTGTCTTTATGTCCAAGCCAACGATATCATTCGTATATAAAAAATCTTCACGCAGTTCCCAATACAGGGGTAGACAGAGAGCTAGTCTAGACAATTGGGTCCCTTCGATCCATCTTTCAACGAAGATATTTCGGGACAACGTGACAGCTCGTCGCCGTCCTATGTCCAAGTCAACGATATAATTCGTACATAAGTTTATGAAAACCAATGGGTACGTGTCTGCCACCTGGGAATCAAACTCGGGTCTCTTTGACTCGAAATCCGACCACCCAACCGCTCGGCTATTGTGATTTCTACATTGACTTTTACATTTATCATATTTATGAAACATCCTTACTTCTATTTTTTGTTTAAGTTAGAAATGTAAGGAAGACATCTGTCTTCTAGAATTTAATTGTCATAGCTTTTTTCATTCGTATATAAATATAATTATTGTAATATTTCGGAGATTTGAAATAGATATGAAATGAAAAAGAAAAAAGGCCCGGGTGCCCACCCACGAAACGCCGCCACTGCTTTAGCCTGCAGTTGTCGACCATATATAACAACTTGCAACAACAATTTGGTCTATTGCGAGCGTGGTTCGTGGTAGAAGAATGGCGACCATATAGACTTAATAGGAATGCGTCCGAAACAGGCGAAACGAAATTTGAAAGCAAAAAAAAAGTAGTCAAAAAAAGGTTATAGTCTACACAGTGCTGAAGACGAGAATAGTAAATTTAACTCTTCCATGCCTTTGTGCACGTCATTGAGATAAGGGGAATGCACATGTACACCTTACACTGATCTGGACAAAAGCACTATCAGACATTCTGATTATATATTGCTATTAATGTCTCGAAATTTATTTATGAGCAGCAGATTCGATATTCTTTTCAAAAACTAGTGATGAAAAATGGGCCTAATTTTGGATTTGTCACTTTTGGGAATGATAAATGCTTTGCGCATTAGAATAATGTCTAATAGGAGAAGTATATTATGATAAGAGCTATAGTTCTTCTGTACATGTCTTCTGTTATTGCAACCCACCCCCATAGCTGCCGAGCATATCACTACCATCATCATCATAGTATTTGAATTCATTAACGACCACCGGGCCTTTGTAGAACTGCTGTTGAATCTTAACACTTTTTTTTAAATATTTAATTTAACCCATATTTATATAGCTACAGATATAAGTTAGTCAAAGTTATTAGATAAAACTCCGGATCCATTGGCTGGTCTGACTTAAAGAAAAGAGCCTTTAGGAGCATACACGAAGTGACGGATAGATAGATTGTAGAGCGTTAACGAAGTGATTATGTAAGCTTTAAGTCGCCGTTTACTTTATGCACCGTTATACTGTTTCTTCGAAGTCAAAGTGACGTCTAAAAGATAAGAGCTTTTTGTAAATCTAAAATATTTTTTTCTTCGATGGTGTAATATGTGCCGTCGGTAGGTAGTTTGTCGGTCTCACCAGTAGATCAAAGTTGCACTAAAAATGATGTTTTACCCTAAATAAAGACCTGCAAATAGTAAAAAATATCTGAACGTATATGTGTATGTATATTGGTGATTTGTCGACTAGTTTACTAGTCGGTCGAGCTCTACGTCTGGCCTATTACTGTGTAGGTTTTCTCAATGTAATCCACATATGAGAAATTATATTCAACAAAAATCTTGATTGTTAAGAAGCCTACACTTTGAAATGTAAACCTTTTCTTTTCCAATCAATCTCTAACATTACTCGTAAAGAAAATTACCTTTACTACCTTTACTTACTAAAAAACTACCTTTACTATTGCTGTATATTGATGTGTATTGTAGTTTCAGTGCAGATATGTTCACAATCACGGGCTTCTCTGTGTGACGTTCCCACAATTCTGTAAGATCAGAATGGGAATTTTTAATATATAAGTGATAACAAAAATGAGTTTGTAATGAAGGTTGAATGCGTTATATGCCACCTGACATAATCCATTCTAATTTTCTCCCATACTATTTTCATTTTGGAATAGCCAAGCCCAGAAAATTCATAACACTTCAGCTCCTACTAGGATGATGGCTGGTATCCCACCATTAGTAAAGGAGTAAAACTCATAAACCACTCACTGAATTCTGTAATATATACCATTGATATATCAGACAAAATGCGAAAGTCAATATTTGTCTATACTTATGGTATAAAAACTCAATTTTAGTATGCAAAATATTTTCACCTGTCACCGAAGAGCTATAGCCATCTCGCGACAAGTCAAGACGACCGTAAAAATCTTGTGTGATAAGTAGACTAAAGTTGTGCTACCGTTGTCCATTAAGACTCAGGCGTGATGCTGCTGGCCGTCGTGGCTTACAACGCACACAGAAGCTGTGGAAATCAAAATAGAACGTGCTCCTATATTTGTTGAATACGCGACGCTGTCTTGATTAATAGACGTAAGGTCTTGTTCTATTTTTTAATAGAAAATAAGCAGAATACTCTTTTGGAATAGAAAAGTTTACATTTATTTGCATCATGCATAGATCGTAAATAATCTGGACACTCCATAACTTCAATGGACATGTTATGTAAACCTATTTTAATTAAATTATTATCTTTTTGTTTGTGGCTGTTATAAAACTTTTAAATTTATAAAAATTGCTACTTGTTTTGTTTTTTGAATGGTTTCTTTCAAAGGTTTCTAAGAGTTTATTTAGCACTATCACTGAAAAATGTACAGAACTCTTCTCACTGCCTATTTGTAAGTGAAGCAAGTTTAACAGACATCACATAAATAAGAAGTGTATGCCAATACTCGGGGAGTTCGTACAACTTTTTCAAAGAACGAGTATATTTATTGTTAATATTACGTATTAGTATAATAAATGACGCACCTTCATTCCATGATACTGGTAAAGAGTGGATAAAGTCATCGATACTGTCGTTTTGATGGATTAAGTAAGTTGTCCCTGAACTCGGTCCAGCCTAGGCAATTGCTACCTAAACGGGGTAAATCTACTTTGGGCACACTAACAAAATTATTTTAAAGTCTGTTACAACCTGGTATTGAGTCTGTGCAACCTCCTGCACCACCGCTACGTTCGCGAAACCGCTCACTGGCGACGCCGGCGTTGGTCTCCAGGAGTTGTCGGCTCGGGCTAGCAAGGTATGCAGTTTATCCTCAAACTGCTCTCCCGCAAAAAATATCTCCTCTGGTTTGTCGCCCTCGTTTCCGCCTGTAATTCATCATAAAGACAAGATGTATAACGATTCAGGATTTTGAAGTCGCCATTCTGAATAAACGTCATATGATTTAGCTAAGTCGCACGGTAAGTTTCTCCTTGATCTCGCTAAGCTTCCTATGCTTTCTTTTTCAAAAACTTGTGCAATGACGCTGCTCCTCGCTTTATATCCTGACAAATCAGCCATCGTCAAGAAAATTAACTAAATTTAAATTTTTTATATTAAAGGGTATGTAATATAAGTAATGAATAGTAATTATGTAAATTTATCAATATAAAGTAATTAAAATATTAATCGCATCGGTATGGGGACTTGTTACGTAGCAAGAAGAGCAAAGCAGTATGAACGACCTTGACGTAGTAACCAAGCCGCAGGAGCTGAGCTGAAATTACACAATAGATGTGTTTTTTGCAGATGCGATGAGTTTCCGAGTTTAATTTCTCTGTTTCTTGCGCCTTTTTTTTTTGTTTCAGTAGAGTTCTTCGGAGTAAAATTGGAATATTCGTGTCAGACCGTAAAAATAATTGTACCACACAGTTTGTGATTTACAATAAATTTGCAACTTTTATGCAGTTGTTTATAACATATGCACTCATTAAGAAGGATACGATTTTATTTAGTTTTACCCTGGGCCTGAGAGACCTTAAACTCGAAAACGCGCCGAAAGGACAACTCAATGATGTAACAAATACTCGTCGCTGTCATTGGTTACCGAGCTGAGCGCAGACAGATAGAAACTAGAATAATTTTCGAAGTGAAATATAATAATCAGCACTGTTTACTGATGAATTTGAATGCTGTGCCAACTTTGTGTAAAGTAATTGAAAGTTATTCTTGTCAATTGTTCAATCCCCAAGGCTTGTTGCATCCTCAATGGGTATTTTCCAAAATGTATATGTACGATTTATATTGGCCATAAGAAGTGGAACGGGCTCACCAACTGTCACGTCGTCCCAAAAATGTCATCGGTGAAAGTGGGTTGAAAGGACCTAATTGTCTAGTCCTCTGTCAACCCCTATAATGGCGTGAAGATTTTTTTAAAATCAACAACCGTTAAATTAAAGCTTGGTTCAGATTTCACCTACACGAGCCGAGCAATTTTCCGGGTATCTCATAATGCATTTTTATATTTAACCACAAACTTAAAACAAAAAAAAAAAACGTAAATTATGTGGAATAAGCAATCCTCTTCATTTCTGTTCTAATAAATTATTAATATTTTTCCAATTTAGAAAAATGAGAAAATAGATATTTCTATAAATTTGAAAAAAAAAACAATATCATGACTTAATAAAAAAAAAAGAGAAAATATCCTCAACATTTTGACAATAAAGCTCCATTTGTCTCTACAAAAAGCTAGTAAAGATACAATTGATTTCATTCCAATTAAAATGAAAAAACATGCGTCCGAATTAAAAAAAAACTGTAGTTTAAAATGTGATAAAGACTAAGGACTACAGATTTATTACGAAATTTGCAAGGACAAACATTTGGATTCTTCTTTCTCTTCTCTGCATGAAAATGAAATGAAATTGAAATGATTTGCAGAGAACAGTAGAGACTTTACGCAGTTAAAGGCAAAAACTTTATAAACAGTTTTAAGTTACAGTGCATTGAAAGCCACGGTCTATATTGCATTATAAGTCCACGTCAAGGCTACTTCCAAATGCAAGCAAGATTTACTAAAAGGCACGCTCACCAAGCGGATTTGCTATGATAATAATAATAATAATTGGCACTGCTAATCAGTTCACTGATTTTGATATGAGGATAATTACCATTTCACGCTTTATTTTATACTTACAAGATTTTACACTTTTTGCGACATCAAAGGGACGTAAAACATTTTCAAATACGTTTTATTTTACCCTGATATATATTTCTTGTAACTACATAGACTGCGTCTCGGATACTGCTATTCTATACATTATTTTTCAGTAACTTTCAACATGATCATCCTGTCGTCAGTCGGAAGTAAACTTAATTTATAAGGATATTTTCTATGTAGGATTCGTAAATAAATGATATTTAAACCTTTTCTACGATTAAATAATAAATATTAAAGAAATATAAAATACCTGGTGATTCTTTTGGAGGAATTTTTCGACTACACAGGTTTAAAGGAGGAAATAACAAGACGACAAATCACAATGTATTCACAATGGCACAAACTCCCATGGCCAGCAATGTAGTTATCCCAAAAAATATTGGCATCACCTGTTTTGGGTGTTCTCATTCTGTACTCAAAACAACAAAAGTATGATTGAAAGACCGGATAATATGCTTGCATTGCATATAACATGCTCGGCGAACTCATACACGATTATTGTAGCGATTCTAATGATTCCAGACAATACCGCGATGATGGAAATAGTGTACGAGAGATAGGAAACCGCAGCACTTTTTACTATCAGCCATGTCAGATACTGTTAAAATCTGACTTTACTCCACTTGCCAAATTTAACGACTCACAGCACAAGTTACATTCACAATTGCCCACGCAACGGCCTCACGTGGCATGAGATTGTTATTTTTAGGTTGAGAGATTATATGTTAAAGTATAGACTATCAATAAATCAAACAAAAACGTTTTCCCAATAATATCTTCTTATAAACAATTTAGTGACGAAAATAAACTAACATTAAAATAGTTTTTTTGGTGGTAATGGAGTAATTAATACTTTTAGTACTTTTTTTATTTTTTTGAAACAGTTCGGTAACCTTAGTTTGTGTTCCATATCGTATTTTTTCACAAAAATATTTTCTTTATAATATAAAGTAAAATAAAAAGTGTCTGATATAATATGTAATATACATGAATCTTTAATGAGATTTCAATTATATTTCTTGGCTACCATTAGAATATTTTCTTATTACATATATTTTAGAGAAATATCTATCTTCGAAACCTTCACGGCTTAGTTTTGTTATTAGAAATACAGTTTTCCTTTCCTGAAGAAAAAAATGAGTTGGCTTTAAATAAATAAGTGAAAGAATCCATATATACCTAGGAACAACATTTCATACATTGCTCTTATCTCAAAGTAAGCAGCACTTGTATTATGCAATCAGAAACACCGAAGCTACCACAAGCACCCAGACCCGAGAAAATATAGTTTGTTTTCAATGTTTTCTACATTGAACCGTGACCCGACCGCGAACCGAAACCGTGTTCTGAATATTATTATTGAATAATAATATTACTTTTTTTACCGGTAAACGCCAATACTTTCACGAATTTAACGTTTTTATGGGTGTATTCTTATAGTATTGTATATGCTTTGATAATTTATAGATAGATAGATATATAGTAGATGGATATCAATAAACAACATTTTATAATCACGACCTTTGTTTAATGTAAGAAATCAGTACTTGCGATATGCAACCATTTCAAATTTTATATATATATATATATATATATATATATATATATATATATATATATATATATATATATATATATATATATATATATATATATATATATATATATATATATATATATATATATGTATATATATATATATATATATATATATATATATATATATATATATATATATATATATATATATATATATACCTCTCCAATGCGGGATCGATGATCGCAGTACCAGACACTTCGCACTTTGCTGCTGTAGTGCAACCACACAGATGCGCCGACCTGCTACATTACGGTCTAGTATTTTTTGTGATGCTTATACTGCCATCGGCCGGCATCCATTGCATTCTCTAAACTTAACTCCTAATCGTAAGGCCAGAAAACAAAGGCTAGCGTAGTTTGCTTTTACGGTATTTAATTAACCTGTTTTATTTGATTGACGTTTTCCTTTCGTAAGATAAGCTCACTAACTCAATGAATGAGGTACAGCGGAGCTGTGTTCCCTGAGTTCGAATTAAAATCATAATAGAATTACTGAGAAAATGACCAGGATCACTTTTATTTATATCATACTTGCCGTACATTTACTCTAAGTTTAACATGCCATATTTATCGTAGTCCAAAGTAGCCTATGTCCCACCGCGAACTTCCAATTTATCAAATAGAAATATTAAGTGTAGCCATTCAACCTGGAAATGCAGCCATACTATAATCTACGATTATAGTAGTTTTTAGTTAGTACTCGTAACTACTATAAATATTAACATAACTTTGTTTCCTTAAATAAAGTATTCTTTAACTAAAAGCATTTTTCGGTGGAGCTTACAGGAGCAATGCAGTTGCAGCAATGCTCCAGGTACCTTATAATCTATTTTTAGATGTAAAAATGAAGCTAAACAATTGAAAATTATATGGTCAAAACAATCTTTCTCGTTCTGCCCTGTTTCAATTTGCACACATTTAAGAAATTGACATAAAGATTGTGGTAATCATTTTAAAGTATTAAAAAGCATTAATCATCAATTTAATATCATTACACGCTCAAAGAAACTGCGTAAATAATGTGAAACTCTATGACTATGTTTAAACTATCAGCGGTTCTATTAGTAACCATTATCCTGTAAGGTCTTAGAGGTTGCTACAAAACCAACTGTTAGCAAAACTTTTGAATAATATTTTTTTTACTATGTATATAATCGGTTTATAGTAATTTTTAAACTGTTTTTCTTAATTTATAAATATGAGGAAATTTAAGTTTTTCCTAATTGTCGCACTGATATTTAATGATTTATCATCATCGTAATTTTTTTAATTGTTTTTATTTTATCAAAGAGATAGTAACCGCTACATTTCCTTTCGTCAGGATACATTTTCAATTAAAATGTTAATTTATTGAATACATCCAAATCAATACCATAGTCTAAAATGTGGTTAAGCAGAACTATTATGAAATTTTAAAGATTTTATATACGTATATAGAAAAGTCTATGTAGTTGATTGCGTAAACATTATAAATAAATTTATATTATCCTACATTTAAAACCCATTTGACTACCGCTACTGGAAATTGACCACTTTTAAAAGTAAGATTTACTACAAAAAGTCACATTCGGCAAGGGTATTGGCGATCCTAGTCCGAGTAGTATCGCTTTTAAGATGTTGTTGTTGTTGATTTATTTATTTTAGAATCAGGATAATTATCCTGCCATCAGACGGTAGCCATTATTTATAAATTGGACAAAGCTATAACAATTTCCTACATAGTTATAGAACATAAACTAGATTCTAAGCTTTTTCTTTATACTTTAGAATTACCTTTTAATATATAAAGGAGACCGACTATGGGTACCTAAATTGGAACTCCGTTGGTGGAAATAATAATAAAAATGACAATTGCGAGTATATAAATTTTACTGATTGCGTAAACATTTCGTTACATTGAATTATTTAATCTTAAATGTTATACAAAATTAATTGAAAAATGTTTTAAGGGTTAAATATTAGTACATAATTATTTAAACATGATTACACTTTTACGACTATACTACTATAATTGTCATTGAAACGCCATTTAACAAGCCAGGGTAAAAAAAATTAGTTTGTATATTTATTGCTCTTATCCATTTCTTGAGTATAACTGTATACGATCCCTATAAAATAAACCCATATATGTTGAACAACCGTATTGATGATAAATAAACGTATCATGCTCCCCGAAGACGTTTCATCACTGTTTACTAATAGGAAGCATGATAAAGTAACAATTGTTGTGAAAAGTAAATAAATACACATGGCCAACAAAGTACCAATTCCTAATATCATTAGTTTCACCTCTTTTATAGTTAAGCCTAGTAGTATGAAGCTTCCACCTAGGATCAGTAGGCATAATATTACTTCGTACAGCACAAGTCCAGTTTTCCTCGTAAACTCGTCCGGACATTTGATTGAAAGACCAGATACCATGCTTTGTTCGGCGAGCCCATGCACGATTATTCCGGTGAAACCAACTCCAGATATAATAGCGATGATTGATACAGCGTACACACCATGTTTTAGAGATATAAAGCCGAATAACTTTTTATTTTCCGCCATATTGATACTTTTAAAATCTGTACTCACTTCACTTGCAAAGTTTAACGATTAATGGCGCATGTTACGTTTATAATGACACAGGCTCTGTCAGTGTATTGTGATAAAGTATAGACTATCAATAAAATAATTTTCCCTAAAGACTAAAAAAATTAAAATTTAAAATGTCCTAAAATAGAATATAAAAAAGCAACTTAACAATAGGTATTTGTTACAAAATGTAATTAAGTATTTGTCTTGTTCAATAAGAAATATACACCTGCAATTTTATTTTATCAAACAGTTTACGGTAACCATGATTTTTATTTCCAAAAAATTCGAAAAATTACTTCACTAAATAATGGAAAATGTTTTCTTTGTTATATAGTAGAAAAAAGTAATAATAAATAAATAAATAAATATCTTCACGCCATTTTTATACACGGTAGACCACCTTTATCTCTAACTTTTGAACAACGTGACAGGAAGATTTCCCTTTATAAAAAGAACCCAGCAAAAACTGGAAATACTTACTCTGTTCAGACGGTTAGTTCGGCAAAATCTATGGATTGGAAAGACTCCAAGAGACTAAAGCTTCAGCTTCTTATTCAGCTTCTAATTCAGAAAATATTTTCAGATTAATGTAGATGGGATTTGCATTCACAGGAATATCGTTTTAAAGGCTCTAAATCTTTGAGAATTCTATCGAATAAGTGTTTTTTTTTAATTTTTCAGATTATATGATACTTTTAGAACGACTTTGTCCTATATCGGATTAAATTATACTTTTAGAACGAGTTTCGACTCTTTTGACAAGCAACCAATACGACAGAGCATACCTTTACATCCTTAGAAAAGTACGAGAATCCTGAGGATAAAACCCCTTTTTTGCGAGGGATATTAATGTCTCGGCATGGTTACCCTAACACAGTTTCGTGGCGCCGATAGTCTATCTCATCACAGTTGAAGTATTTTTACTTCGCATGTCGCTTATCATATTTCATAATTGTCCCTACACGTGAAGGTAGTCTCATTCCATTACCTAATGTCATTTGAACTATTTTACTATGTCAAAGGTCACGTCGTAATAAAACTAACCTTTTTTATACGTGGGGAAATATACAAAGTATACATGCCCCCGCGGGGGCAAGCACCCGTAATGTTGGGCTCGCACCGATCAAATCCCCAAGGTGTTCCGCCTTCGCCGCATGTTGGCGGGGTTACGGGAACACATAACGCTGCCTGCGCTGGCTGCCCAGGGCAGCCCCTCTTCGGGAGAGAATAAAATCTCTCCCACTCCCGCTAGGCTAGACGCGCTGGAACACGGACGCGTCTACCTCCTTGGCCTCTAAACCCACGTTGGTGACGAGCCACAGCTGCATTAGCGGTTCGACCCCCGTCTGAATCGCGCTGGACAGTGAGATGGTGAAAAGCAATACCAAAACTCCTCTTCTACCGCGACTCCACCTCGGCTATGGAGGGCACGAAGAGCGACTCGAAGGCAACAATTCAAACACTTCCTTTATCCATGCATTCGAAGTGGGCTGCCCAAGCCCTAAGCTAAGTAAGGCTGCCTAACTTAGCGGGGTATGGCCGGCTCGAAGTGGTATGGCCGGCAATATGGGTTCTTATTGGTTTACATGAAAAGGCGGGAACTCACTCGTTCGGTGAAGAGGTCAATCTTCTATTTTGCTTAGCCGCTAGAGAGGGAAAATCACCCGGAGTTTAAAATGCGGAAAATTAATAGTTCGCTACCTAGTTCTACACTAAAATTCAAATAAGGACCGGCATTGTGAGTTGTTACTGTTGTAATCCTTCAGGAAGTGAATTTTTTCGCCTGATTAATAACCTATTCAATAATTCGGAGTCACGATAGCCGAGTGGTTGGGTGGTCAGAATTACGAGTCAAGTGACCCGAGTTTGATCCCCAGGTGACAGGCACGTACCAATGAGTTTTTTCAAAAACTTATGTACGAATTATATCGTTGGCTTGAACATAAAGACGGCGACGGGCTCACCACCTGTCACGTTGTCCCGAAAATATCTTCGGTGGAAGGTGGGTCGAAGGGACTTAATTGTCTAGACTAGATCTTTGTCTACCCCTGTATTGAGGATTGCGTTAAGATATTTTTTTTTGATAAATATAAATATACTGTTTTAGTCACTCTATAATTTCAGAAGTGTAATAAAGTACGTATAATAACATGTTTCACAAACATATCTTGTTAATTATATTGGTTTGCAATTGTGACTTCCAATGAGAGAGTATCTATGTCACGTTTCGAGGTGTGTTTTTTTCAAAATCTTTTTTTAAGAAGACGACTAAATCATTAAATAAAATGAATATAAACAGTAATCACTTTTTTTTCGAATTCATTACAGTATTTTCATAAAAGTGTTAGGGTTATATTTTATATTTTTTTTGGGTAGCGACGCAGTAAAAAATAAATAAATACATAGAGACTTACATAGTACCACAAACATCAAAACTGGCTCCAAATCATCCAAAATAGTTCGTCCGGGAATCGATCTCGATACCTCAGAGATGAAGACATCTTGAAATTCAGTGTATAACCACTCGACCACAGAGGTCGACGATTAAAAACCAAAGTCATTATTTTGTTTTTGGAGTAAATAAAAAATAGAGGGAAATACGTCCAGAGTACTGTGCCATGAAAGAAGCCGTGCCAAGCCTAACGATACGTAAGTTGTCTTAGTGATATTGTACTTAGTGGTTAGTACAATGCTGTTGAAGACAACGTTCAGACCATAGCAGTAGGATCTTTACATGTATTTTTGAACATCTATTTCGCCCTTAAGAAGCTTACACTCATTGCTACTGCGATAACTGACGTCATGATAAAGAAATGTTTATTAAATAAGAGATAGCAGATAACCATCTACAAAAATAACCAGATCCAAATAAAGGTGATTAGCGGTGAGCAGCAGTATTTTAGTTGAGAAGAATTGTTACTGCGATCGCCAATGTTAAAACGAATCGCGGCAATTGTGGCAAACAATCTTTATGGATAATACGGATATCCTACAGTGTTATTTATTACATTTGTATTTTTGTGTACACATCGTACATGTCAAGTCTGCGTAAGCTTTTCCTTAACAAACGTTTACCGTGGGGTCATGATCGATTCGATCCAAAAATAACCTCGTCTTGTCCTCGAGAGGACGTATAATATAGCCCGTCTTCTCGGAATTAAACTTTTATTTATTATAAAATATACAATAAATTTTATTTTATTTCAGAAAAAATTATGTTAATATTTACAATACTTATTAACTAAAAACTATTATAATCGTAGAGCCCTACTCCTCGTGGCATGGTACCAAGTACGCTGGCTGCTTTTCCACGTTGAATGGCTAGACTTAACCGTTGAGCGAGAAAAGAACCAGCCCTCTTGTCACCAGCGGAAACGATAAGTCGCGGATACAATTCCTTTAGAAACTGCATTGCGCAGGGACCCCACGGACCGATTGTCTCTACGGCAAATGGAACAAATATATAGTCTCCTTTCAAAGACTCATATTTACGCCATTTACCCGATTCAGCTGCCTCTGATGCCGCCCCGGCTCTTATCGAAGTACCCTTGATATGAGAGGCCGCTAATGTATCGACGCAAGTTGCGTCCCACACAAGAGCTTTGCCTCTCTCCCAAGGGACTAAAGTCAAGCCGTCGGGTCTCTTACCATCCTCCCTAAATATTCCACAAGGCTCTAAAACCGATGGAATATTTATGGAAACAAGAGCCCTTCGGATGACCTCATTCAAGGAACCGTGACGAGATAGTCTGCCGGCACTTTTTTGGCATGAAAGTCCGTGGAGGCCTAACTCGTCGACGTCGCTGCCACAAGGACATCGATGTGGTTGACAAATCGATGCTCCCAATCGTATTCCTACAGCTATACGTAAACTTTCGTTATCTAGTAATGTACCAAGGTTACTTGATGGTAAAGCATGTAGCCAGTATATATATACAATAAAATAAATCCAATATGTATATATCCATATGTATATACAATATATATATATACAATAAAATAAACGACTTCTAACTATTATACCAGTAAATTTGACGTAAAAAGCTGAATATTGAAAATAGACGAAGAATACTTTAAGTTAAATATAATACTTCTCTTATTTTAATGGTGACACTTCTCGACGTAGTCGCAGCAATTAGCACTGTGACCGCTCAAACGTATGCACAACGACACACACACATCATACATATATATTTACTCTTTACTGCATCCTATTTAATATATCAAGTCCACCCTACTTGAAAGAACGTTTTGAATTTCTTTATTCTTCTCATTCCTTTCCTCTACGTTCTAATGAAAACCTCTCCCTCAAACATCCTATGCGTTCCTCTAATTTCTATCATAAATCTTTCACTGCTGTTGCTATTAAACTGTGGAACTCTTTACCTCTGTCTATTAAACTGGCCAAAAACATATAATCCTTTAAAAAACAGGTCAAAGAATACTATCTGTCTCTTTGACTCCTCTTTACGACAATACCTCTTTTCCTCTCATATTTCCCTTTGCCCTAATGATTGCTCACAAAAGGTGTGTTTTTTTATTACTTTGTATTTATCTATTTCTTGCTTTCATGTACATCCTACCCGTTAATTATTTTTCTTTGTAGTAAATTCCTGAGGTTGCCTGGAAGAAATTGCTATATAGCAAAAAGGTCGCCTTTTGTTATCCAATTTTTGATACTTATGTTTTGTATTATTTTGTTTTTTTTCTTTTCTCATTTGGTGTACAATAAAGGATATTATTATTATATATCTACCCAATGGCCTTGCCGGGAACAGCCGGCCTAAAGAGGCCGACCCAAATGAGCCCACCTCTAATTGACATTGAAGGGCTGTGGTGTGAATGTTTATATAACGATGTAAAGCAATGGCTTTTGCACTCCTTGTTGCACTCTTCTTGCCCTCCGCCGCTGAAGTAAAGTCCAAACTGGAAAGGAATTTTGGTATTGCGGTTTGTCAATCTTCTAGTTTCCGCAACTTTAATAACAATAATTCCCATTGAATTTTTTTGTCACTTACCTGTAATAAATATATCTATTATATATCTGTATGTAATAATTATATCTATTTTCAATACTGGGATGTATCTACATAGACGTCTACGTCTGTAATAATAGTAATTAAGTCCATTCGACCCACCTTTCACCTAAGACCATTTGGGACAACATTTTTTATCTTTTTCGGTGATAGGCACTCCGCTTATCAAGTGGAGAGCCTATCACCGAAAAAGATGAAAATAGCATAAATTAACTTTTCTTTAACATTTCGCATATGTACATAATATTTTGGGTCAATTTTAGGTTCCGGAAAGTACATATACTACCTCTCTTGTAAGTTTAGAGCTTACACAGAATAGTTAAATAGTCTAGTAGAGAGCTAGTCGATTTACAATTTGTTTTGTTAAACTATACGAGTATTATAGTAAAGAATAATAAATATAAGCCATAATAGATTTGATCTTTTACAGTCATATAAAGAAGAAAAAGTTTACATGCCTATTCTTTCCCCTTAAAGTCTGCTTAAAGTCCACTGTTCAACATAGACCTTCCTAAAAATACGTAAGTGGTCGTCCAATCAAAAAGTATGATGAAGCTGGGAGCTGTTAAATCGCATGGGATTGAAGAGAAATGTGTTAATAGACGGGATTTGAGAGTAGCAGGAGTAGTTATAGAAGGCAAACACATCAAATAGGAAATGAATTAATAGCAAAAGTTTTATAAAGGTTAATATCGTTCTACGTAACACAGCTTCCGCGAGGCTATTAAAGTGATAAACCGGACAAAATATTATTTTGATACCTTTTGTGCTGTCTTATGCTATTTTTTTTACTCGCGACAAAATAAAAGATTTGTAGCTTATTGCATACTTCAACAAAATTGACACCATTATCGGATAAATAATTTGTGGCTTTTCTTTGCGGGAAATAAATCGTCTTATAGCCGCTGTATCACCCTCTTTTGTTTGGTGTAACAAGCTCCAGGTGTACTGTCTTAACTGCGTCACGAAAATACACAGGTTTACGTAATGAGCTTGAAATTATCATTGAACAGAAATGAACTACAGTCCGGGAACAGGAAAATTCAAGTGAGGTGCTGGTGGAGGGGAACTGTCCCATTAAAGGTTGCACATTTTGAGCCTTGTTTCAAAATGACTTCGCGCACGTGTTACAAAAGTTAACGTCTATATAAGTTGCGGCCGCCTAGTAGCCATTACTTTTGACTGATAATTATAAAAATAAAGTTGCGGTCCTGCGTGTAGTGTCCGGATGCAATCGAAGCAAATTTTTTTGTAGGAGATGCTTCCTACACAGCAAAACTAGATGCTCAATATCATAGTCGCACGGAGAGTAATCAAGCCACCTCCACGCGATTGTGATCGTTCCTCTCCGGAAACGATGTTAAAGAAACGATTTTATTTTTTAGCGAAAAGGGTTCCCAATTTATGTACACATATCTTCTTGTCAATGAATGTAATATACAACGAGTATATGAGTTTATTTATTATGTTTAGAATAATTATTAATTCCTTTTTTAGGAATATTGTCTATAAAGCTGCAAATGACAATGTTATCGATAAAGATGCAAAGCGTTATTTCGAAGGGTCTACGTATTTTTATTTAGTTCAACAGTGGTAAGTTTGTCACAAAGTCAAGCCATGATTAGTAATTATCAGAAGAAACTTCTTCATTCCACGAACATTTATTAATCCACAGACACTGTATTAAAAGATTTGCCTCAACGATGTACGGACATATTGAGCCAAAGGGATCGATAATCTGTGATATAACCGATAACATATGTCTTTTAGTAATTTTACTAGAAGGCATCGGTAAGACATTGCCATTTTAGCCCTAAAATTTTATATATTTAGTTTTTATACGTACTATTGAAGAGCGGCCCTATCCTATGTTGTGGTAAAATTATATTGCACTAAAACCCATTGCATGGCTAGGAAAGGCTCTGGGTCTGTACCGGAAGTGATAGTGGTGAACTGTAAATTTTTATGGATTCTGGTTAATTAAAACGCAATAGTATTTGTTGAAGAGAACACTGATTTGGTTCCACTAAAACATGTCTCTGTATTTTGTCTACATTTGCCGTAACAAGATACTAGTGTTGAAGAAAATAGATTATACGTCGTCTTGCACTTGTTAGATCGATCATTTATAAACCATGAAAGGACTTTTCTGGTGTTATCACCGCAGATGCGTTGGAAACTACATGAAGTATTTTGGTGGTGATCGAAATACTCACAACGCCGTGATGGGAATGAAAATAATATTGATTTCTTGTATTTACGCGAATGCTACACATCCTAAATATAACGATTTTCTACCAACTAATTAAAAACGCGATAAAATACGAAAATAGTTTTATTTAAGAAGAAAATAATATTGTTATTATTACTATAAGTATGTTTTCAGTTATGTGCCCCAATGAAATGTATTCCGGAAGAAAGTATACATTACATATATTTGTTTTAGTTTTGGCTTTTTAAATTAGGCTTTGTTCTAAAGAGAGAAATTTAAGTTTGGTCATACAATGGCTCAAGCAGCTGCAAGGAGATTGGGAGTTCTTGCAAAAGTGCGGTGTTACTTTACTCCGGGACAGCTTCTGACCCTATATAAAGCTCAGGTCCGGTCGGCTGTAGAGTACTGCAGCCACATATGGGCTGGAGCTCCTAAATATCAACTGGCAGCCTTGGACTCGGTGGAGAGACAGGCCAAGCGGCTAATCGGTGACCCTGACTTGGTTACTACCAATTTGTCCAGTCTCGAACACAGACGTCGGGTGGCCAGTCTCTCAGTGTTCTGCAGGTTACATTTTGGAGAGTGTGCGAAGGAATTACATGAGTTAATTCCCCCTTTCTCTTCCATCATCGCATAACAAGACGCACGGCGGCACAACAAAAGGATGGAAACCCCATTCTTTATTTGTGGATATACCCTGCATTCGGACGAAGCGTTTTGCTTCGTCGTTCATAATGCGTACAGCAAAGGACTGGAATAATTTGCCTGTATCAGTCTTTCCGTCCGATTACAATGAGGGTGTCTTCAAGAGAATAGTGAATAGGCTTTTTCTAAGCTAGTGTGCCTACCAACAAAAACTGTAGTTTGGTGGACATAATGGTGGTTGCAACTTTTTAGTTTTTTTTTATTATTGTTTGCATTTGTTGCTGCGAAATTACTTCAACATTTATGAAAATTGCTACTTGAATTTATTTTTCAAGGTACGAGTATTTTCATTGGTGATGTCTGTAAGACTAAGATTAACGAGACTCTTTTAAACGGGTTTAACACTGGACAAAGCCTCCACTTTATTAATAAGAAAATCAACATTTGTTTAACCGATCTCATAACAGACTCATCATAATATCTCAGACTGAGAGATAATTTTTCATTATTCAAATCGATATTCGATAAACTTTTTTGTAATTTGTTTATGTCATCTATACAGTTGTTTGATAACTTAAGGAAAATGTTCTTGAACTCTATCCAACCTAGGCAGTTGCCGCCTCAACTGTATACATCTACTTTGAGTAAACGAACAAAATAAAGTCTCGTACAACCTGAAAAACCTCCTGCACCACCTCTACGTTCGCGAAACCGCGCAATGGCTTCACCGGCGTTGGTCGCCAGGAGCTGTTGTCGGAACCTCGGGCTAGCAAGGTATGCACTTCTTTAAACTGCTCTGGAGGGAAAAACGCCTCTCAGCATCACAGTTCTTGTCGGCCATCGCCACGATTTCCACCTGTTATTAATCATAATTACGAGATATATAACTATTATAATTTTCAAAGTCGTCGTAAAGTTGCTTCTAGATTTATTTCCTAACATTGTAAAGACCATTACAAATTAATAACTTGTTTATATTTTATGTCATTGACTATATTGATTATATATACGACCGAATTTTTAATTTATACACATACATATTACATACGAGTTTAACGGCAATGACTGGAGTACTATTCACCACACAAATGTTTGCCCCTAGCGGGATTCAAACCCGCAACCATCAGTTTCGAAGCCAGGCTTAGTACCAACTCAGCTATCGGCTATAGGTTATTGTAAAAAATTGAATTTATTTATATTCAAGAATATGGAAAACATGTTACGATTTATAAAACAATTAAAGCACTAATCACTGCGTTATAATGTACTCAATGGACTTGTTGTTCAGTAATTAAAAATATTAGCAGATACGTTGTAAAAAGGGCACAGCATTATAAACGATCTTGACCAAGTTGGCCTAATAATGTATTTTCATTAATACGAAAAATAAAAATGGTATGTAGTTAAGATGGGAAAACAAAAAGTCGGATTTACAGGAAAATAATTGGAATTAACTCACTCAGATCGTCTTATTCCATCCAAAACATTATTTATCCGCCGTAGAAGATCTACCTCCATTTTCTTAAAATTTTGAGGTCCACCAGCTGTTTCTCGCGCGTTGTCGTCATTTTCCTTTTTCGCCGATTTTATTGTTCTTCAAGACGTTGAAAGGCACATGGTATGGGATCCTAAGCTCAAATAAAAGACTATGTACTATATCATGTGCATTTAGAACTAAAAAAAGAATTACAAATAAACCAAGCCGAACAGTGCGCGCTCTCACCGAATGATTGTCATAGCTTGTATAAAAACAACAACAGCGGGGGGCTGCCGCACCGCCGACGTTCCATTTCACGTGTGAATAAGCCTGACTTGATTTTGTCAATTAAGGCACTAGCATCTTAGTTATCAAACTAAGTAATATTATTTATTTATTGTAATACATTATATAAAAGAGATGTCACATAAATACCTGTTATATATTTATAATACATTTTCTTGTATTCAGTAATCGTTTGTAAGTTACGTGAAACAGTCGTACATGTTTTTTTCGTTTCAGTAGAATCAACGGCATGGGTTTGTAATTTTTGTGTCAGATCGTAAAGATATTTGTACCATACAGTAAGTTTACATATATTTTAATTTGTTATTTAAATTTCAATATATTTTACCTTTTATGCAGTTATTAACAAGTTTTGCACTGATTATGATTTTGTTAGTGTTACCGAGGGCTGAGAGACTTAAAAATGGAGAAACGACTTATTAAAAAAATCTCTAAATGTAAAATAAATGATAAAAAATGGGATATAAAAGAATTAATGCAACTACAAAAGTCAAAAATACACATAGAGGTATTGTTTTCTGTTTGGACATTAAGACGGCGTAAGACTCACCACTTGTCACAAAATCCCGAAACTACATTGATTGTCTCTGGTACGGTATATACAGTAAACACTAACACAATTTCCATACCGGGAACATTGAGAACATAAAGAATATTTATAATTTTATGTACCGATTTTTTCTTTACTTATTTTATTTTGTATTAGAGTTGTCCAAGTGAGAACCCAATTCGAGTCTCCTGATCTAAAACCAAAGCTTCTTGGCTATTTTACGAACCTCTTAGTAAATAACTTAAACTAAAGTGTAAACAGTTTTTTAGTTATTGTAGCGGTAGCTATTTTCATTTTATTATATTACAATATTGATATTTTACTGTTTCTTAAGCTTGCTGATTTGTCACTGCTCGGTAAATTCTTCGTTAATAAATATTAATATATGTCATTATTATTTATTTATATATGTCACTTTATAGCATTTTTAAAAGTTAATTCAAAGAAGTTATAAAAATAAATATCTTTACGCAATTCCCAATACAGGGGTAGACAGAGGTCAAATCTAGACAATTAAGTCCCATGAAATACATCTAAATTAGTGAACAATCAAACAATTGTTTACTAATTTAGATTACGTGATAAACTTTCTTAACCAGAATATTTATAAAGGTGAAGATTTCATGCAAAGAGAGTTGAGTTGATGGCAAAAACCATTTTATATTACATTATAGAGAATTCTGTTGGTATTGTTCAATTAATTGGTATTGTTCAATTAAAATAAATTAACTCGAGACAATCATTTCAAATAATTCCATTAATTATTGTATCTTGAACGTTATACAAAATTCATATATTATTCATAAAAATTAAATATTATTCCATGATCATATCATCATGTGTATGTACCCTTACAAAGATTACAAAAGATCCATTTAACAAGCCAGGGTCAAAATAACATATTTAGTGTCAATATTCATGACTCTAGTCCGTTTCTGTTACCATACATGTTGAAAAAAACTATATTGACCACATGGACTAATATTAAAATTGCTACAGGTACTTTTTTTAATTTCATAGCTACGAAATAGCTACAAGCATGCCAGAGTAATACCAATTGTAGTACCAATAAGAAAAACACTCATGGCCATCAACATACCAAGTCCTATTATTATTGGTTCCTCCCATTTCAGAACTAAATCTAGTAGAATGAAGCTTCCACCTAGTATCAGAAGGCATGATTTAATTTCCAAGCAGCACTGGATCGCTTATCCTGGCAAACTCGTTCATATACTTGATTACAATCCCGGATGATACGCTTTTCTCGACGAACCCGTATGCGCTTATTGCAGCAATACCAATGACTATGCACCTTGTTCAAAAGGCAAAAAGCCGCAGCAGTTCTTACCCTCTCTCACTCTGGTACTTGTAAATTTGACCTCACCCAACTTGCAAAATTTTACATTCCCGGCGCAGGTTTCATTCACAATGACGCACGCAATAGTCTCACGTGCCAAATGATTGCAAAGTATAGACTATCAATAAATAAAATTTCCCAAAACAAGTCTATGAACAATTTTGTAAAAAAATATGATAAAATTACATAAACATATACTTTTACCGTGTTAGAATTTGTCTTTTTCATCAAAATCATTCACTTCCTGCGTGGACACCTGTTACGCCGTAAACATAGCATCAGAACAATTTTATCCACGCCTAGGGATCGGGACCCTTTAGATAGCGTCTGGCGACCCTGGCGTCTATGAAATACCATGCGATTGCGGCATATTCGCGATCGCGATTACATCGCGAACTCATTCCTCTCACCCTGATGAAGGACCTCCGATAGATCTGAAACAAGTCGGTGCCTACACTGATTATTATAACGTGAGTTTAGCCGTTTTTAAATATTAGATTAATAATGTCTCACGAAAGTTTAAATAATTTAATTGCTAACCGATACGGCAAGATATGGCAAACGCGAACTTAATATAATGTGAGGCGTTGGAATTGAGGGCATGCTCTGTCACCGCTGACTTGTCGGTATCCGTTTTTTGCACACTGCGAATGTGCTCGGTGAGCCTAGTCTTAATGTTACGTCCCGTTTCTCCGATGTAACTTTTGCCGCAATCGCATTGTATCTCGTAGACGTTAGGGCTATCTTATGGATTCCGATTCTTAAGCGATCGTAGAAGTATTCTAATTTATGTCAGGGGACGAAAAATTGTCCTGATGCTATATCTACGGCGTAAGAGGTGTCCAATTTTATTCGTCACCCCTCGCAGATACGATAAATATGCCGGGATTCGCTCTACAAATTGAGACTGCTGTTTGCCTGTGTTTGCTAGGCGGTAACTCTGTCGCTATTTGTAGCCATTGCACTGTAGCTGTCGTACGTGTGTCAATTCCGAATCTAGGAATTCAGGATAGCATAGACGAAATGCTTGATTAATAAAAGTGCGTGGGACACAGGACAGGTGGGAATGATGGTGATGGTAATCCACTCTCACATACCGGTCATTGTGTCTCAGTTTTTGGTATAATGTATGTGCTAAGCTTCCGTTGAGTTCTTGCTTCGCTAGCGCATCCAAAAATGGAAGAGTTTGGTCTTTTTGTTCCTCGGAGGTAAAAAAAATTATCTTTGGATGTATTTTATTGAGATGGTTCGTCGTCCTAATTTTAATAGAGACAAGGGGGGGCTCTGCCGCCATCGCGACGCGTAATAAGATACGTATATAAGTGAAGTCATAGAGTAGTGGATATTGTGATATACATTTTGTGCGCGAGCCGCGCGTTGCGCGCCCAGGCGCGAAGTGCAGGGTGAGACGCGTGCGCGAACTCATTCCACTCACCCTGATGAAGGACCTCCGATAGGTCTGAAGCTAGTCAGTACCTACACCGATTATTATAACGTGACTTTAGCCGTTTTTTACTATTTGATAAATAATGTCTGAAGGAAAAACCACGGTAATATAATGAAACATTTATTACGTGGGTAAGTACTGGTAAAAAATAATCGAGAATGAGATTGATCATGATTTTGCTCACATCATCAGAGCCTACTGCGGTGAAATTGATGGAAGAAATTGACTTTTTTATATCCTCATCAGTAACGGGAGAAAAAATTATAGAGCCGTTGTAAGATTTTGCTTACGTCTCAGTCTGACTTTGTGTAGCGGAGCGTGTTTATCAAACAACTTCTGTATATTTGAATTAAAAAGAGCTACTTTGGTGTCAACACTCTCTACGCTGAAAGCATCACTCCAATCTATACAAGAAGTACCTTGCTGAAGTTTTTAAGCATTAAGTTTTGCTAGATTATGCAGATGTACCGTCACGTTATTGACCTTAGGACGTTTTATTCTATAAGAAATTTACAATAAATCGTGCAGCGAAAACCCAGGGGTGGAGAATCGACCGTGGCAGGCGACATGGTCTTCAGAAGCGACCACTATTAAATCTTTTATAGAATCAGCACTATCAAAATTGTGCTTTAAGGGATTGAGAGGAAGAAGTGACAAGTTAAAGAAGATCATAATTGTATATAATTCACGTGATCTCGCAGTATTACACAGAATGTCAGTATTAAAGTCTCCCATTATAATACAGTGTTCATAATTAGAGCCGATAGAAAAAAATGCAGATTTTAGGCCACAAAAATAAGACTGGTGGACAGTAAATTGCACCGAGAACAGTCGTAGTCCTCCAAAAACATGTACTCTATTGTGCCTTTATCTAGCAGAAGAAGTACATACTTTTTTATAGAAAAGGGAGGCAAACGAGCAGGTGGCAAACGCGATGGTAAGTGATTACCGCCGCCCATGAACATCTTAAATACCGGAAGAATAGCAGATGCATTGCCGACCTTAAAAGGTATAGGCTCTTTTCTTGAAGGTCCCTAAGTCGTATCGGTCCGGAAAAACCGCTGACGGCAGCACATTCCATAAAGTGCAAGTGCGTGGCAGAAAAATTCCGCGAAAACCGTACTGTGGTGGAATGTCAAGCATCAAGGTGGTGTTGATGAAATTTTTGACTATGCCGTAAGGTACGATGGTGTAATTCAGCGGCTGGGATTAATCCGAACAATTCCTCGGAGCACTCTCCGTAGTAGATCTTGTAGAAAATGCAAAGAAATGCAACATCTCTACGCACACCCCTGGCTGTGATCTAGCTGATCGGATAGAGTATGGTCGTCGACGATTCCCGCCTAAAGATGAGAACAGTACTCCATGTGTGGCCGAACCTGCACCTTATAAAGTTGCAAGCCGTGGGCCGGCATGAAGTACCGTCGTGCTCTACTAAGCACGCCAAGCTTTTTAGAGGCCAATTTGGCCTTGCCTTTCAAATGACCGCGAAACTGAACATTGCTCGATATGTCGACGCCAAAGATTCCGATGCTGGCTGAGGCAACTAGTTGCCTCTGCTAGCATCGGAAGTCCTCCCCTAGGGGAGTGCTCTCAAAACGAGGAGATACGACGAAGGGTTTCTTTTTAGCGGTAAACGCGCAAACTTGTGTCTTTTTAGGGTTGAACTGAACTAAATTTAGCCGGCCTCAGTCCGAGATTTTGTCTTCCATATCATCGGGACGACGCCTTCAGAGTAGGAGTACCGCAAAAGACGCGTTAGAACCGGTGCCAGCTCTGGAGCACACATCCTCAGCGCAATAGGGGGGATACTATCGGGCCCACTCAACATTTGAATGCCCAGGGAGAGGAGTGCTTTTCGCACTGAGCTCTGAAAAAACCGGATGTCCCTTAGTCCTCTGTTCGTCCCTACTAGAAAGATATAAGATACGAAATAAAGAAAAGTCTGCGTAGTTGATGGCGTTAACATTATATATAAATTTACATTATCTTACATTTTCAACACATTAGACCACCACTACTGGAAATAGGCCACTTCCAACAGCAAGATTTACTACATAAGTCATATTCGGCAAGGGTATTAGCGATCCTAGTCCTGGTAGTATCGCTTCTCAGATGTTGTTATCCATCACAGATTTATTTATTTTAGATTAAGGATAACTAACATCAGACGGTAGCCATTATTTATAAAGTGGCAAAAGCTATAACAATTTCTTACATAGTTAAAAAACACAAATGATATTTGTAGCATTTTAGTTATAATTTAGAATTACCTTTTAGTATATTAATAAGACTGACTAGAGATACCTAAATGCAACTCTTTTGGAGGGAAGTACAATTAAAACAACGGTTGCGACTACATAAATTTTACTGATTACATAAACATTTCGTTACATTGAATAGTTTAATCTTATATATTGTGCAAAATTAATAAAAAATGTTCTTAAAAGTTGAATGTTATTACTCAACGATATGACTATGATTACAAAGTTACGTTAATAAAGCTTATAAAACGCCATTTAACAAGCCAGCTTCGAATATAATAAATTTAGTTTTGATTCTTGAGAAATTCATTGCTCTCCATTTCTAAAATATAGTTGTATACAATCCACATAAAGTAAAACCATATATGTTGGTAGATAAAATTTACAATGTACAGAAGTATAATTATTGCATTTGGAAACTTTGTAATTTCGCAGGTTTCCAATAGGAATACGCACCACGTGGAAGAACCAATTATTATAACAATCACAGAAACACACATGATGAACAATGTACCAACTCCGAATAATATTGGTTTCACCCTTTTTACGATTAATCCTAGTAGAATGAAGCTTCCACCTAAAGTCAGCAAACATGAGGTTGCTCCAAAAAGTAGTAAGATAGTGTTCCTGGTAAACTCATCCACATATTTGATTGCAAGACCAGTTAATACACCTTCCACGGCAAGTCCATACACAGTCCACATTTCAACTATTCCAATGACTCCAAATACTATCGCGATTACAGAAATAGCGTATGCACCATGTTTTAGAGCCAGAATTCCACAGCACTTTTTATTTTCAGCCATATTGATACTCTTAAATTCCAACTTCACATCACTTGCACAATTTAACGATTAAAGGCGCAAGGTACATTCATAATGACGCAGGCAACTGTCTCTGAGCGATTGTAAAGTATAGACTATAAATGAAATAATTTTCTGAAAATTTTACCTATAAACAATATTCCAAAAAAAGTTACTAATGATTGAAATCTTAAAGTAACAGACATTTTTACAAAAGGTTTATTAAGAAAACACACTTATAATTTTCTTTTTTCGAACAGCCTACGGTAATCCTGATCTGGAATTCTACCGGATAATAACCTACTCTAATTAAAAGATAATGTTTTGAAAATTTATACTGGAATAAAAACAAAGTGATAATTAATGTCTGTTTATCGTACCGTTTTGTACAGCCGTCGTCAATACCCACTTAGAAGCGGCGAAAACATCTCTATCCATGAGGCGATTTCTTTTGTATTCATGGGAACGTTGGAACTATTGGAAAATGGAAGATTGAAATGTCACTAATTACTACAATCTTTGAAAACTTCATGACTGAGTTTTTAATTATGATGGTTGCGTTTTTTTAAAATCTGCTCTCAGTGATTTCCTGAACAAAAAAAATGATTGGATTTTGAATATCCTTCACTGATTGACAATGTTTAATTTACATATAAAAAAGTACTATATTATTTATTTTAATTTCGTACACCAGTAAAACGATAAGATTGACATAAAACAAGCATCTTATGTTACATGTAAGCTTGTGACGATTTGAAGGATTTAGTCGGCGCCTCTTAGGTAGCTTTGTGTTTCTAATAAAGAAATTAAATTTGAAAGGCTGCGATTATTCTCTGAGAATCCTATCGTTGATGTTTTTTTTTATTTCCTGTATTTCAAATTAAATAGGTCTTTTAAAACAAGGTCGTAATTTCTTTCGGTTGCATCTGAATTCTAAAAATTATATGATATATTATTTAATGTTTTTGTTACATCGTTCCGAAAGAGACTGTGATATCGTTTAGTGAGAAAGAGAGTGTGAAGTGGCCGCACTGTAAACTTTAATAGGCAAGTGCGTTTGTCGAAGCATATAGATCGGGATTGATACGTATTATTTCTCTTTATATTTATAACTTATTTGTACTGAAATATTTTCGTCGTATATTCATTAATATGAAGGAACAGTGTAATAATTTAAGTTATTTCTTCTTATACATGAAAATTCTATAAAAACCTACCATGGTCAGGATAATATAAAGCAAAACAGGATTTCATTTACTAATGTCTTGTCTGTCTGTCTGTGAGTGTGTATTGTAACTGTATAGGGGTAGCACACTTATACATCCTTAGAATAAAAAAGAGAAAAAAATTAATTCTATGTCTGCAAATATATAAACAATTCGGCATGGTTACCCTAACACTCATGTATTCAACCTCGTGGCGCCTAACGTCTCATCACAGATGAATGCCTTAACAATATTTCGATAGTGAAGGTGACTACTTTCCATATTCTAGTTTGACTGTGCTCTACGACTTTGTCAATGTGAAACGTCATGTCGTAATGTAACCTGTGACTTTTTGCGAAGTTGGTGTTAACTTTAAGTGTTTTTATACCACATTGTTTAGTTTGATGTTACATATTTCGGGATTTGATAATTTTGGTCTCATATATTACAAACAGGAAAATAAATGACGAAATAATACTGTCTAATTTACAGAATTAATTAACGGTCTACTCTTCTCTTTTCTAACGGGAACCTCAACGCCACCTGCGGATAATCCAGTCGGAATAGATTTACGAGTCGAGAAATGGTATCGAGTTAAAAAATAGTATCGATAATTAATTAGTTCTTAAATCTGTCAACAATTAAATACAAATAATGTCCGGCATTTTGTTCATTCCATAAAAAAACTGTTTTAGTCATTGTAGAATATCAAATACTATACCAGAAAATTACCTACACGTGATAAACAATTTACCAATAATATAAATTTAAATATATTAGTTATTAACAATGTTGGTTTACAGATGTGACTTCCAGTGTCAAAACATCAACTTTACGTTTCGGAGTACTTGTTTTTACAACTGTTTTTATTACGACAACTACAGCTATATGTTGAGTGATTATAAATGGACTAAGGAATTTATAGAAATGTTTTCATAAGAAAGTTTGGATTATTTTGGTATGTGATTTTTTTTCAGCAGAGCAGCAACGCATTAAAAGTTATTACTTTTTTCTACAAGAAAGTAAAACAGGTATACATACGATTGCCTAACTCTCCATTCATATTCTTAATCATCTTATCGCTATCATGAAAGTAGTCATGCCAAGTATGGCGATTATGGTAAATCATCCGTATAGGCGAGACCTATGCTCTACTAATCGTACTCTCTGTCTCTACTACGACCTATGACTATGGGATTCGCTACTACATGGCCCGTCCTTATTATGCTTTGTCTTGTTAGAAAGCAAACCTATTCTCTAGTTCACCAATAAATTAACTGAATATTAATTTTATAATTTACATCTTTTTAGAGCGCTTTCGTGAACCATAGAGGTGGTATATTTTCTGCTCCGGTAACCACGCTCGAGAGCATTGCTGGAGACGGAGAGCCTTGGGAGTAAAACGCTGTCTATCAAAGAGAGAATAGTTGCAGGATTGTTTCAGTTGTTTTTGAGGTTTTCTTCTAACGCTTCAGAAGTTTGCTCTAGTTGCTATAGCGATCATTGCCGTCATGCCAAATGTATATTTATTGACTAAGGAAAAAAAGCTTTTAAATGGCATGTAATGTTCCGACATGTTGCGTGCTGCCCACTCCTTAAGTGTGATACCTACTTCTTGAAAATTAGCTAACACTATTTGAACTGTAAACGGACGAGCATTGTCTTGCATAAAACCGGCATTCTTGCTACATACATACATAACGACGACGAGGATTTGCCATAATCGCCACGCTTGGCAGAGGGATTGGCGATCGCAGTTACAGACCACTAGGACACCAAAGACGCTTCAGCCAATCTTCGATATTATTATTTTGGTCTGGTGTTTTTAGAGATCTATCGGTTAACATAACGATGTTCAAGGCTGTTTCCCTTAGTCGCTCTTACGATACCCACGGGAAGATACGTGGTAATATTCTAACGCCGTTACCACACGGAAAGCTCTCTAATGTCTACTAAAATAGGTAAGTTCAAGTTCAATTTTCTAACTACTAGCTCAGTGCAGCTTTCAAAGGCAATTCTAGCCCAAAAGTGAGCACAGCCTTCACTGTATGGTACTTTTTCTTATATACGGGCATTGTTACAGCCAATTTCAGTTTCATTATTTTATTAGCCAATTTCAGGTTCCGGGAAGTACTACGTATAAACACAAGAGCTACCAGGGAAATTAAATAATCTAGGAGGAGGACCTAGGTTTATAATTTGTTTTCATAAACTTTATTAGTATATTATTGAAGAATAACAAATATAAGATTCAAAAGTTTTACTCTTTTTCACCAATATAGAAGCACATGAGCATGTATTTTCTTGCTCTTCACAGCCTGTTGAAATTTCACTGTCGAACAAAAATGTCCATCAATTATTGGCACAAGGAACAAACTCATGCCACAGGTATCCGTAGACTCCTTGCTATTGCATTAAATTAATGTAGGTCGTCATCCCATGTCGTGCCACCTTTCAGAGCAGCTCTCGGGCATATTTAGCCAGCAACGAGAAATCACATCCCAGCTCTATCCCGAAGAAAGACACAGGTTCTTAAGACATTGCATATAGTTTTTTTATATACTACTACGTATTACTCTTTACTACTCAGTGCAGTCAGAAGTTCCTTTTTTTTGTTGAATAAGATGAACTTTAATTTGGTAATTTCTATGCGAAATTTATCTTCTTCTTCTTTACAGCCTATCAAGAGCTCAAGAGATATTATTCTCTCCTAAAACTTTCTACAGTGAAAGGTCCTCAGCCACCGGCATCCATCGACTTCCCGCAACATTTTGCAAGTCGTCACTCCATCTCGTGGGGAGTCGTCAAACACTGCGATTGCCTGTACGAGGTTGCCACACCAGAATCTTTCTTCCCCAACGGTTGTCAGTTCTACGAGCTATGTGGTCGGCGCATTGACACTTAAACATATGAAGCTTATCTCCTAACAGTAAGGACAGAAAACAAAGGCTAGCGTAGTTTGCTTCTATTGTACTAATTTGTTTTATTTGACTAATTTTATTAATTCCAAAGATGAACAGACTACTATAATCTGCGAACAAAATAGTGCCCAGTCAATATGGTACAGCGGAGCTGATCCTGAGTTTGACTCAAAGTCATATTAGAATTACTGTCGAGAAAGAGACCAGGATCACTTTTATTTATATTTATATTAATTGCCGTACACTAACTCGAAGCTAACATGGTTTAATTTATCATAGCTAAGAGTAGCCCATGTCCAACTTCCAATTTATCAAATGGAAATTATTTCACTAAAAGCATGTTTCGGGTATCCTACAGAAGCGGTGCAGTTCTTCAGGCACCTTATTATCCATTTTTATATGTACTAATGAAGCTAAAAAAGTGTAAATTATGGAGTTACAACATTTCGCGTTCTGCCCTGTTCTAATTTCCACACGTTTAAGAAATTATGGTTTTGGTTTTCATATTAAAATATTAAAAAGCACTAATCATAAAATTAATAACATTATATGCTCAAAAATTGCGTTAATATTGTGAAAATCTATGACTATGTTTAAAATTTCTCTCAGCGGTTTTCTTAGAAACTATTAACCTGTAATCATGTTGAGGTACGCTACAAAACCAATTGTTAGAAAAAATGTTTTTAGTGTATATCCTAATTTAAAATATGAGAATTTATTTTCTTATTTTCACACATTTGTTGAAACTTAGCATCGTGTATATTTTCATTTAGTTTCATTTTATGGAATGCATAATAACTTCTACGTTTCAACACTGAAACTCCATTCGTCTTTCCGAAAAAGTTAAGGTACATTAGATTCCCTTTCAATTGAAAGACTAATTCATGGAATACATCCAAACCAAAACACCATTGTTTAAAATGTGGTAAAGCAGAACTATTAAGAAATTTTAAAGATTATATGCAGGAAATTTAGAAAAGTCTACGTAATTCATGGCATAAACATTATAAATAATTTTTGTCTATCTTACATTTAAAAACTATTAGTCCACTACAGGACAGAGGCCACTTCCAAAAGCAAGATTTACTACAAAAGTCACGCTCGGCATGGGGTTTGCCGATAATAGTTCCTGAAGCTTCTCAGATGTTGTTACCTATCAGAGATTTATTTATTTTAGTATAATTATCCTTCATTGTATATCAGGTTATATCAGCATTGCTATTTTAATACTTGTTTCTTCCTCTTCTAAGTCGCATTTTACGATTTTTAAGGACATAAATACTTTGATGTAGGTTTTCTTAATTTTCTTTATTCATTTATCTTCACGCACAGTCCCTGACGGGCTAGCCTGAGTCACGCCAAGTGTCATGATCCTTACGTTTTTCAGATTTATCATTTCCTTAATACATGCACGTCTGGGTATCCGAGTACTCTGGACCCTCCCCTCTTCTTGTGAAATAGATTTTATATTTCAACAATTACATATTTCACGTAATAGTGGTAGAGCCACGCATCGGCTTTTGTTGTTGCATGAATGGGCCGGCTTGACCGGGGAAGTACCACGACCTCACAGAATACCGGCGTGAAGTAGAAGTCTAACAAACTTCTGCGTTTCGTCTGGTGAGTGCAGGTAACCGGTGGCCCACACACCCCCATTCCTTTAATTCTGGGGGAGGGGGGCACTCCCCTAAGGGAAGCAACGCGTCTGCTAAGCCTCTGATATTGCGGGTGTTCATGAGCGGCGGTAATTACTTATTACGTGAGCCACCTGCACGTTTGCCTCCCTTTTCTATAAAAAAAAACTACATTTCTTTTAACGTACATAGTTGGAAGAAATGTAGAAAGAGAATGAATAATAATAACTAGGAAAATAACAAGACTTTATTAAAAGGAGCTGATGGGCAAGTTCGTAAATAAAAAAGTAATGTAATCTTAATAAAAAAATCCCTTTCGGCAGTAAATGAGACTCTATTATCGCAGGGGGAATTAAAATAAATTGTGAAAAAACCCGAAAACGCAGTGTAAAACGGCCACCTGCAACATGGAGTGGAAACCGTGAATGCCTATGTTGTGGAGGCTTATATTTAGCAGAGGACTTTTGATAGGCTATAAAGAAAAAGAAGTTCAATTTTATGTTACCTTACATCACACCGCAAAATCCCCCGAATGCCTACTTTAGAACATTAGTTCTAATATAATAAATAATGTTTTGAAAGAATTGCCAAGACAATCGAATATTCGATAGAATTAATTTAAACCTCGCATTCAAAGATAAATATCCTGTCATCGGACGATAACATAAATATTAAATAATTTTATAAAGTGTAAAATACTATAACAATTTCCTACAAAGTTTAAGAACATAAACTAGACTTTAAGCTTTTTCGTTATACTTAAAATTAGCTTTAATTATATTAAGGAAACCGACTACAGGTTGCTAAATAAATAACTCGGCGGAAATTGCAATTTAAATAACGATTGCGATTACATAAATTTTAATGATAACATACACATTTAGTTACAAAGAATTATTTTATCTTAAAAGTTATACAAAATTAATAGAAAATGTTCTTAAAGTTAAATAGTATTACATAATTATATGAACATGATCACACTTACGACAATGAAGGTTATAGAATCGCCGTTTAACAAGCCTGGGTCATAAAAATTAGTTTATGTATTCATTGCTCTCATCCATTTCTAGAGTCCTCAACCGACCCAAAGCTATCTCAATGGTGGGGGCCCTATTCTTCGATGTCGCGAAGGCATTTGACAAAGTCTGGCACAACGGCTTAATTTATAAGCTGTATGCTCAAAAAGTGCCAGACAGACTTGTACATATCATACAAGACTACTTGTCAAATCGCACCTTCCGCTTCAAAGTGGGTCCTGTCCGACAGTAGACCCATAAGGGCTGGTGTTCCGCAGGGTTCAGTTCTCTCCCCGACCCTATACTCGCTATACACCAGCGATATCCCAAAGACGGCTGGAGTGGAGTTGGCATTATTCGCCGACGACACCACGCTCTTCACCACCGATTCGAGTGAATGCAGGATCTACATCCGTCTCCGAAACGCGATCAGTGTGCTAAGCCACTGGTTTAGGACCTGGAGAATTGATGTGAACCCTGAAAAAAGCCAGGCCGTACTCTTCTCTAGGAAGAGTTCTCCCCGTAAACCTTCGCGCGCAAAGCGCATAGTCCAATCGAAATTCCAAAACCAAATATCGATGTTCAATAAACCCATCCCATGGGTGAAATACCTAGGGGTCGTTCTAGACCGTAGGTTATCCTTCGAACAGCATATTAAATTTGTCAGAGTCAAATCGGCCTTCGTTTCCGGTCGACTTTACAATCTCACAAGCCATCGTAGCAAAATGTCGCTAAGACATAAATTGTTACTATATAAGACCTGTGTTCGGCCGATAATGTCCTACGCGTGTGTCGCGTTCGCGCACGCACCTAGGTCATATCTGAGAACACTCCAAGCCATCCAAAACAAGTTCATGAGGCGTGCTACAAACGCACCCCAATACATGAGGAGCGCAGATCTCCAAAGAGATCTCGAGATCCCCACGGTGGCGGCCTTTTTTAAAGAAATGTCGTCAAGATATTTCGAAAAAATTAAGGATCACCCAAATTCGTTAGTGGCGGGTCTAGGAAACTACACCCCATCCCCAATTATCACCCGTTTTGAAAGACGACCAAAGCACGTCTTGATTGATGACGACGACGTCATCACAAAATCAAACAAAAGATTCGGGGCCGCGTCCCCGTAATCTCAACAACACACGAACGCAGTAGGTACACTACACACAGTCCGTAGTCAGAATCGCGGTCCCATGTTTCACGGTTCACACGAGATTGTCTCGGGTAACCGTCCGAAATACGACCCTCTCCCAACATGACTGGCCCCCGGGGTCTCTCACCCTCCCCCTCTCCCGTATGTCGAACGTCTTCGCTTCGTTACAGGGTTCGAGTGCGTCACGACGTTGTCTCTTTTCTTCTTTTACCTACGGGCCTTCGTTCTCGCAGGTCTCCTCAGATGACGCTGTAAAGGCCTCCGGGCCAACAGCATCCCGTGGATGGTTTTTAGTCGGTATGTTTCTCCTTCTGAGATCCGAGTCCGATACTGTTCGTTTCGGTGGCCTCCCGGTCAGGAAACGTTCGTGCTTAAAGCATTTTCTTCCACGGTTACCACGGTAAGCTCACCCACATTTTTGATTGAAAGTCCAGATACCATGCTTTTTTCGGCAAAATCATGCACGATTATTCCGGCGAAACCAAATACTCCAGATATAATAGCAATGATGGATAAAGCGTACGCACCATGTTTCAGAGACAAAAAGCCGAAGCACTTTTTATTTTCAGCCATATTGATACTTTTAAAATCTGACTTCACTTCACTTGCAAAGTTTAACTATTAACGGCGCATGTTACCTTTATAATGACACAAGCAACAGTCTCTGTGTGATGACAAAGTATAGACTATTGATAAAATAATAATAAAATAAATAAATATCTTCACGCAATTCCCAATACAGGGGTAGACAGAGGTCTAGTCTAGACATTTAAGTCCCTTCGACCCACCTTCCACCGAAGATATTTTCGGGAAACGTGACAGGTGGTGAGCCCGTCGCCGTCTTTATGTCCATTTACAGATTTAATTCGTACATAAGTTTTTAGAAAAACCCATTGAACGGCCACTTGAGGATCGAACTCGGGTCTCTTGACTCGAAATTCCGACCACCCAACCACTCGGCAATCGTGACTTAATAATGGGTATTTGTTACAAAATGTAATTAAGTATCTGACTTATCCATTAAGGAAACTTAACCTGCAATATTATTTTACGGTAACCATGATTTGTGATTCCGGAAATTTGAAAAATTTCCGGAAATTACTTCACTTATTAATAGAAAAGTTTTGTTTGATATAGAGTAAAATAAAAATAAGAATAAATGAATAAATAAACATCTTCTTACCATATCCAATACAGGGCAAACCGAGGACTATAAAATTAAGCTATTTCGACCCGCCTTCCTACGAAGATATTTTTGGAACAACGTGACAGATGGCGAGCCCGTCGCTTTTTTATGTCCAACCCAACGACATAAATCATACATGAGAAAAAAAACCCTGTTGGTTCAACCTGCTACCTGGCGAGCGAATTTGGGTCTCGAAAAACGAATTACGATCACCCAAAGACTCGGCTATCGTGACTATAAAATAAAAATATACTGATAACTAACTTTAGTTATCAGTATATTTTTATTTTATAGTCTGAACAGTTCTCGATACCCAATTAAAGGCCACTTTATTTTAAATATATTTCCTTCATACTGTTATTCTTAATAATTCTATGTTTGTAAACGTTGTGATTGAGTCGCAAACAAATTGCCCTCTCATTGCTTTTCTGAAAGAAATTGGTGATAGGATTCTAAATACCCTTTTGAATTATAATATTACTTTTTTGACGGGTAAATGCTATGGTATTTCTATGGGAGTAACCTTATTGTATTCATCATTTATTTTAATATAGAGGTATTGGCTTTGTTTTTAAAAGCTTATGACAACATCGGCGAATAAGTGCACACATTATATGATACTTTTAGAACGACTTTTTTTGACTCTTTCCAAAATTTTATTCTATCTTTGCCAGGAATATTAACGACTCGGCATGGTTACCCAAACACAGTTTGGTGGCGCCCATTGTCTGTCTCATCACACTTGAAGTATTGTTACTTTGATAGTGGCCTATCATATTTCGTTGTTGTCCCCTACATGTGAAGGTGGATAACACCATTAATTAGTGTGACTTTAACTATTTAACTATGTTAAAATTCACTACGTAATACTTCTATTTCTTAATACGTGTGGAAATACCTAACATGGCGCGTGGGCAAGAACGGATGATGTCGAGCTCACACCTATCAGAACTCCACGGTTCCCAGGCTGCATGTTGGCGGGGTCACGGAAACGCTTTCGCAGAATTTCGCGACGCTACCCTTACAGCTTTATACCTTCTCAGGAGAGAAAAATATCTGTCCCACTCGCTCTAGGCTGGACGCGCCGGAACACGGACACGTCTACCTGCTTGGCTGTGGAGGGCACGGAGAGTGGCGAGAAGGCAAAGACGCAAACACTCCCTCCACAGCCCACCAACACTCATCAGATCCACTGCCAATCAAGCAAAAAAAAAACAAGTAAATCGATTTACTGCCTTGGACTTCGTCAAACTTCTAACTAGCTCTGCCGCTATAAAGGGAAAATCACCCAGACATTAAATTGCGGAAAATCAATAGTTCGCTTTCTCGTTCTACAATGAAATACAAATAAGGACCGGTATTATGAGTTGTTACTGTTGTAACCCTGCAGGAAGTGAAAATGTTTGCCTTATTAATTACCTATTCAATAATTTTAGATTAATCCATAAAAATACTGTATAATATATACATGTAAGTTGACTTATTGGTATCTTATTTCAAAGGGCTTTGCCTCTTCATTGTCCGTCTCAATTTTACTTTTTCTTTTAGAGGGAAACCTCATTATCTTGTTGACAGATATAATAACCAATTAGTATTTTTGTAATTTGCATCTTTTACATTGATTCCGTGAATTATGGAGGTGGTTTATTTTCTGTCTCAGTGACTACGCTCCAGGGAGAGTTGTTGGAGATGTAGGGCCTTGGCAGTACAACGCTGTCGAAGAGATCGTTAAGACCATAGCTACAGGGTCTTTACAGGTATTTTTGAGTATCTCTTGCACCGCTTAAGAAGTTTACACTCAATGTTACGGCAATACTCGTAATTATCGACGTAGATAGTGCGTAAGTTGAGAAGTATTGTTACTCCGATCGCCAATCCGATTACGAGGTGCGACAATTGTGGCAAACGATCATTATGGATGATACAGATGTTCTACAGTATTCTTCTTATATTTGTGTACACATCGTATATGGGAGCGCGAAAGTGTGCGTAAGCTTTTCCTTTATCAACATGCGAAGTTGATAGTTAGCTTGCCGAAGTGAAGTCCAAGCTGAAGAGGAGTTTTGATATTGCAATTTGTCAATCTTATAATTTCCACGACTTTAATAGTAATAATTTCCCATGGAGTTTGTTTAGTCATTTATGTATAATAAATATAAATATCTATTACCAATACCGGGGTACTGGGATACCGGGATACTGGTCTAAGCAATTAAGTCCTTTAAACCCACTTTTCCCCCTAAGACCATTTGAGTCGACATGAGTTACTTAATCAACTCGTATACTTTTTTTTATTTTTCTATATGTACGACCACGCACAGCTCTTTACACAGTAGTCCAAAAATTCCAAAAGGTTTAATAGGATGGACTTTGAATTTGGTAGTATAAAAATAAAAATAAATTAGGCACCTAAGGGTAATAATAACTTATTGTTTGTTAAACTATTAAAATTTTATCTGAGCACCGATTCCGTAGTAAATTGGCAGATGTATACTTTTAATGGCAATATAACATGATGAAGAAAAACATTTGAACTAATCAAGCCAAATTTAAATTTAATGAGAACTTAGTACTCCACCGTAGTTCGCCTCATGTTTCCAACCATATATATATATATATATATATATATATATATATGTATATATATATATATATATATATATATATATATATATATATATATATATATATATATATATATATATATATATATATATATATATATATATATATATATATATATATATATATATATATATATATATATATATATATATATATATATATATATATATATATATATATATATATATATATATATATATATATATGCTTGGAAACATGAGGCGAACTACGGTGGAGTATAAAGTTCTCATTAAATTTAAAATTGGCTTGATTAGTTCAAATGTTTTTCTTCATCATGTTAAATTGCCATTAAAAGTATACATCTGTATATATATATATATATATATATACATATAATGAAATCTATGTATATGTATAAGAAATTTTACACGAGTGTCTTTAGCCATTTGGCGAAAGGTAATTAGGTAGTCAGATTTGTAATCAAGCGCTGGATGGCACCTATCCTTCACCTTTCTCTTGTTATGTCCCATAGAAGTGAAATCACCGTTTTATGATGTGATAAGAACTAAGGTGTCTCCTGTTACTGATGCTGTAGAGCTGTGCCTTTTGCTCTTCAAGCTGCTTGCTCTGCTTACTGCTGAAACCGTTTTTGAATGTATTTTAATCGTAGGTAGGGCTGCAGACGGGCGATATATGTATCAGTCATCTGACGATGCCGATTAAAGGAAAATAATTGGAAGGAACTCACTCAGACCATCTTATTTCACCCAAAACTTTATTTCTGGTACAATTCCAAGTCGTCGTACAAGATTCACCGCAATTTTCTCAGAGGTTTGAGTTCCACCAGCTATTTCTCGCGCGTTGTCGTCAATTTTATTTTTCGCCGATTTAATTGTTCTTCAAGACGTAGAAAGGCATATGGTGTGGGATCCTAAACTCCAATAAAATACTGTTTACTATATAATTCCATTAAGAACTGCAAAAATAATTACAAATAACTAAACCGAACAGCGCGCTCTCACCGAATGATTGTCATAGCTTGTATAAAAACAACGACAGCCAGCCCCCCGCGCCGCCGACGTTCCGGTTCACGTGTAATAATCCTAACCCGATTCTGTCAATTAAGACACTAATATCTTAATTATATACATAGCAAATCTTCTAAAAATTATAAACAAAGCAACATTATATCTTCTTGTATTCAACGTACAACGGTTATAGTAAACATGAAACATCAGTAAAATGTGTTTTTCTTTCGTTTCAGTAGAGTTCTACGGCGTAATTTGGAATTTTCGTATCAGATAGTAAATGTGATTTATTTCGTTTCAATATACTTTAATTATTAATTGTTTTAAATTTCATTATATATTTTTCAATATACAACTAAAATTTAACTTTTGTGAAGTAATTAACAACTTTTGCGCTGATTAAGGTTTTGTTAGGTTCTAGGTAAGACTGGCTGAAAGACTCGACTACAATGAAGATACAACTTAATGGAAAATAATTTAAATGAAACCTCTAACTACACAATTAATGATTAAAAATAACATTTTGAATAAAAAAGATTTATGCTACCGCTTTCACAATATAGTAAACAGTTCTTATTAGAATACTTTATTTACCTTGTCTCAAAAATGGACAAGGGCGTGCTTCGATGGTTTGGGCACGTTGAGCAAATGAGTGAAGACCGAATGGTGAAGAAAATATATAGCGCGAAAGTTAATATTAAAAGGTGTCGAGGTAGAACGGGACTAACTTTCGAAGACCATGTGAGCAAATTGCTCGAAGAGGGGAGGGTCAAGAGTACACGGATACCTAGACGTGCATGTATGAAGAAGATGATGAATCTGAAAGAAGCGAAAGAAGTATGTAGGGATCGTGACACTTGGCGATCTGTTCTCTCTGGCTACCCCGTCAGGGATTGTGCGTGAAGATAAATAAATAAATAATATATAAATATGAGTAACCTAAAATTCATTTGGTGGCATTCTTATAGTATCTCTGGCTTTGCTATCGCTGTATCTTGCAGTGTGTTATAGTTTCTGTACAGTTCACAATAACGTAATTCTAAGGCTTCGCAGCGTCACGTTGCCACAATCCTGTAAGATCAGTGTGGTGATCTTTAATATATAAGTTATCATAAGTATAAGTTTGTAATGAAGGTTGAATGCGTAATATGCCACCTGACATTATCCCCTCTAATTTTTTCCCATATAATTTTTATTTTGGAATAGTCCAATAATAAATAATAAATATCATAACGCAATTCCTAATACAGGGGTAGACAGAGTTCTAGTCTAAACAATTAACTCCCTTCGACCAACCTTCCACCGAAGATATTTTCGGGACAACGTGACAGATGTTGTGCCCGTCGCGGTGTTTATGTCCAAGCCAACGATATAATTCGTAAATAAGTAATTTTTTTGAAAAACACCTGCCACCTGGGGACCTTCGGAGTTAATTGGTACTGCCTGAACTCGGGTCTCTTGACTCGAAATTTTGACCACCCAACCACTCGGCTATCGTGAAAATTATTATCCTGTTAATTATCGTATTTTGGGATAGTCCAAGATATTCCAAAATACTTCAGAACTCTGTTGGAGGAAAGTACAATTAAAATGACGATAGCGACTACGTATATTTTACTGATTACATAAACATTTCATTACAATTTATTATCTATTAAATCTTAAACGTTATGCAAAATTTACGTTAATTAATAATGTTTTTAACGTTAAATATTACTATATAATCTTGTGGACACTCTTATGACTGTAAAGATTTATGAAAAGCCATTTAACAAACCAGGGTGAAAGAAGATAATCTATTGCTATATAATTATACATTGATCTCATCCATTTCTATAGTATAACTGTATAAGATACCTATAAAATAATACCATACATGTTGAATAACAGTATTGATAGTAATTAAACGTATCATGCTTCCAAAAGACGACTCGTAAATTTCGTCGCTGTTTACTAATAGGAAGCATGATAGT